>OZ024740.1:155373909-155376409 GCA_964016885.1 Eledone cirrhosa
CTTGAACTTTCTTTCCTCAGCTTCCCTTCTTGCTAAGTACACTTGTCTCCTAGCTTCCCTCCTGGCCACTTGATAGTCTTCTCTACTTCCCCCATCCCGCCATACTTTCCAAGCCTGCTTTTTGGCCTTAATTGACCCCTCCACCTTACTGTTCCACCACCATGTTACTCTCCTCCTGCCTACAGGCCTGCTCCAGCCACAGACTTCGTCTGTCGCCAACAGCAGGTTTGCTTTCAGAAATTCCCACTCTCCCTCTATATTGTCCGACTGTAAATGTTCTTCCCTACTGTCGAAAGCATCAAGTAATATGCTTTGAAATTTATTCCTGGCTGTGGGGTCCTTTAGCTTCCATATTTTTCTCGTGAGGATAGTCCTCTTCTGCTGTCGAGTACGTCTCGTCCTGACTATGAGGTCGCTAATTATCAGTCTATGTTGGGAGGTGTATTCTTCATGGGGGAGGGATTTAGTGTTTACAACAGACACTCTGTCACGTCTTCTGGTAAGGATATAATCTACCTGGCTTGTGTGTTCCCCGGATCTATAGGTGATCAGGTGATTGTCACGTTTTTTGAAGTTAGTGTTACAGATAGTTAGGTTATTTGCATCACAGAATTCCAGGATTCTGGAGCTTTCCTCATTTCTAGTACCAAACCCATAGCCTCCATGGATTTCGTCGTAGCCGTCACAATGTTGTCCAACGTGACCATTTAGGTCGCCTGCAATAATTATATAGTCACTGTCGGATATTTGGGAGGTAGTTAGCATGAGTGTCTCATAGAATCTGTCTTTTATAGTGCCGGGCAGTCCGGATTGGGGTGCGTACGCAGATATTACTGTCACCGTAGTTTTATTGAGGACAAGTCGTATTTTAATTATTCTGTCGTTCACTCTATTTACGTCTATTATCTTATCTGCCCACTTTTCTGCTACCATGATTCCTACTCCACCCAGCCCATCGTCGTTTCCCACCCAGAAAAGCTTATAACATCGTTTTTTACCCTCAATGAACCTAGCAGACCCTCCCCTCCACCTGGTCTCTTGAATACAACAAACATCGACCTCCTTACGTTCAAGCATTTCTACAACCTCGTTAGCGCGACCCTTTAGGGTGCCTACATTTATGGTACCAACTCTGAAGTTTTGGATTGCGTTTGGGGGTTGGGGGCGGTGGGGGGCGGGGGGCGATGGGGTTATGTTAGCCGTCCGCGATCGAAACAATGAGGAGTGCTCGCATTCTCGTCCAAGAGGTGAATTTGTCTTTATCTTCGGCATTGTCGCTGAGCGTCCAGATTTTTCTCTCTCTCTCCTCCACTCTCCAGGATTCCGCAGTCCATCCATCCATCCATCATATATCGAAAGACAACCAGGCAAGCGATAGTATAGGCCTCTGGCTTCTGATTGGTCCGCGTAATAATACTGGTGATGCGTGGGGGCTCTGGCTTATGATTGGTCCACGTAATAGCAGTGGTGGTGGGCGGGAGAGAGGGGTGTTGGGTAGCTAGATAGGAGGTAATGATTGAATGGGGTCCTTGCACATTTAACAAGCGATTAACAAAAATACAAAATTTGTTCTGTTCAATACGACCAAAAGCTTTCGTATCTAACAATTAATGATAACAAAAAATGTAGATTGTTTTAGCGATAGATTGGCTATTTGGACTTGATACGAAATATGGATTGTTTTGAAAATACGCTAGAATTAGGAATTGAGGAGGTAGAGATGAATACGCTAGAATTAGGAATTGAGGAATTAGGATTGTGGAGGTAGAGATGAAGGAAAATATGTACATTACGTTACATGAATATCGTGGGGTAGACAGCAAAGCAATGAAATTTGGCGAAGTGAATTCCTATCATATATATATATATATATATATATATAGAGAGAGAGAGAGAGAGAGGGGGGGTGGCCGCATGATGGTTGTGTGTGTTAGGCGTTTGACCGCCATGCCTTCGAAGTAGCGGGGGGGGGGGGGGGTCGAGTAAGCGGGAGTTTCGAAAGAAGGAAGAAGGAAAGGATTTTGTTTTTTGTTTTGAAAATACGCTAGAATTAGGAATTGAGGTTTGAAAATACGCTAGGAATTAAGGTTTGAAAATACGGTAGATTAAGAATTAAGGAATTTATAAGAAGGAGAAGAGATAGGAGGTAATACATACATATATATATATATATATATATACATACATATATATATATACATACATACATATATATATATATATATATACACTAGTTTGTAGGAAAGAAAATAAGGCACCGGTCCCCTCCGGGAAATGGCCATGCTCAGTGTGTAGGAAAGGCGTAGGTAGAAACTCCATTTTATGTCCCAAATGCAAAGTATGGGTGCATAAAAGATGTAGTGGGATCACAGGTAAGCTAACTAAGAACACAGATTTTACATGTGGCCGGTGCTCTGGTGCAATAAGTAGCAGCAAGTGCCCACAAATACTAACTCTTTCAATTGCGCAGAGGGTTCTATAGAAATAGTGGACAGCTTCC
>OZ024740.1:155386409-155463909 GCA_964016885.1 Eledone cirrhosa
GGTACTTTATTTTATCGACCCTGTAAGGATGAAAGGCAAAGTTAAGCTCGGCGGGATTTGAACTTAGAATGGCAAGGACCGTAACTCTATGTGTCAAAGCATGGCGTCCGACCCTCTACCGATACTGCCAATCCACCAGTTATTAGAATAATGAAAAGTATGTTGTATTTGGTATGGTGATGGTGGTGGTGATGGTGGTGGTGGTGGTGGTAGTACTTTTGTGGTATATTGATAGTCAGAATGCTGGGAAAAAAGGCTTTGCTGTATTTATTTACAGTGCATTCTGATTTCAAATCCCACTGAAGTCAACTTTGCCTCTCATTCTTCTGGGGTCAATAAAATATAAAGTACCTGTCATGAACTGGAGTTTGATTTAATCAACTTTCTTCTTTCCTAAAATTACTGACATTGTTCCTATGATAGAAAAAATATTATTATTATTAGCAACATCATAAGTAGTAGCAGTAGTAAGTCAGTGATTTTTTTTGTTATTTCTCTCTTTTAAGTTTTATTTCTTTTAATATATTCTTTTATTGTTTTACTGGTTTCAGTCACAGGGTTGAGACCATGCTGAAGGTTGAGACCATGCTGAAGTACAACCATGAATTGTTTTAGTCAATCATATATAATAAATATCATCAACTCCAGTACTATTTTCAGTTAGCTAATTATTTTTTTAAGGTAATTGGGTCCATGACCAACTACTCTCAGGTCCAAAATAATAGGAGGGGATTGGGGTGGGTGGACATTTGTTTAAATTCTTATAATCATGGGGGGGGGGGGGGTAATTGTATAACGTACATTCGTAAATATGGAATTTCTTGTAATGTTTTTTTTTGTCATATTATATAATGGGTTTTTTTAAAATGTAAAATAAAATTATTATTAGATAATCCAGTTTCTGTATCAATATGAATCACTTACAATAAAATTTTGCCAGAGTTAGATTACTAAAATTTAATAAGCGGCGGAGGAGGGGGGAGTATTCAAGACCTGAGAATACATAGAGGACCTTTTATTGACTTATTAAATTTGCATTAGTATATGTTTAACTGGTCCCCTTTGAGATCCCTCATCAGAAGGTTCAAGTGTATTAAATATAGGGTCCCCAGTCCTACTATGTCCCCATGTTTGCGACAGAAGACAAGATTTGAACTCAAAATGCACAGATATCTCAAGGTATTCCTCCCAACACTATCAATTTTGCCAATTCACTGCTTTACACTGATATTTTATTTCATTGACACTGGAATCAGAATTTGAACTCAGTACACAGAGAGCCAGAACAAATACCAAAAGGCATTGAATCAGTTGCTCAAAGAACTACCAAATCACCACCTTTACATTAGTTTCATCTACTTAGATTATTTAAAACTTTTTTTTTTACTGTTATTTTCCAAGAAGCTGGCTGAAGGGGAGGATAAAGAAGTGTTGGACATATCTGTCATGTGATTATTTTGATGTCACTAATAACTAACTTGTGTTGGGTGGAACATTCTTCTCCAGGGAAGGTCTTAGCATTTATTACCATCTGTCTATCTCATTGTCTTACAAGGAAGTAATCAATCTAGCTTGTGTTCACCTGGTTGATAGGTGGTTAGGTGGCTGGCAGGTTTCTTGAACACAGCATACATTCATTCATCTTCTCTCTAGCAACTCCACAATTTTTCCTGAGTGCCCACATTGAGAGTGGCAGTCTGAGATATGTTAGTTGATAGTCCACAAAAACAAGATGTTGTAGGACAGAAAAAATAACAAATTAGCCACTGAGGAGGTCACTGAATGTGACGAAGGAGCTTTGACAAACAAATAAACAAGGTTATTAAACTAACAAACTGGATGCTTATAATAAATTGAAGTGAAAACCAACAGGTGCGTGTGTTTTTATTGGCAGCATGACCCTTCCCAAAGTATATATATATATATATATATATATATATATATATATATATAGAAAGGATAAAAAGGACGATTGATTATTCCTTCATTGCATTTATTGATAGGTGACGCGCGTTTCGTCACTGATCAGCTCAAGGTTCGATCTATATCCACTGGATATATATATATATATATATATATAAATGGAAAAAATGAAACAAAATTTCATTTCTCACTCTTAGTATGGCTGTTACTTAAATATAAGTATGTATACATACATACATATATGCATACAGACGTACTGTAGTATGTATATATATATATATATATATATACATGCACACATATATATATGTACGCATGGATTCACCGTACATTTATTATAATGCTCGGTGTGTTTCAACCATCTGGCAGGAAGGTATACGTTGCTGACGATAGCTAATAAGCTTGAAACTAGTACAGCGTTCCTTTGTCAGTGTTGAACAAATGAGCAACGATGGTTGCTAGACACTGTACGGCTTAATTCGGGATGTTTGTTTACAAACACACCGAGCATTATAATAAATGTTCAGTGAATCCATGCATACATATATATATGTGTGCATGTATGTATATATATATATATATATATACAAACTACTGTACGTCTGTATGCATATATGTATGTACGTATACATACTTATATATATATATATATATATATATATATATATATTCCACATAGGTCACAAGAGGTTGGTCAATATAAGATGATATAGTTAAGGATAGATTATGTATGACGAAACAAAAAAATGTTTATAAATAAAAGATGGGATGGTCATAAAAGGAATGTATTTCAGATCATTTTTTTCTACTGTCACAACAACAACAATAACAAAAACAATTAAATAAAAGGCAAGTAACAATAGTTCACAGCCATAAATTCCAGCCAGTGAGTAAATAAATAAAAACTGCTGAATCATCACTGACCTTCAATTATCTTATGACACTAAGCTACCTTCATCATACACACAGAGAAAACAGCCATGTCCATTCAGATTAAATTCCATGGCATGAAGGCATGATATGAATTTAATTGGATGGACACCCAGATAATATACATACATTCACAGCAAAATCTATCTACACTCATATCTCAAAATAAATATACATAAACAGACGCTATGTAGTAGAATCAGACCCAAGACCATGTTTGCAAAGCAAACTTCCTAATCATATAGTCATGCAGGCATTCAAACATTTAATTTGAAACTGTTTAAATCAGCTGATATTCAAAATTTAGTTTTTTTTTAGTGTGAAGGGAATCAGTGACAAATCTTCCATTGGCTTGGATGGTCTATCCCAGACATTTTTAATAATCTGCCATTTATTCCACAGAGCTATGCAAACTGAAGTTGTTGTTGCTACTGTTCATACTTGCATAAGTTTAGCTGGCCTCTAATCTAAAGAAATTGCATCTCATAGGAGCACTTTTGGATGTTTTAATGATTGGGACACCAGTCTTATCATCTCATTATTCTTCTAGTGGAAGATGGCAGCAGTTGAACCTAGAGTGCACAGGACCAGAACAGGTACTGTAAAGCCTCCCATTTTCTATTTTAACAGTTCTGCTAATTCATTGTAATGGCTTAGCACTTTATCAATTCTAAAAATATGAAAAATAATGTTGACCTCAGCATGGCGCTCAGAGTACAGAGATCCAGAACATATACCACAAGGAATTTAATCTGATACTCTAAAAATGTTGTGCCTAAATATACATTGAAATATCTGCAGTGGATGTGGACTCAGAAAATCTGAGCTGACAGAGCAGTCTAATTAACCCTGTCATGACAAATATTTCTAACAAGAATATACAGCCTTTGTGTTTTAATTATCAACAATTATGAGAGGTTTAGTGAAATAACTTTCTACTTAATTACAAAAGACAAGCCTAAAATTTTAGTTTGGGATGGGTTGGTATTTAAAGGGTTAATGTAAGTTATTTTTCAGATATGTGAATTGAAGCATGTAAAATAAAGGGTCCTGTCCCAAAGAATAACAACATGCCTGCAGCGAATTTGAACTCACAGTACTCAAACTCACTGCCCAACAATAATTTTCTACACTGCCATTTCATTTGGAGATTCTAACAATGAAAACATAATAAACTTATCAATAATAATGAAAAAGAAGGAAAAAATGGAGAAGTCAAAGAGGCTTCATCATATAACTAAATATACCTCTTTAGTGATTAGATTTCTGACAAAATATTTGAATACCTCGAGGGAAAAGAGCAATCATATATCAAAGAAGAAGCCATCATTGCAATATTTACAAAAATCGGAAATAACAGACCATTTATTTCTCCTTGTTACTTCAAACTGATGACCCCAAATGAGACATTTCATATAGAGAATTTGTCAGCACTTTCAAAACTCCTCTCTACAAAATAATCTATCTTTCAGATCTGCAGAAAGCTTATGTCAATCAATTCTCTCTCCCTTTGTACAAAGGAATATAACTATATCTATATCAAGTGAGAAATTGCTGTTATGCATATAAAAGAAATCGTTATTTGTAGTAGTAATAAAAGTAGTAGTATTTTTCTTTTTCTTTTTTTCGAAGGAGGCCAAATGATAAATTACATCTAAATGCTTCCTCATATGCTTCTCCCCACAACAAAGAATAGATGAACAATACTAGCATTATCTATAAAGTTAAATGTAATTTAGCTTTCTATGACAAATCTAGTTGGCTTCTTGAATATCTGTCAAAAATGTTGTCAGTGAAATAAGAAAGAAGTCTATTATGAAAAAAATAATTTTAATATTTGGCTTCTTTTTCTAGTTTTCAATAATTTTTTTTTATTTTGTTTTGTTTGAGAAATGCAAATGTAATATTAATCTTCGACAAAATGGACAGTGTGAACAATTTGGTGTTTTCATTTTAAATTAGAAAAAAATAACTAGAATGCTTTGTAGATTTTATTTTGAAACATTTTTATTATAAATGTCTATATTTATAAACATATCATGAATGGTTTAACAACCACGTCCTCCTCCTCATCATCTTATCGTTTTTATATCCATACAATGAATGAGACTTTTTGAGGATGCCAACCCTCACTTACATTTTAAATAAAGTACTGATCTTTGCACATCAAACTTCTGAGCTGTGAGATTTATGTTTATGCAGTGTCAAAATGCAAAGTAATGAGAGAGAGAAAGAGACGTGTATGCGTGCAGCAGGACTCTGTGCAATTTCCGTCTCTCTCAAATTCATCCACATAGAATTAGTTAGTCAACTCTAGTTTCTTATTATTAAAGTGAAATAACAAAATAGGGTGCTGAACTGGCAGATACAGTAGACCTAAACCACTGAAAAAAACTGCTTTGAGGTATTTAGTCGCAGCCCTTTTACATCCTAAGTTCAAACCATGGCTGTGGTGTTAAGAGGTTTGCACTGTAAACACATGGGTATGGGCTTGACACTAGTGCCTGGTGCATTAGACAAGTGCCATCTTCCAAAACCTCAGGTTCAATAATGTTTTGCCAAAATATTTTCATAAAAAATAATTGCAATGTTTAACTTTACTTTCCTGCTTTCACTACTCCTTTTCTCTTTCTTTCTGTCTCAATAATGCAAATGGTGGCAGTATGAACAATTCCTTGCTTTCACTTAGATCTTGGAAAATACCTTGAATGCTTTGGTGATAATTTGTCTTATTATTATTTGGACAAAATGTCTTGTAATGTAAAGGGCCATAACTAAACACTGCAAAGTGGTGTGTCTGACTCTTGCACATTTGTATCAGTCTACTGCCCTTTGTTAGAATGCATCGTTATTAACAACTTTGCATCCCTGAATACAAAGTCTCTTGATATGTTTATGCAACATACGAGGCAATAGTATCTCTTAATTCCCCATTGTTGCTGCTGTCACTGCTGTTGCTGCCTCCTACTCCTCTTCCTTTGACCACTTATTCATCACAGTGACCAAATATTCACTCTGTGGCTGTTCTTTGAAAAAGGTGCATGTTTGTTTTGTAGACTTCGAAAAGGCATACAACCTATTGTGGAAGCTTCTGCAGGAGTATGAGATCAATGGACAGCTTCTTCTTGCCCTGATATCTCTATATGAATACCCTAATATTTGTGTTTAGTTAAATGTTGCTAAGTCAAAACCATTCATTGTGGGTGTCAAACTTAGTGAAGTTATATTTAAAAATAAAAAAAAATACAGCCTTTAGATTAATTATGATTAATTTACACATTCAGTGATGACTAAAATCTGTAGTTCTGCCCAATAGTATACTATAGTAGTCTATTATTTAAAGATCTTAACATGCTACCAGCAACCTCGACTATCAAGGAAAGCTAATATTCAGAAGAAACTGTATTTACTACACTCATTTGTTAAGCCTTTTGATACTAACCAAACTCAAACCACCCATTGTTCTGTGAAACAAAGCGACCTATTTTAAAGGCTTCTAGCTTGGATTAAAATTTTCCGACATAATTTGATATAAGAACCTTTTGTTAAGTTATGTTACAAATAACATTGTTATAATGAAATAATCAATGACTTTAGTAAATCCTCCAAATTCTTCATTAATTAATTTAACCCTTTAGCATTTACATTACTTTATATATACTATTGTAATTTTGTGGTAAAGGCTTTATCTTACATAATTATTTCATATAATATTGAATCTACGAGATTTTGACGTTATTTATTTTGAGAACAATACCTTAACATCAGTACCAGTTACAGCCGGTTTGAACAGAAAGAAGTGAGAGAATTCTGACTGGATATGGCCAGTTTACATGCTAAAGGGTTAAATAAAGTATTTTACATAAGAAATGTGGTAATGAAAGGGTTAAAATACTAAAATGATTAACAACATAACAGGCATTTAATGAGGCCATTAGCATATATACCAGACAAAATTCTCAGACATCAACAACAACAAAAACAAAATGTTTATTTCCTTTTTACATTTCTATCTTTGAAGTACTAAAATAATTAATTGACCATTCCACTATTTCTGAAAGAAATCAGAAAAGTGTCATATGCATTACCCTCTAAGTAACCCAAAGCAATATTAGAATTTAACACAGAAAGCAATCAAAACTTAATATATATAAGAAATAGAATTAGGATGTTTGCTCTAACATAGCTATATACATACTTGTATGTAGGGCTTGTATATCTCATAGTATATGATATGTTTACGAATAGACATTTTAAAGCCTTTAGCCAGGAATTTAAAAAGGTGGTGGTTGGTGCCACACACCTAATTCCAGGGTGTGTGTGTGTGGGGGGGCAAGTAACAGCTGTTTCTTTTGTAATAGACTCCTACCTATATACCTAGAATTTTACCAGCACTGAAATATATTGACCCTTTAGCATTTGCATTATTCTATATTTACTATTGTATTTTCATGGTAAATACTTTATCTCATATAATTATCTCACTTAATATCAAATCTACGAAATTTTAATATTATTTATTTTGAGAACAATACCTTAAGATAAGTACGAACAGCTGGTTTTGGCTGGTTTTAACAGGAAGAGGTGAGAGAATTCTGGCCGGATATGGCCGGTTTGAATGCTAAAGGGTTAAATGCAAACACCAACACAAAGGAAACATAACCTTAGAATTTAGACCTTTTTTAGATGAAAAAAAAAAACAACTAAATACTGCTAGATTCTGATGAGCTAATGAAGGGATCTCTATATGGTTGGTCACCATGCAAAAGATAGCAGACATATTGCTTTCAAATTTGGGCTCTTTCTGTGTTCACATCCCACCAGGGTTGATAAAACACAGTACTAGCATGGACAGTGAGCAGACAGATGGATGGAATGCCTGATGGTATTTGTCTTGACCTTTTGCATTCTGAATTCAAATATAACCATAGCCTACTTGAGTGGTGGACTTAATCCATCACCAATAGAGTTCACTCTGTTGGAAGCTTTTGAACCAGGTCTCTGGTTTGAATATACCTTCCCCCTCCCTTACACTAGTTTCAGAGGAACAAAAAAAGGTCATTGGACTGTCTTTTTTTGACTCAGTCATAAAAGGAATGGACACATTAGATAATGTTATGGAAAATAAACTATGTTTCAAAAGACTAGGTAATATCAGCTGGAATGCTTTTCATCATAGGGCTTATGTGATCAGAGTTGATCTAGGGTTTAACAACAAATAACAAAGATGTACATAATGGTATTTTTTATGTCACAGCTGGCTCTGAAACAAGACATTAAGTCATTTACTGTCAATCTGCAGTCTGGAACCATTAAACAAGAAAATATATTATATGAATTACTGAGGTGTTACTTGTTTTCCCCAGAGTCAAAATGTACAGCTAATGTACTCCTACATCAATATATACAAATGTATTTGTGTTTGATAAATAAATATTCTTAATGCACCAGCATGACATATCCTTTGCTCACTAATGCAATGTGTATGCAAACAGATGCATCAATATCCAAATACAAGTGGAAGTAAGCTTAGAAATATGTTTTGGTGTGTGCGTTTGTGTATAAATGAATATACAGGAAGCTCCTAAATCAATGTAAAAACATATGTACATCTGATATAACACAAAGTTTTCCATACTTGGTAATAATAATAATAATTGTTTCTACTATAGGTACAAAGCCTGCAATTTTGGTGGAGGGGAAAGTCGATTAAGTCGACCCCAGTGCTTTACTGGTGCTTTATTTTATTGACCCAGTAAGGATAAAAGGCAAAGCTAACACCAAATGTCCTCCAAAGTTCCATAAAAAGTTCTCGGGTTCTGTAAGATCAGGTGCATATTAATAAAATTATACAAGAATTTATTATATGTTTATTTTTGCTTGTTTTTTAATGATTAAACTCTCTCTTTCAAATAATGTTTGCATCATTTAATATCTTATTAAAATAAGAGTAGTTGGGATTGTCTGTGTAGGATCTGTGGAAATAATATAAGGGTTCACAACAAAATAAGTTTCAAAACCCCTGCTTTAGACAAAACAGGGGAGAGAGAGAGAGAGAGATAGAGAGAAACTTACCTTTTCTTTTCTCCTAGGTAATCCAGTAGAAAAGTAACAACAGCACCAATGCTTACGAAGCATAACAATCTGCAATATAGAGAGAATGTAAATGAGGTGATGATCCAAGACAAAGATGAAAGAAATAAAAAGTACAAATCACTGTATCTATATGAAATTCGCAAGAAAGGTTTGCTTAATTTAAACACATTTGCAGAATCATTAGAGAGTCAGGCAAAATGCTTTTTTGCGGTATTTAGTTATAGCTCTTTTCATTCTGAGTTCAAATCCTGCCAAGGTCAACTTTGCTTTTCATCCCTCCAAGTGCGATAGAATAAAGTGTCACACAAGTACTGGGGTCAATATAATGACCTTTCCCTTCCCTAAATTGCTGGCCTTGTGAAAAAATCATAATCATTATTTTAACCCTTTAGCATTTAAATCAATCATATCCGGCCAGAATGCTCTGACCTCTTTCTGTTTAGATCAGCCATAACTGGCTGCTCATACTGATGTTAAGGTATAGTTCTCAAAATAGATAATATAAAAATCTCATAGATTTGATATGTAAGGTAAAGCCTTTACCATGAAAATACAATAATAAATATAGAGCAATGTAAATGCTAAAGGGTTAAACACATTTAATGGAGCTTCAGTCCTGGGTCAAGTGAAGACCAAGAGGGAGCGCTTGAAAACTGGAATGGCTTCAGATGCTCACAACCCTCTCCCAATCAAGCAATATGATCGGTGGAAACTCCACCTTGGCATTCTATAGAGGGTTCGTGGCAGTAAAAAGCGACGATGTTCTTGGGGAAACTCTGGGCATCAACAAAAATCATCTAGCCACTATTTTCAGGGGGATCTTCAGTCTAGGGCCCATGAATAATTTCCAGAAATCCCTGGCCTAGCTGTGCTACCAGGGAACTTTGCCAGCTGCATGGTGAGTGAATGGGCTTGCTCTGAATGTGCACCTGTAGATTAGAGGAGGGAAACTGGGACAGGGCACTTGCCCTAGAGATCAGGGCACTCCCCATTGAGGAATTCCCTTTATTTAATTTTTATTGTTACCTCTCTTTTGTTAAATCTATTTTCATGTAACCCCCCCCCCCTCCTATATACACTATGGTTTTCTTGGTGTTAACCCTTGTGGTAAATAAAGAAATCATTATTGTTATTAGTTATTATTATTATTATTATTATAGGCGGTGGTTTGGCAGTATTAATAGAGCGTCAGACAACATGCTTTGCAGCATAGAGTTACGGCCTCTTAAATTCTAAGTTCAAATCCCACCAAGGTTAGCTTTGCCTTTCATCCTTACAGGGTCGATAAAGTAAAGTACCAATAATGCACTGGGGTTGATTTAATCGACTTTCCCCTCCCCACAAATTGCTGGCCTTGTGCCTATATAAGAAACCATTATTATTGTTACTTTGCCTTTCATCCTTACGGGGTCGATAAAATAAAGTACCAGTAATATACTGGAATAATTGCTGGCCTTGTGCCAAAAGTAGAAACAATTATTATATTATTGTCTTTATTTCTTTTCCTTTTCATGTCATTCCTGAAAAACAATTATAATTTTATTGATAATATAACAAATATTCTGTCAGGTGAGTCTACTTTGTCTTTTTTTTTTATTGCTACAACCATGGCTTCAAATGTTTAGAAATTACTAACTCAATTTTCCTTCATTAATTTTATGGCATGGCAAACTGGTAGTCATTAAAGCATTCAATTAAATGCCTTGCAGTATTTGGTGCGACTCTTAGCACACTGAGTTCAAATCTTACTATGGTCAACTGTGCCTTTCATCTTTTCAGGGTTGATAAATAAAAGTACTAGCCCAAGGTAGTAAATTAGTCTCTGTTTTGGCTTTGCTCATTCTGAGATCAAATTCTGATCCTTGTCATTAGAAAAAATAGTGACATGATATGACTAGTGTCACTATTATTTAAAATAGCCAAGAAACTTCCTATAGGATGCAGCCTCATAGGAAACCAGCTAAACCTGTGCAGGTGTGAGCCACAACTACAACAAAGGAACAGATATTTTGCTCAGACCAGTCTCTTCTATGTTTTATTTTTATTGATACTGCATTGGCTTCTGCTGTTCAAGAACTTTTATTTTCTCTTGTTTATGGCTTAATCAAAGGAGAAAAGAGAATACCTCATGGGGTGATGGTGGAGTAAAACTGGGCAACAGATTAAGTCTGCCACCAATCAAAAACAATCTCTATAAAATTTGCAGTAACCTAAAGTATTATTTGTAAGAGGGAAAATGAGCTACTAAAGCTTAAAGTTTTCAAAATATTTCTATTTGATGCTCTTCTACCATTAATCACTATTAATGTGTCACCTTCTTTACACTGAGCAACCTTTTAACACACATCACTTCTTGAAAGAATCTCCATTATTCACCTCCCCTAGAGGCACACAAATTTATTTTATTTTAAAAATTTTATTCACATGCAAACCATCACTAGTTCCTTTAGATTAATGGTTTCTAATGTTTCTGTTATGCCACCCCACTATACTTAAGATATGCAACACCGTTGTTTTTATTATTTAAATTTAAGGACACCCTTGACTGCAGCCTACAACACCTTGGGGTAGAACTGTCCAAACACATTAATTAAGTTTTGCTATCAACACAAAATTAAGTAAATAAATAAACACTTAAGAATCACATCACATATTATCAGTCATATGCCAGATTTTATGCAGAGTTACCAAATCTCAAATATTGGTAAGATTTGACTTAATTTTGGAATGCAATGGTTAGCCACTGGATTGGTGGAATTATTACTTATTTTAAAACTACCATCTGTCCTTTAGATACCTTTAACCCATTAGCATTTATATTTCTCTATATAAACTATTGTATTTTCGCACTAAAGGCTTTATCTTTCATAATATCAAATCTATGAGAATTTGATATTTGTTTTGAGAACAATAAATCAACATCAGTATCAGTGGCTGGTTACAACAGGTTTGAACAGAAAGAGGTGAGAGAATTTTGACCGGATGCGGACAGTTTAAATGCTAAAGGGTTAACAAAGTTCACTGGATTGCAAGCATTTGGGCCAAGGCTCCAGTTTAAGGTTACTTACTTCTCTTCCTCTCACTTGTCTCAAAGGCCCAGAAAAAATGTCATGGGCACTGCCATTCCCTCCCTGACTGTTCAATAAAAATGAACAGAGCGAATACACAACAAACCAGCAACTATAATCTAAAATGAGAGAATTTTTACCTTTCTACACATAATCACTAAATCTCAATTCAACTGCACCATACCATGTTAAATAAGGAACTGACAAGATTGGATAATGTAATTCTACATACTCTTGGATTCCAAATAATAGAGGGACTTGTGATAAGTGAGGGATTTGGAATAAGTGGGGGTGGGGCTGGAAAATCGGTAATTTTTCTAGGTTGTCTCTGTTGATTTTTTTAAAAACCAGGATTAGTCGTTTAGTTTACATATTGAGACCCCAACCCATCCTATTTATTTTATAACATATGGGATTTCTAATAATGTACTTTTTTTGTCATGTAAAAGGTTCTTTAATGTCTAAAGAAAATTAATTGTTGCAAGAATGTTACCACTTAAAATAATATTTTGCTGAAGATAGAATAGCAAAATTTAATAAGTGGGAAGGGGGTGTAAGAGCAGGGATGGAGGATCTGAAAAATTAATAAGGAGGCAATTATTCATGACCTGAGAGTACTTCTAGAAAAAAAGAACAGCATACTCAATGATTGACTATTTGATATTGATACCAAGCCGCCTGAAACAACTCCTGGTTTTATGATACAAAACTGTTTGCTTTAAAGTGTTTAAATTTATTCAAAAACCTTCCTCCGTCATAATTTTATGTAAGGACCTTCCTTCAGTTATGTTCCAAACACCAGCTTAATAATGAGAATGTTACTAAATTCCTCAAAATTCTTAATTATTTTCACAACTATTTGAAAATTATAGAGGCTTTTTTATTAGAAATACAGTAACAAAAGGGTTAATCATAGGTATGTTGGCTGCAGCTAAACAATGTTCTACAGATGCCCACAGAACATTTGAATCTACTTACATATTGCTTTCTTTTTCTCTTTATATTTTGCACTTTTCCTTCTTATATATAAATAGTAGTAATATAAAGTATTATAAATTGACTTCACAACTAGTGTGACAGAAATTGAAATTTTTTATTTTATGACTCAACAAATCTTGCTTTTTGTATCGAATTTTCTGTTTTTCAAAATCCTTTCTTTTTTTAAAGTTGCTAGTGCTTTCTTTCTTCAACTTGGAAATATATCAAAATAACCAATTTCAAATGTAATTGTGTCAAGCTATTTTTTTCTTGAACTTAATCTTCACACACATCCAAAACAAAATAAATTAAATTAATAAAGCATGTTCATAAAGAATTTAAAGAATAAAAATATAACAATAATGATAATAACAAGAACAATAATAATAAAAGTGCTAATTATAATTGTTTCTACTTTAGGCACAAGGCCAGCAATTACCCAGTGCATTACTGGTACTTTATTTTATCGACCCCGTAAGGATGAAAGGCAAAGTCAACCTCGGTGGGATTTGAACTCAGATCGTAAAGGGACCTAACTATGCTGGAAAGCATGGCGTCCGACCCTCTACCGATACTGTCAATCCACTGCCAAAAGTGCTAATTATAATGAAGATAATGAATAATTGTTTTGATTTTAGGCACAAGTTAGAGGAGAAAAGTCGATTATACTTAAATGGTACTTTACTTCATCAACCCCAATAGGATGAAATGCAAGGTTGACCGTGGCAAGATTTGAAAACAGAACGCAACTGAAAGCCGCAAAGCTCTAACAATCCTCCCAACCCACCACCCTTCTCACAAAATAATAAATAAGAAGAGTAAATAAAAACTAAAATAAGTAAAAAATGATTATGATTTTTTCACAAAGCCAGCAATTTAGGGAAGGGAAAGGTCATTATATTGACCCTAAAATAAGTAAAAAAGGAAGAAAAATGCAACTTAAAATTCCAGTAAATTTAATAATAATGATTTCTTAAATTACTAAAAATGGTGATGTTGATGATGATATACATTTTAGCAAGGTATAAGTGCAGCTAAGCAAAAGAACGGAAGTGACAGCTTTTCAAAGAGGCAAGTTTGGTCTAATTCTTTTTGGAAGTGACCACAGGTAAAAAAAAAATAGTTTCTTTATTAGCCACAACAGCTTACACATATAATACAGTAAACATTATAAATATGGGGGTAACAATACATTTGAAGATGAACAACAATGTTATATAAAAATGGGGGTAGGGACAAGGATGTTATACAATAGACCTATGAAATTGATAAAACATAAAATAATTATAAAGTTCTTCTTCGCCCACTTATTCCTGAGAGAGTCGTGGAGAAGAGTCCTCACACACTCCTTCCAGTGGATCATGTCAGAAGCAACTGTCTCTAACTGATCTGGTTGGATCCCCAAGTAAGACCAGCCAAGCTCATGCATGTTATCCAACCATCTTGCTAGGGGTCTACTTCAAAAGAAGCAAAGGAAGAAAAGGGACAAGTAAATATCACACACATATCTTTTAACGTCTTCTGCGGGCTAACACACTTCAGCTGCTGATTTTTGTCCTTTGAGGTAAATTTTACCCAATGCTTTCATTGACGGCATCTTGCTGTTGTAACAGCTATCCTTGCATTGAGTTTTTCTCACTATGAATTCTAATGCACTTGCGGTCCAACTTGCTCTTTGAGAAAACTTTATATATATATATATATATATATATATATAGCCACTGTTAACCACTAAAGATTTCTCCCTACATACAAAAGAACGATTGTATGACACCTGTGTGCAAAGTGTGATGCTGCATGATAGTGAAACATGGGCTATGACTGTGGAGGATGTGTGTAGACTGGAGAGAGGCAAAGCTTGGATGAATTGAAGGAGAAGCTGGATTTAAGAGGAATTCGAGGAATTGCATTTGTTTGGACATATGATGTGCATGGACAATGATCGTTGGGTGAATTACCAGGAAATGCCAGTGGAAGGAAGTCACAGTAGAGGCAGACCAAGAGAGTCCTGGGCAGAGGTTGTGAGAGCTAACCTCAAATCACTGAGACTTACAGAGATGATGACAAAGGGTCACAATGTGTGGAGAGATGCTGCTCTGAGAAGGACCTGTTCGACCCATGCAGGCGTGGAAAAGCAGACGTAAAAATGATGAGGATGATAGTGATGATGATACACACACACATGTTCATATATAGAGAATGTGTATGTATATGTGACTGTGTATGTTTGTGTGCGTCTATGTGTGTGTAAAAGACCCTTGAATTGAAAAAAAATTACCATTACCTGAACAATGTAACTGGTAGCAGAACAAAGGTGGATTCATTACATATCATTTTTTTTTGACAGATAAATCTATATTGATGTCCTTGTGTGGTACTATATAGATTTAGTTTCAGATGTCAGGGGATATAGAAAGATAGACTGCTAAATTGAGTCAGAGAAGAAAAAAGATAAAGAGGTAGATAGACAGTCAGAGGAGAAAAGAGAAAGACAAATAGAGTTGTAGAAGAGATTGGATGGATAGATAGATAGGTAGGTAGCTAGATGGATAGATAGGTAGGTAGATAGATAGGTAGCTAGATGGATGGATAGATAGAGGGGTTGATAGATATGTTTCTTTATTAGCCACAAGGGCACAAAGGAAGGGGACAAATACAAAGGGGGAAGTTTACATACAATAAAAACGTTTAAAATGCTATCATAAATTTAATTTAAAAATTAATCGATTTTCCTCAATAGGGGGAGACATTTCATATGGGTAACACATACCCCCGAAAAAATGTGCAGCCCTGATCTCCAGGAGTACGAAGAGTTTGTACCCCTTTCCTCTCTTCCTCTATCTACAGGCTGATACAGAGAGAAGGCCCATTCACTCGGACCATTCTCGCCACTTTCACCCACCTTTCATAAAACTTGCTGGGGTACAGCACCTCTCTCTCCATCCTGATTCTTCTTCCAAAGTTGTATTTGAAAAAAAGAATCAGTTGTTGGCCGGGGAGAAAGTTGTCTGACCTCAGCCCTTTTAACCTCGTCCACCATACAACCTCTTTCGCCATAGCTATCACACAAAGGAAAACCACCTCTCCTTCGTTTTTGAAGGAGGGTGGCGGTTTGATCATGACAATGGACTCGGTGGTCAACCGGATTAGTCCCACCCGCGACAATAGTCGTTCTACATAGCTCCACAGGTCGGTAACGCCCGGGCAGTGTAAGAATGCGTGCGCGACGGTTTCTTCGTCTCGCATGCACCTCGGACAGATCTTTTTCGAAGGGTTCCTGCCCGAGCGCCCATGTCTGTAGCGCTTGTCTCGAACCGGTAGAGCTCCTCGGTAGCACTGCCAGGCCAGGGACTTTTGGAAGTTGTCTATCGGTCCCGGGAGGAAGGTCCTACCGAACAGACTGGCCAGTTCGTCTTCCTCTACGCCCAGAGTTTCACCGAGCACGTCGTCGCACTTGCTGCGGATCAACCCTCTATAGAATGACGAAGTGGAGTCTCCACTGATCGCCGGGTCCGCCTGCCAGAGGGCTGTGAACGCCTGAGCACATTCGATGTGCCAGTCGCCCATTTTCCTCGGTCTTTGCTTGACCCAGGACCGCAGCTCGGTCAGCGAGACGAGTCGTGGGAAGGCTCGCTTCACGAACGGGGCCCACACCGGTTGTCCGGTGAGGATTACGTAGAGATGCCGCAGCCTGAGCGCGTGTTTGCGCATTGTCAGCTACAGCATCACCAGCCCTCCGTTGGAAGCAGATGAATCTTCTCACCAAAGGAGCCGGCCTCTTCCAAAGGAATTGGAAGGGCGCGCGCTCCATTTTGGTCAGCGTTTTGGCTGCACGACGGTCAAGCGGTAATAGATAGCAAACGCTATAAAAGTGTTCGCCACCTGCGCTCGACCTTTCAAGGATAGTTTGCACTCGGCCCACTTCTGGGTGAGTGCAAACACCTTGGCCGTCACCTCGTTCCAGCTCTTCTCCACCTGGAGGTCCGGACCAAACCAGACTCCGAGCAGCTTTACCGGTTCTTCCGTCCAGCATCCGACGACGCCATCAGAAGGCATCGGTTTGCCTCTCCTCGATCCAAGTTGCAAACTGATGGACTTGTCCTGGTTCAGCTTCGCTCCTGTGAACCTTTCGTATTCCTGCAGTAAGATTCCGACTTCCTCGATTTGCGAGGTGCTCGACACCATTACTGTCACGTCGTCGGCGTAGGCTGATGCCGCTTTCCGCAGTTCCGGTTCCGGAGGGATGCCCTGAAATAGCTCCAACTTCCATAGTAGTGACTCGAGAGTCAGTACGTACAGCAGGGAGGAGAGAGAACATCCCTGTCGAATGGATCGCGTGATATGGAACGGCTCCGAGAGATAGCCATTCACCTTGACCCTTGAGCAGATGTTGCTGTTGTGCATTGCAGCAATCCAGCCCCTGAACGCAGGTCCGAAGCCTGCTGCCTCGAGCACCACATCCAGGTAATGATGGTCAACCCTATCGAAAGTCTTAGACTGATCCAAGTTGATCAGGACCCCACCAAAGCAGGTTTTACACCATACGTTCTCTAAGATGTATCGCATGAGGTGGAGGTTGTCGTGTATGGACCTGGTCGGGATTGCGCATGTCTGTGCTTCTCCCACCAGGTTCTCTACGACAAGCGCCAGCTTCTTTGCCAACACCTTGGCCAAAATCTGTAACTCTGTGTTTAGCAGAGTTATGGGCCGGAAGTTGCCTATGTCATCCCCCTTATTCTCGTCCTTCCTGACTAGTGTGACTACGCCCCCGGTCACAGAACTGGGAATTCTCCCATTCTGCTGCCAGTTGCAGTAGACCGCTTCCAGGAGACCGGACAATAAGTCCGGCATTGCTACGTAAAATTCGTAGAGTAGACTGTCGAGACCTGGAGATTTGCGTTTGCCGCATTGGCTCAGCGCGTCCCCTATCTCAGCAGCTGAAATCGGCTTTTCACAGAACTCCGCCTCGCCGTCCGATAGTCGCGGTAGGCCGTCGAGGTATGGACCAAAATCCATAGCCCCTCCCAGCGCACTGCCCTGCCCGAACAGTTGACCAAAGTGCCGCTGAAAGGCCACACACATCTGCTTCGGCTCACGTATCACGTCTTGGTCTTTCAAAGACCGAATCGTGGACTTGTTGCCACTTTTTGCCTCCGTCACCCGGGCCCAGCTAACAGTTTTGGCTCCCTCATGATCCTTCAGATCACAAACTACTGACCTGCATAGAACCCATAGACAAGGTTGATAGAACCCATAGACAAGGACCTTGATAGAACCCATAGACAAGGACCCAGCTACTAGAAGCTGAACTTGTCGTTACCGACATGCAAAGTCTACAGTAGACGGATTAGCACTTTAGTTAAACAGCACTTGACAGGGGCCATTGTCAACAACAGATGGTGGTACTCTCTCAAGAGGGCAGTTAGATTAGACTCATTAGTTTTTAGTAAAGAATTAGCGTTAGATAGAAATAGGACCGAGAAGGAACTGGTAGATAAAGTAGAAGAGACAATTAGAAGTGGCAACGCAGCCCTCGTGCTTTGCGTCGAAGAACTGGTCCAAGGCCGTTCTCGTTGCTAGCACGCTGGTTACGTTTCCACTTATAATTGCCTCTTTATCTACCAGTTCCTTCTTGGTCCTATTTCTATCTAATGCTAATTCTTTACCAAAAACTAATGAGTCTAATCTAACTGCCCTCTTGAGAGAGTACCACCATCTGTTGTTGACAATGGCCCCTGTCAAGTGCTGTTTAACTAAAGTGCTAATCCGTCTACTGTAGGCTTTGCATGTCGGTAACGACAAGTTCAGCTTCCAGTAGCTGGGTCCTTGTCTATGGGTTCTATCAAAGTTGACCATGCAGGTCACTAGTTTGTGATCTGAATAGGCAACCATGAACATTTGTGGACAGCTTAACATGTCCCTATCCTTATTTCTAACTAGAACCCTATCTAGGTACGATCTAGATGTTCCGCTGCGATTAGTCCACGTCCACAGTGGCTCAGTCGGAAAATCCAGTCGATATCTATCGGCCAGGTCAAATCGGCCGATTAACTGTTTGAGGCTGTTACACACCCCTTTATCAGGACATGCCCCTACATAGTCCCAACGTGCATCTAGGATTCCATTCCAGTCCCCCACTAAAAGCAAGGAGCGGGACGTTCCCAGAAAAGTCTCTAGACGTTTGAAGAAGTCTGGTCGCGGTGTCCCGGATGGGGCATATGCGGCCACCAGCCTGAAGGCTCCACCTTCACTACCGTCATTGTTGAGGACCACCAGTCGACCCTCCGGGTCCAGATGTACCGTCTGTGTTACGAGGCCCAGCTGTCGCTCGCTGCGGATCCTGAACTCGCAAATGGTTACTACATCCATACTGTGCGACCTGAGGTCATTTAAGAGTTTGCCCTGTTTCCAGGGCATCCCCTGGCCGCGTACATTCACACATCCAACTCTTATATTGGCCATGTTGGTTCTGAAAAGTTAAAAGAAGAGAAGAAAACACTCACCTCTTCGTCTTCCGGGGATCAGGCCGCACGATTTCCATGGGGGTGTTAGAGGGGTTGTCTGGGTGGGTGGTGGTTTCTGGCGGGGTGGGGATGGAGATGTTTGGTGGGGAGGTGGTGTCTGGGGTGAGGGTGGGGAGGCGGTGTCTGGGGTGAGGGTGGGGAAACTTTTTAAAAGGACGCGGTTAATGGGTTTAACACAAGGATACCCACGTCCTGAGGAAAGTTTTCCTTTAAAGACTTATAGGTGTCCGTAGGGACCCTAATCATCTTTAAATTAGGTTTGTCTACACAGTTCGAAAAAGTTTCCCCTTCGGTTTTCACCGAAGGGTCGTTGGAGATGACCTCCATTAAACTTTTATTTTTACTGTTTATGTATGTGTAATGTTCTTGTTGTGTTGCGGTGGTTTTTGTCTGTTGTTCTTGTGGGAGCTTTCGTTTTGTTGTAGGTGTTTGGAGTGATGTCGTGGTTTTGTTTTCGGGACGGGGGGTTTTTGTTTGTAATGTTTGTGTTGGTGGTTGTATGTTTGTAGTGATGTTTGTTGTTTTTTTGTTCTTGTGGTGTCTTTTCTTCTTTCTTTTCGAACGGAGAGGCTCTCCCTCATCATCACTTGGTGATGATGAGGGGGCCTCGCCCATTGTGGTGTCTGTGTTATTTGGAAGGGGTATGTTTTGGGGAGTTGTTGTGTCTGTGGGTGTTTTTCCAGTGGTTTTAGGTGGAGTGGGGTTGCAGGTTGGTTTGTTGTTTTTGTTTTGGTTATGTTTGCGTGTTGTTTTTGTTGTGGTGGTGGTGGAGGTTGTGTTGTTGTTTTGGGTGTTGGCAGTAGTGCCTCTTTTTTTTTTTTAAGTTAACTGAGGACAGTGACCACTGCTTAAACAGTGGTAACATGAAGGCCGCCTACCCTCAACAGAAATGTTTATGTGTGAAATTCCATCCAGAGGCACACGTTGGGGTATTTTAGCTATCCATTCTGGCCTCATTTGGACCAGAACTTCCATGCTTGTACTATTGAATGTGCCTCTGGAGGACTTTAACACCGAAATGATGGTGTCTTCATCGAAATCGATGAAGCCAGTTAAAATCCACCAGACGTTTACATTTGGTGCAATGTTCAACATTTTTATCTTTTGTGTCCTTTTTCCCATATATGTGGGGAAAAAGGTGTAAAGGGGGGACACAATCGGCGATACAGAATATTTTTGTGCTGTCAATTGGTCTTTCAACAACACCGAAATGCTTCCAAAAAGTATTCCTTTTTGGATGAAGGCAATATCCTTCATGAAATTCTTCAGAACCAGTTCAATGTCGTTTTGGGATAATTGAACTGGTTTTTTCGACACATTTGAAACCGTCCTAAAAATTACTGTTTTTAGAACAGTTTCTCTGCGTAACTGTTGAGAAGAAGTGATGCTGAAAAGTTACATACTGTTTTGCATCACTTAACATTTCCCTAGCATTGGAAATGTCAAGGTATGTGAACAGTTCCGTCTTTTGGACGGTTTGAGCAAAGGAAATCTTTTCCTTGTTCATGGAGTTGTTGTTGGTGGTGTTGTTGTTATCATTGTTGCTATTGTTTTCTTGTTGTCATTATTGTTGTTGTTTATATCTTGCATGTTATTGGTGTTAGTGTTGATGTTACAATCAATGTCCGACATCTTGTTTTCAAAACTGACACATTTTCGATGTCTTTCAATGAGGTGGTGAGAGGAGGTGACTGCGAACTTAACACTCTTACCGCTTCTCCACCACTTCTAGTACTGAACGCAGCGTCTATGACTGAATCCAAGATTTATTTACAATTTTTCCACCGATGAAATTTTTCAAATGAAAATTTCACCCCCAAGAAGGGGTGAAGATGACTTGACCCACCATCTGAAAGTTCAGACGTGGGGTCAAGCTATAAAATAGTATCAAATTTAACAATAAATTTTTGATTTCTTACTTAGAAAATCAGCAAAAACTTACCAGCAAACTGGCACACGTAGTGGATAGATAGATTTCTATTTATTGCCACTAGGGCACAAAAGAAGGGGACAAATACAAGGGGGGAGTTTACACAAAAAGGCGAGTAAAGAAAACAAATAACAAATATAAAATGATAGGTAGGTTGGTAGGTAGATGGGTGGGTAGATAGATGGATAGATAGGTAGGTAGGTAGAGATAGATAGATAGATAGGAAGGTAGAGATAGATAGATAAGTAGGTAGGTAGATGGATAGATAGATAGGAAGGTAGAGATAGATAGGTAGGTAGGTAGATGGATAGATATGTTTCTTTTATTTGCCATCAGGGCATCAAAAGTGGGACAAGTACAAAGGGGGGAGTTTACAAAACAAGGCGTCCTCAATAAGGAGGAGGCAATAACAAAATATAAAAATAAAATAAAATATAACAGAATAAAATTTATAACAAAATCCTCAATAGAGAGGAGGCGCCTTGGGGGGTCGCACACACCCCCGAAAAAAGTGTGCAACCCTTTTCCTCAGGAGCACAGAGAAGGGGTTCTCCCTTGGTCTTTCATCTTCCTCACCTATAATCTGATGTAGAGTGAAGGCCCATTCACACGGGCCATTCTCGCCACTTTCACCCATCTTTCGTAAAAACGGCTGGGGTGCAGCACCTCTCTCTCCATCCTGATCCTTCTTCCGAAATGATATCGGAAGAAACGGACCAGTTGTTGGCCAGAGAGAAAGGTGTCTGACCTCAGTCCTTTCAGATGCGTCCACCATACAACCTCTTTCGCCATGGCTATTACGCACAGAAACACCGTCTCTCCTTCGTTTTTGAAGAGGGGAAGCGGCTTGATCGTTACAATAGACTCGGTGGTCAAACGGATCGGTCCCACCCTTGACAGCAGTTGTTCGACATAGCCCCACAGATCAGCAATGCCCGAGCAGTGTACCAATGCGTGTGCAACGGTTTCCTCGTCGCACACGCATCTGGGACAGATCTTTTTCGAGAGGTCCCTACCTGGGCGCCCGTGTCTGTAGAGCCTTTCTCGAACGGGCAGAGCCCTTCTGTAGCACTGCCAGGCCAGGGAACTCTGGAAGTTATCCATGGGTCCCGGGCTGAATGTCCTACCGAACAGGTTGGCCAGTTCGTCTTCCTCCATGCCTAGGGCTTCTCAGAGGGCGTCGTCGCACCTGCTAACCACCAGCCCTCTATAGAATGACGAGGTGGTTTCTCCACTGACAGTCGGGTCCGCCTGCCAGAGACCCGTGAGCGCCTGGGCACACTCGGTGTGCCAGGCGCCCAGTTTTCTCAGTCTTTGCTTGACCCAGGATTGCAGCTCGGTGAGTGAGACGAGTCTGGGAAAGGCTCGTCTCACAAACGGGGCCCACACCGGTTGACCGGAGAGGAATACTTGGAGGTGCCGTAGCCTTAATGCGTGTTTACGGATCATTAGCCACGGCATCCCCAGCCCTCCTTTCGAAGGGTGTTGACAGCAGATGGATCTCCTCACCATAGGAGCCCGCTTCTTCCAAAGGAATTGGAAGAGTGCGCGCTCCATTTTGGCGAGCGTTTCCCTTGGGCAAGGCACAACGGTCAGGCGGTAGTAGATGACGGACGCTATATAAGTGTTCGCCACCTCCGCCCGACCTTTCAGGGACAGTTTGCACTCGGCCCACTTCTGGGTCAGTGCAAACACCCTGTTCGTTACCTCACCCCAGTTCTTCTCCACCTGGAGGTCTGGTCCGAACCAGACCCCGAGCAACTTCACCAGGCCCTCCGTCCAGCGCCCGACGACGGCATCGGAGGGCATCGATCTGCCCCTCCACGTGCCGAGTTGCAGACCGATCGACTTGTCCCGGTTCAGCTTAGCCCCTGTAAACCTTTCGTACTCCTCCAGTAAGGTGCCGATCACCCCGATTTCCGAGGCCGTAGGCACCATTACTGTTACGTCGTCGGTGTAGGCCGACACCGCTTTCCGCAATCCCGGTTCCAACGGGATGCCCTGCAACAACTCCAACTTCCGCAGCAGCTCTAGAGTCATTACATACAGAAGGGAGGAAAGAGGGCACCCCTGTCGGATGGAATGCGCGATTTCGAACGGCTCCGAGAGGTAGCCGTTCACCTTGACCCTAGAGCAGATGCAGCTGCTGTGCATGGCATTGATCCAGCCCCTGAAAACGGGTCCGAAGCCTGCCGCCGCTAGCACCGCATCCAGGTAACCATGGTCGACCCTATCCAATGCCTTAGATTGATCCAAGTTGATCAGGGCCCCACCAAAGCCGGGTTCGTTCCCAACCCTCTCTATGATGTATCGCATGAGGTGGAGGTTGTCGTGGATGGACCTGGACGGGATAGCACATGTCTGCGCATCTCCCACCAGGTTGCCCACGACAAGCGCCAACCTCTTTGCTAGCACCTTGGCCAAAATCTGTAACTCTGTATTTAGCAGAGTTATGGGCCTGAAATTATTTATATCGTCCCCCTTGTTCTCGTCCTTCCTCACTAGCGTGACTACACCCTTGGTCACAGCACAGGGAATTCCCCCGTTCTGTTGCCAGTTGCAGTAGACCGCCTCGAGGAGATCGGGGAACAAGTCCGACATAGCTAGATATAGTTCGTATGGAAGACCATCGAGACCCGGGGATTTGCGTTTGCCGCATTGGCTCAGCACGTCCTCTATCTCAGCAGCTGAAATCGGCTCCTCGCAGGACTTCGCCTCCCTGTCCGAGAGACGCGGCAGGCTGTCGAGGTATGGACCGAAGTCCACATCCCCAACCGGCTCCCTGCCCCTTCCGAACAATCCGGCAAAGTGTTTTTGAAAAGCCTCGCACATCTACTTAGGTTCAAGGATCAACCGTCCATCCTGGTCTCGCAAAGACCGGATAGTGGATCTGCTCCCTCTTTTGGCTTCTGTCACGCGGGCCCAGCTAACAGCTTTGGTCCCCTCATTTCCCAGAGCACGTATTTTGCTTCGGACGATGCAGCCTTCGTGTTTCACATTGAAGAACTGGCCCAGGGCCGTTCTCGACACTAGCACTCTGGCCACGTCGCCGCTTCTAATTGCCTCTTCTACACTATCTACCAACTCCCTTTCCTTCCTATTTCTATTTGAGGCTAACTCCTTACTAAATTCTATAGAGACTACTCTAATCTCTCTTTTGAGAGATCCCCACCACCTGCTGTTGACGATGGCGCCCGTCAACCGCTCCTTAACTAAAGTGCTAATCCGGTCCCTGTAAGCCTTACTTGCCGGTAAAGACAAGTTGAGCTTCCAGTAACCAGGTCCCTGTCTATGAGTTCTGTCAAGGTTGACCATGCAGGTCACTAACTTGTGGTCTGAATAGCCAACCATGCGCATTTTTGGACAACTTAAAAAGTCCTTATCCTTAATTCTAACTAAGAATCTATCTAGGTACGACCTAGATGATCCGCTACGATTTGCCCAAGTCCAGGTTGAAAGTTTGATCATCCAGTATGACGCGTTCAGGGATCTGGGCGATCCTTTCGGGCCTCATTTGAACTACAAGTTCGAGGCTCGTTCCACTGAACGCGTTACCCGATGTCTTTCCCATGGACACCAGTGTGTCATCATCCAAGTTCAGGAAACCTGTCAAAACCCACCATATGTCCATAATCGGCAGGATGGTGTGGATTTTTATTTTTTGTGTTCTTCTACCCATGTACGTAGGGTAGAAGGTGTATGCGGTGGATGTGATTGGTTTGATGGACAGTTTCACTGCTGTGTCCCTGTCCTTCATGAGAATGGATAGACTCCCGTAGAGTCTATCCTTCTGAATGAAGGTGATGTCCTTCATGACGTCTTTTAAAACCAGCTCTATCTCACTCTGTGATGGTTGAGCTGGTTTTTTGCTTTTATTTGAGATTGTCCTAAACATGACAGTGTTTAGGAGTCTCTGGCTTTTTAGTTCTGGGGGGGGGGGGGGGAATGGATCTTGAATGAACCATTTTCCCCGTACACTATATATTTTTTGGCATCTGCCAATAGCTCCTTCGCTTTGGTTATATCTACTGGCAGATAGTCGAGGGTTTTCCTTGCCGTCTGGGCGAAGGAGGCCCTTTCCCTGCTTGTGTTGCTGTTGTAGTTGGTGGTGTTGTTGCTATCATTGTTGTTGTTATCACAGTTATTGGTCTTGTTGTTGTTATTGTTATTGGTGTTGTTTTCGTCCATGGCATTGTTGTTGTTGTTGTTGCTGGTGCCTCTGGTTCTTTGGTTTGTTGCCATGGCAACGTCAAGTTGTCAGTCAGCAAGTGGAGAAAATCCTTCCTCTGGCTGACCTTTGTTTTTGACCTCTGCTACTGTGACAGTGGCAGGGGGAAGCTGTAAGTTTATCTTCCCCTTTCCTCCTTCGAATTTTGGTGAAGAAGCTTCAGCCATTTTAAAAAATGTTAACTTTTCAACAAGAAAAAACTTTTTTTGTTTAACTATTTCGCCTAAAGGCGTAGAATATTTTGAGAGACTGACCAGATCAAAGTTTGACCTGGCAGTCCCTCTACAAAATGGTACAAAAATTAAAGTTTACAAACAAGAATTTCTATAGAAATTTAAACAGAACTTACTCAGCAAGTTATACGCTTGTGTCCATCCCAGAGATATAGATAGGTAGATGGATAGATAGATAGGAAGGTAGAGACAGATAGATAGGTAGGTAGGTAGAGATAGATAGATAGATAGGAAGGTAGAGATAGATAGATAGGTAGGTAGGTAGATGGATAGATAGGAAGGTAGAGATAGATAGGTAGATAGGAAGGTAGAGACAGGTAGATAGGAAGGTAGAGACAGATAGATAGGTAGGTAGAGATAGATAGATAGGAAGGTAGAGATAGATAGATAGGTAGGAAGGTAGAGATAGATAGATAGGAAGGTAGATAGATGGATAGGTAGGTAGAGAGATAGATAGATAGGTAGGTAGGTAGAGATAGATAAATAGGAAGGTAGAGATAGATAGATAAGTAGGTAGGTAGATGGATAGATAGGAAGGTAGAGATAGATAGATAGGTAGGTAGGTAGGTAGAGATAGATAGATATGTTTCTTTTATTTGCCATCAGGGCATCAAAAGTGGGACAAGTACAAAGCAGGGAGTTTACAAAACAAGGCGTCCTCAATAAGGAGGAAGCAATAACAAAATATAAAAATAAAATAAAATATAACAAAAAATAAAATTTATAACAAAATCCTCAATAGAGAGGAGGCGCCTTGCGGGGTCGCCCCCCCCCCCCCGAAAAAAGTGTGCAAGCCTTCTCCTCAGGAGCACAGAGAGGGGGTGCTCCCTCGTTCCTTCCTCTTTTCCACCTACAGGCTTATGTAAAGAGAAAACCCATTCACACGTGCGATTCTCGCCACTTTCACCCACCTTTCATAAAAACGACTGGGGTGGAGCACCTCTCTCTCCATCCTGATCCTTCTTCCGAAATGATATCGGAAGAAACGGACCAGTTGTTGGCCAGAGAGAAAGGTGTCTGACCTCAGTCCTTTCAGACGCGTCCACCATACAACCTCTTTCGCCATGGCTATTACGCACAGAAACACCGCCTCTCCTTCGTTTTTGAAGAGGGGAGGCGGCTTGATTGTTACAATAGACTCGGTGGTCAAACGGATCGGTCCCACCCTTGACAGCAGTTGTTCGACATGGCCCCACAGATCGGCTACGCCCGATCAGTGTACCAAT
Source organism: Eledone cirrhosa (assembly GCA_964016885.1). NCBI lineage: Eukaryota > Metazoa > Mollusca > Cephalopoda > Octopoda > Eledonidae > Eledone > Eledone cirrhosa. The sequence goes on from OZ024740.1 coordinate 155,413,546, forward strand.
GCGTGTGCAACGGTTTCCTCGTCGCACACGCATCTGGGACAGATCTTTTTGGCGGGGTCCCTACCCGGGCGCCGGTGTCTGTAGAGCTTTTCTCGAACGGGTAGAGCCCCTCAGTAGCATTGCCAGGCCAGGGACTTCTTGAAGTTGTCCATGGGTCCCGGGCTGAATGTCCTACCGAACAGGTTGGCCAGTTCGTCCTCCTCCATGTCTAGGGCTTCTCCGAGGGCGGCGTCGCACCTGCTGCGTACCAGCCCTCTATAGAATGTTGCGGTGGATTCGCCACTGACAACCGGATCTGCCTGCCAGAGGGCGGTGAGCGCCTGGGCACACTCAGTGTGCCAGGCGCCCAGGGGGGGGGGGATTTTTTAGGAGGGCGCGGTTGATTGGTTTGGCGCGGGGGGGGGGGGGGGGGGCACATCCTCCGTGAAATTTATTTTCAGTGTTTTATAAAAGTTCATTGGGACTTTAATCATTTTTAAATGAGGTAGTCCCACAGCAGTTATAAAGTTAGGCCCTTCAGTTTGGACCGAAGGGTTTGATGAAATTGTTTTCAGTAGTTCTTTGTTGTCTGTGTTCATGTATGTATATTGTAAAGTCTTTTTTTGTGTAGCAGTTAGTGTTGTGTGATGGGGAGGGGTGGTTTGTATATAGTTTGTGTTCTCTTGGGGAGGGTTAAAGTTAACAAGTGTGTCTGTGGTGCGCCTCCTCTTCTTTCTTTTTACTGTTTGGAAGGGATCTTTTTCGTCTTGCGACGAAAGGGGTTCGTCTTCTTTGTTGGGTGGGAGGGGTATGTTTTCTGGTAGTGTTTGCGGTGTGTGTGTTTTTGTATTTGTTTTGGGTGGGGAGGGGTTGGGTGGGACAGTATTCTGTGTTGTTTTTCACGTGTTTGTTGTTGTTGTGGTGGTGGTGGTGTTGTTGGTTTTTGTTGTTGTTGTGGTTGTTTTTGTTGTTGTTGTTGTTGGGGTGGTGTTGGTGTTGGTAGCAGTGTTGTTTTCTGTGTGAGCTGGGGACAGGCAGCCCTCAGGTTACCTCTATTGCCACAGAGGTAACAGGAGGGACGCCTACCCTCCACAATAATATTGAGGTGGGTACGGTCATCCAGCATGACGCGCTCAGGGATTTGGGCGATACGTTCTGACCTTATTTGTGTCAGAACTTCGATACTCGTTCCACTGAACGCATCGCCAGATGCCTTCCCTATTGAAATGAGGTTGTCCTCGTCTAAATTGAGGAAACCGGTTAGTAACCACCAGTAGTTTATGTTTGGGGTGATGGTGGTTATCCATATTCTCTGGGTTTTTTTACCCATGTAGGTGGGGAAGAAGATGTAGTGTGTGGAACGAATTGGCGACACAGAGTATTTTTTCGCCGCCAATTCGTCTTTCATCAATATGGATAAACTCCCATAGAGTTTATCCTTTTGTATGAAAGTGATGTCTTTCATCGCTTCTTTCAGTACTAACTGAATTTCAGCTTGAGATGGTTGTGCTGGTTTTTTTGTTTTATTTAAAATTGTACGGAATACGACAGTTCGTAATTCCGTCTGTTTTTTTAGTTCTGGAGGTGAATTTATAGAAAACGAACCGTTTTCGCCAAAAGATAAATATTTTTTGGCTTTTTCCAGCATTTCTTTGGCTTTTGAAATATCTTCAAGCACATAAGTGACTGATAATTTAGCCGTTTGTGCAAAAGATATTTTGTTTTCGTTGTTGGTGTTTGTATTGTTTTGTTTCTCATCGTTTGAGTTGTTTTCATCTTTGTTGTTGTTGTCTTTCTCGTTTGGTGTGTGGATACTTGTGACGTTTGTGTTGTTGTTGTTTTTGTTATCTTTATTGTTGCTGTTGTTGTCGTTGTTGTTGTTGTTGTTGTTTTCAGTTTCTTGTATAGTTGTGGCTACATCAAGTTGTCGGTCAACAGGTGAAGAAAATTCTTCCTCTGGCTGACCTCTGCCTTTGGCATCTGCTGCTGTGACAGTGGCAGGGGGAAGCTGTGAGTATGACTTCCCTTTTCTTTCTTTGAATGTTGGTGAAGATGCTTCAGCCATTTTTATCAAAATATGATTTTTCGAAATTTTTCGAAATTTTTTGAAAGATAAAATTTTTACAACACTATTTCGCCTAAAGGCGTAGAATATTTTGAGAGACTGACCAGATCAAAATTTGACCTGGCAGTCTCTCTACAAAATGGTACAAAAATTAAAGTTTACAGTTCACAATTTCCAGATAAATTTAAACGAAACTTACCGAGCGAGCTCAGCACATGTGTCTATCCCAAGACTGATAGATTAGAGACAGATAGATAGGTAGGTAGGTAGATGGATAGATAGATAGGAAGTTAGAGATAGAGAGATAGGAAGGTAGAGATAGATAGATAGATAGGTAGGTAGGTAGATGGATAGATAGATAGGAAGGTAGAGACAGATAGATAGATAGGTAGGTAGTTGGATAGATAGATAAATGGATGGATAGATAGATAGATAGGTAGGTAGGTAGATGGATAGATAGATAGGAAGGTAGAGACAGATAGATAGATAGGTAGGTAGTTGGATAGATAGATAAATGGATGGATAGATAGATAGATAGGTAAATAGATGGATAGATAGAGGGAGACAGAAAGGAAGACAGAGTTTTCTCTTTATTCAGAGAACAGAAAAGATTTAAAGTAATTCCAACTGTGCCAGATTAGGTAAATATAATTTGACAATATGAGTGAAAAACTGAAAAATGATTCAATGTGGAGGAAAGGTGATAGATAAGGATTAAAATATTTCAAAAAATGAATATAGGTTTTGAAAGGTCCACATATGATAAGCTTTTGTAAATAGAATAAAATAAAATGAGATATGTAGATTTTATTTTCATTTAAAGATTTCAATGGTATTATAAGCATGACTTAGTGGTGATAGTGGTTATGGAAGCAGAGTGATAAAGAGAGTGAAAAGGCAAGACAGATAGAGAATGAGCATATGCAAATGATAGATAGGACTCTCTTTCTTTTGCAAACACACACACAAATACATGATCAATAAAAACGGATAAAAATCACAAACAATTAAACTAGAATACTCAGTATATCATGTAGAGAGAGTACATTCATTTATTTAAAATCTAACTGTTACAGGTGTAATTCTGTTTCTGCCAGTTAAGTATCCATCAGCTGCTCTCTGAAGAATTCTCAACTGAAAGAAACAGAACTACTCCAATAAGAGTCACCTCTTAAATACATTAACATATGCACACACGTGGGATAAATGAACAAACGCAGCCAAGCTCCTCATCAGCCACTACTCAGGCAATAGATTTTCTTGCATAAAAGTGGGATTGTATAATATTGAGCCCAAGTTGTATGATGGCTTGAGTAAACCACTGGAAAGATGTGTATGAGACAACACAACATCACTGTGACAGAAGAACGCAACAAAGTATTTTTCAACAAATAAGAATAGAAAGTCTTACGACGGGAAACAGAACAGGATAGAGTATAGGCAATCAGACAAGTTGTGTAAAATCTAACACAGGAAGGAAGGAAATATATGTACATATATATGTGTGTGTGTGTGCATATATAAATATATATATATGGAGGCACATGGCTTAGTGGTTAGAGCATTGGCCTTGCAATCGAAAGGTTGTGAGTTCAATTCTCAGACCGGGTGATGTGTTGTTTCCTTGAGCAAGACACTTTATTTCACATTGCTCCAGCTTACTCAGCTGTAGAAATGAGATGATAGGGACTGGGGTCCCTATCATTCCACTGAAAAGTGGTCGTGGAGGTGCCACGGCAAAAAAGCACCCAGCACTCACTGTAAATGAGGTTGGTGTTAGGAAGGGCATCCAGCTGTAGAAATCAAGCCAGAATCAGTTCCCGTCCCACCCTTGCAAGCAGGGAAAAGCGGACGTAAAATGAAATGATGATGATGATGATGATGATATATAGAGAGAGAGAGAGAGAGAGAGAAAGAGAGAGAGAGAGAGAGAGAGAGAGAGAGAGAGGAGAGAGAGAGAGAGAGAGAGAGAGAGAGAGAGAGAGAAGAGAGAGAGAGAGAAATCATCATCATCTCATCATCATCACTGTTTAATGATAGCATTTTCCATGCTAGCATGGGTTAGATGAGAGTTGTCCCATTATGAGACAAATAAGATGAGGTGACCATGTCTTGCTCATACAGAACTGTTTCTGGCTTGGTTTCTAATGCTGGATGCTCTTCCATATGAGTGTTTGTATATAATTAATGTCTGCCCGATATAGATAATTGCTACCTTAGGTTTAAAAACATGCCCCTGTTTTAGCCATAAAGTATTATTATGGTCTACTTGGACCTGCTTTTCATTAGGCAAATAGATAAGATGGTTGACATTACTTCCCATGAGATCTCGTGAGATCAAAGGGAGGTATCTTATGGTTATTCAAGGGAAGTATTCGATGGTTAAATAGATTTTCATATCGAAGTCAGTACTCAAATGGCGCTACAGATCTCTCCAATGGGCCAGGAGCCTGCATCTCTCTTCTATATCTTCCCACATTTACCAAGTGCATTTTACTATGGCACCAGTACTAGAGAGGTTGTAATATCTTTAACACAGCTCACAAGGCCTCTTGGTTCTATTTTTGACAGCTTTTCTATCACGCACCAACCACATTACAGAGTGTACTGGGTGTGTTTATTATATAGATTACCAGCATTAGAGAAGTTCATTGACTGAAGTCCTTTGACCTCTTTTTGATATAGGTGTACTGAGTGCATTATTTGTGCCACCAGTACGAGGGAGGTTGTCAATTATTGACTCATTGCAGAGCCAATGAATGAAAGGAGAGGGAGAAAAGGAAGATAAGTATGAAGTTATATGTGTATGTCAAGTGTAGTGGGATCTCCCAATAGTAGGGATGGGGTATTGTGATTATAACAGTTTCAAAGGGTTTATGACAGGTGTGTCAGGATTTTAGAGGAGTTGTACAGGGGTGAGTATAGCTAGTAAGAAGTGTTAGAGAAAAAATAGATATATATTTACATATATCTCTGAGTGTACGTGTGTATGGATGTCTCTCTCTCTCTCTCTCTCTCTCTCTCTCTATATATATATATATATATATATATATATATATATACGTATATATACATATATAGTTTGGATGGGATCACCCATGTAAACTCTCATATCTCAAGAAGTGTCAATTAAGAGTCGGGATCCGATCACATGATCAAACCCAAGCTGATCAATATAGAAACAATTGTAATATGAAATAAAGTTTCACAAAAAGCTGCAATTCTAATTCTCTCTCTCTCTTTATATATATATATATCTCAAAGAAAGCATTTTTTGTTTTGAAGACAACGAGCAAAGTTTGAAATTGAGTTAGAAATAGAAGCTATCGCTGTATTTTGACTAAAGAAAATTAGCCTGATAGTGGGTTTAAAACCCTCTAAATGGAAAAGGATGCGTACTGACGTACTATACACACACACACACATATATATATATATAGAGAGAGATATAGTAAGAATGTATCAAATAGAGTTTGTCTTTCAAACTGAAGTGTAAACAACATAAGCAAACAGATAAAAATGATACGTTATTTCTAATTAGTTTATTTCAGAACTCATTTACTGGAATCCATTCTATGATGGCATTATTGATTAAAATAAGAAAATAATGTTATGGGTGGCAAATTGACAGAAACAGGAGAATGCTTAACCCTTATATTACCATATTTCTTTCTCTTGCTGTCTCTCTATTTATCTATCTATCTAGCTAGATATTTATCTATCTATCTATCAACATCATCACTGTTTTATGTTAATTTTTCCGCACTAGCATGGGTTATCTATCTATCTAGCTATTTATCTATCTACATGTTTATCTATCTATCATCCCCATCATCACCGTTTTATGTCAATTTTTCCACGCTAGCATGGGTTATCTATCTATCTAGCTATTTATCTATCTACATATTTATCTTTCTATCATCCGTATCATCACCGTTTTATATCAATTTTTCGCGCTAGCATGGATTATCTATCTATCTAACTAACTCACCTTAGCCACTAAGTTTTCATGATGACTATATATATTCCTACTAATTACACAGATCTACAAAATTTCAAAAACTTATGCTATCCTGGGAATTACCTTATCAGAGGCAGCACCTCATTAGTCTACTTGATCAAGGCTGACCTCTAGGTAAATAATAAAATTATATATTTAAACACAAGTATACAACATACATAAGTAGTGCAGCTAGAAACAGAAGTGGTACAAGCAAAGAAATCATAGCAATATCCAGTAGTTAGCTGACAAAAAGGAATATATCCGTGTTTTTTCTGTTGTCCATCCTTATTGCATATTCTGACATATATACACACACATGTATATGCATGCACACATATACAGCTCTGTATAAAAAACGTTTTTTTCCCCCTTTCAGATAGATACACTCCATCCCATCATCACCTTTTCAAAACAAGTATATCATACATAAAATGCCAGCATCAACAGTTTTCCAAGAGATGGTAACATGAATGAACCTGTAATTTTCCTCTAAAAAAATGTTTTCCCATTTCTGCTTTGCTCGTCTCCTCAGTTTTTCTATTTCTTCTTTAATTTCTCATTCTTTCTCCTGATGAAGGACCAGTGTCCGAAGACGTTTGCTTTGTTATTTTTGTTTGCCTTTTTCACACACACACACACACACACACACACACATATATACACAGCCACAACATTATATCACAATATATTTGAAACAAGATTGAAACCAAAATTTATCTGAGATTAGGAAGCTGAACAGGAAATATTCTTCATACATTAAAAATGAACATCGATTTTATTTTATTTTATTCCTTTTAATATTATATTTTCTTCAAATATCATAAATATATTCAGTGGTTGCTTTGGAAATGTCAGATAGCATTTGTCTCATTAGATCATCTGGTCGTTGAGGAAAGAATAGTTACACACACACACGCACACACACACACACATATATAGGGTGTCTCCCCAAAACGTATACACATTTATTAGAATGCTATTAAAGTATGTATACATTTTTGGAGGACACCTTGTGTGTGTGTGTGTGTGTAGTATATACATAACCATAAATAGTATCCTTAATACTATATATATATATATATATGCATATATTGCTTTATGCAGACATGCATGCATATATACACACATAGATACATGCATGCATGTATACATATTTACATATACATACATAATTACATACTTACACTCACATTCTTCTGAAATATAACATTAAAGAATTAGTGGTACCAACATTTTGAAGTGGTACCAACATTTTGAAGTCTCCATTTATCTGATTCTTGTAAATGAAAGCATGTGATAATAAAACTGAAATTTATCAGAATTTTCTTTTCTGACTTCCAATCAATGTTAATTGTGGATTTAAAGATTTAATTGTGGATTTAAAGATTTAATTTAATACCAGAGTGTAATGTTCATCGATACAACCCCTAGAGGTGAATTAGCTTACAAATTTAGAAGGGCCCTAGATAAACATAAACTCAATATTAAGATAGTAGAAAGACCAGGTACCTCCATAAAAACACTTATTAGCAAGACATACCCTTTTCAAATACCCCCCTGTATAGATAAGAAATGTATAACCTGTAAATTAAGCCCCCATATTAACTGTAAAACTAGAAATGTAGTATATAGCATAAGATGTACTGAAGGACAATGTAGAGATAAAAATATAGTGTACATAGGTGAGACAGCTTGTAGTATAGGGGAACAGATAAATGAACACTGGCGAGACCTTCAAGATAGTAAAGAATCATCTGTACTCTACCAACATGCTAAAATAGAACATAAGGGTAAATTAGAGAACATAGAAATAAAAATAGAATCTACACACAGAAAAGACGCAATGTTTAGACAAATCACAGAGGCAATAAACATAAAAGAATTACAACCAAAATTAAATAGAAAACATGAGTGGAACAGCAACATCACAACTTACAATTAAGAACAAAATGAAAACACACACACACATAGAACAAACAACCAACCAGTAACATGTAAATAAACAAATAAATAAACGAATATAAACACACACAGACACCCGGATGTGGCGCATGCGCAGACTGAGCACACGACACACACACAGAAACAAGATGGTGTAGGACAGAACAAAGGAGAGGCACAGAAACAAAGAAAAGAATCCCCAGTCACTGAAGAGGTCACATAATGTGTGACGAAAGAACTTTGACAATATATAAACAACTATCTGGTTGTGGAACCAACCAACCAACCGGAAATTTATAAATTCCTAAATTTATAAATTTATTATAATAAATTGAAGTGAAAGCAACTGGTGTGTGTGTTTCTTATTGGCAACATGACCCTCCTAAAGTATAACAATATATATATATATATATATATATATATATATATATATATATATACACACACACACACATGATCATCATTTCATTTTACATCCACTTTTCCCTGCTTGCAATATATATATATACATATATATATACATACTTATATATATATATATATATATATATATATATACATACATATATATATATATACACACCCACATATATATATATATACACACCCACATATATATATATATATATACACATATACATATACATACATACATACACACCCACACATATACACATATATATATATATATACCTGTATTCAATATATGTCCATACATATATATATATATATATTGTGAAATAGACTGGTTTACACACGTGGTTGTCGCTAACCAGCTCGCTACTCTATATCGCTGTATAATGGATGCTGGCATTTAATGTCCGGATAAAGGTTCTAGACACTACCACTGCTACTATCACTATCCTATCGCCATGGGACTTGGAGACATTCTATTATACAACGATGTGGGACTGCTATTTCTAATAACCAACTTTTCACTATCTTATTAATTTGTGTTTGAGACACGTTGGCTGAGAGCTTTTGACAGGAGCGGAAATATTTGTTTTCTAATCTCCTGCCACCACATAAATTTGTAAATCGGTGGCCGATCAGGGGACAGAATTGTATCAGATTCCAGTTGCTAATCACTTTACTGTGTCAGCCGTCACAAACAGTCATAGCTGGCATGGACTGGTGTTGAATTCTGTCGATCGATTGGTTATTGATTAGGCAATACCCACTGATGAAGCCACATGCGCCGATTATGTATTGTTGCATAATATATGCAGACAGAGGGTGCAGTGCACCATACTGCTGAATTAAGTCCGGGAACTACTATAGGCACCCGTTAACGTGTGTTGTATTGAAGCGAATAACTATGTGTAAACTCTGGGAATGTACTCTACGTTGCCTATTGAGTACGCTCAGATACAACCGGTCCTGGCATTGATAAATATGCTAGGTCCATCAATTCCTTATTATATATATATATATATATATATATATATATATATATATATATATAAAGTGGTTCCACACATTTTTTGTCAATCAAAAATCAAATTTCACTTAGAAAGTCAGAAGCACGTGGTTGCAAGCATCAAACGTATTAACCACACTGGCCCATGCCTGAACAATACATATTTTCATGTTATTAACACTTTGGGATCAACATGTTTAAGATGCTTAAAGCCTATACAACTTCGAAAGTAAACAAGGACAAAGAGCTTACATGAAACCAGTCAAGTGTAAGAGATTTAGACTGACAAAGAAGCTAGACATTAGCTCTGCAACGTTCACTTCGATTATGAAATAGGAGTACATCAAAGGGCAAAACTATTGATTTTTTCCCATCAGGATGTTTTTACTGGGTCAATAGAATCATTGATTTGACTGAAACCATTGATGATTATTACAATGCATTCAGCAAATCAATAAAATATTGTACTAAGTTTTCATGGCTCATCTTGTGAATAACCTGTTTTGTTTTTCTACAAAGTCCACAAACACTCTGGTTATAACACCCACAAACACACAACTGAAGGTAAATAATATAATAAAACAGCAAGAATCATTATCATCATCAGCATCATCGTTTTTATATCCATTTCTCCATGCTAGCATGGATTGGACAAAACTTTTTGAGGCAATATTCTAATGCCTTTTGATGCCAACCCCCTGATGAAGTCACAGAATATTTATATCATCACCATTCAATGTCTGGTTTCCCATCTATACATATATCAACGACTAGCATTAACCCTTTAGCATTTAAATCGGTTGTATTCTGCCAGAATTCCCTCACTTTACTGTTCAAACCGGTTGCTCATACTGATGTTAAGGTATTGTTCTCAAAATAAATAATATAAAAATCTCATAGATTCAATATTACGTGAGATATGTGAGATAAAGCCTTTACCGTGAAAATACAATAGTATATATAGAGTAATGTAAATGCTAAAGGGTTAAACTAATACACAAAAGTTAATTTGTATTGTTTCGTTTTTTTTTCTTCTTCTTGTGGTCCTTTCTTTTACACACACATAATTATATATACCTATACATACAAAATATGTTTCTATACAGTTTCCAACTATTAAATTCACTCAAAAAGCATTGGTCAGCTCATGGCTATATGAGAAGTCACTAGTCAAAGGAGCCATGTAGGACAAGAGAGGATCTCTTTTAAAGGACAGTTAAATCATATTTAACTAAAGAATGACATTCCAATATATCAACATTTTTTCTTTCATTCCTATTTTTTTTTATTGTTGTGGTTTTCTTTGTTTGAGCCAAAATGACACTAGGAATGTTTGTAGTTGTTACAGCTCATGTCTAGCTGTTACAGCTCTCATGTCTAGCTGTTACAGCTCATGTCTAGTTGTTGTTACAGCTCATGTCTACATAAATTTAATTGTCATCCTATAAGTTTGCACTCATAAGAGGTCTTTCATCTGTTTCAAGATACAAATAATAATTGTTTCTTGGCACAAGGCTAGAAACAATTAAATAATTGTTTCTACTTTTGGCACAAAGCCTGCAATTATCCCAGTGTATTACTGGTACTTTATTTTATCGACCCCATAAGGATGAAAGGCAAAGTTAACCTTGGCTGGATTTGAACTCAGAACAATCCACTAGTTATTAACATATGCACTAAACATGTTAAAGGTAGTAGCCAGATTTTTTCAAATCATACCCCACTGTCTTAAAATACAGAAGGATCCTTTAGATAATGTAGTTTTAGAGAACACCCCTAAAGAGAAGGATCGTTGAGATAATGTAGTTTTAGAGAATACCCCTAAAGAGACAGGGTGGTCATCTCCTTCATCTCACATACTAACTTCTTATAAAAGAAAACGGCAAATTAGAAAATATAGTCTTAGAAACCCATAAAAAATTTAAAAATATAAAACAGGATGATCACAGCCAGAAAGTCTTGGATAATAAATCTGCCCAATAAGAACTGTCCTGTAGCTTAACAACAACATAACTCTGCATACCTCAGTTAGCCTGGCTGACAATATATCCCACTACTATTTAACAATTCATCAAATGGGCATATTAAAATTTATATGAAAGTTTAACATACACAAAGGTGAAAATTTAGATATTCTTGGAAAGCTCAATATTATTTTTGGACATCAAGCTGAAGCATATATATATATACAGTATCCCCCTACCCACCCTCTCCCTTTTAAAGAGGTTGTGTAGGTGTCACAACAAAAATCACCCAGCCTATACTGTAAAGTGGTCATGTAGGTGTCATGACAAAATGCATCCAGCCTACACTGTAAAGTGGCTGTACAGGCATCATGACAAAAAGCACCCAGTACTCACTGTAAATGAGGTTGGCATTAGGAAGGGCATCCAGCTGTAGAAACTAAGCCCAAATCAGTTCTGTATGAGCAAGACATGGTCACCTGACCTAGCTTTGCTCACAACAGGACAACTTGTCTAACCCATGCTAGTGTAGAGAATGGACGTAAAACGGTGATGATGATGATGATGATGATGTGATCAATCTTGGCACAGTATGACTACATATCTCAAAATTCTTAGCTTTTGAAAGAGATGATTGCAATACATTTGTAGACAATATGGCAGCCTTGTTTGGGATGTACTGAGTTGAACAGCAGGTGGCAGAATAGGAGGGATAAACCATAAGAAACATGGCTAAAAGAGATGTCGTGAGAAGTAGGTGAAGAATGTTGCGATCACTTAACCCTTAATATCCTATAATGATTTAGTAGAACATATCTAAAATTAGGCTTGTTAATTCAAATATTTATAGTGTCTTTATTACTGGACAGATTATTACAAAAATTTGCAGTATTAAATTAAAGACCTCATATTTTAATGTGAAGCAGTCATAGTCCTGTTTTGTACTTTTAAAGATTGTCTTGCTAATGTGGTTCCATTAGTTTGTTAATTTGAATGTTTATAGTATCTTTAGTGGAGATTGTTGTAAAAATCATGCATTCCTGCAGGATTAAAAAAAAAGGATTAAAAGAAGAAAAAATAACTTCTTTACATTTGAATAGTTAACAGAAGAAAACCAGATGTAAAAATATTTGTTCCACACCAGAATCTCAATTTCCTTAACCCTTTATCATTACTCTATATTTACTATTGTATTTTCATGGTAAACACTTTACCCCACATAATTATCTCAGATAATATGAAATCTATGAGATTTTGATGTTATTTATTTTGAGAACAATACCTCAACATCAGTATGAGTGGGTTACAGCCAGTTTGAACAGAAAGAGGTGAGAGACTTCTGGCTGGATATGGCCGGTTTAAATACTAAAGGGTTAACCTGTTCTACTATTGCCAGAATGAGTGGGGGGGATTAAATCAATTTTAAAATCGCTGTAAAACAATGTAAAATTTAAAAAAAAATGAACTTTTTAGTTTTGATATCTATTTATTCTTTTACAAAATATTCTTATATATTTTCTATATTTAAGAGAATAATTAAGATGAATTGGCAACAATTTCATTGAAGAAATGTCATTATATGCTGATTCAGGAATAATAGATCTATATATGTATTCACACACACAGGCATATATATACATACACATAAGCAGTACCCCAGAATAACCACAGTCTAATCACTGAAACCAATAGAAAAAAAAGAATTAAATGTGAGTGTGCATATATATATGAGAGAGAGAGAGAGGGAGAGAGAGAGGGAGGGAGAAAGAGAGAGAAGTGGGGTTTTTAGATAATATCCATCATCACTGATTTTTATTCTCATTTTTCCATACCAAGATATAGGTTAGATATGTGTGCAGGAGAAAAGCCAGACTATATATATATAGAGAGAGAACAGCTGTTTACCAGGTGTCTCTCTATTCAGTTCCTAATCTGGTGAATGACTAGAAATGCAACCCTTAGTCAGCTGAACAGTGAATTAGCTGTATATTACATTATAGGAGCTAACCAAACATTTAGTAGGAAGTGTCTATGAGGTTACTCAATCAACATAAAATAGCAGTTGAATTACACTCTATCCGCTGAAATGTCACTTGGTTGCCTTTAACTGAGTTCACTGTATAGCAAGCATTGGTGGTGAATTGGTAAAGTTATTAAAGTGTTAAATTAAAGTGAGCTCCTCTAATGGTTCACAGGTATCACCTAGACTGTAGTGTTAAAACTAGGTACTATATGACCTAATCTATTTAAGTTTCAAGGAAGTCATGCCCTTTTCCACAGGCAGTAAATTTGCAGAGTCATTAGAACATCACATTTAAATGTCTTGTGGTATTTCTTCCACTTCGCTACTCTGCTATGGCCAAGTTTGCTTTTCATCTATTTGAGGTCAATAAATAAAGTACCTGTTCAGGGCTGTGGATTGACAAAATTATTCAACCAATCAATAAGGTGCCTTGCAGTATCTCTGCCAGTTCTGTGTGATCTGTTAAATCCTGTCTCCTGTCACTGGAAAAATGGTGACATGAAATAACAGGGGCTTCTATCATTAACCCCCCCCCCCCCCACACACACACACACCTTCTATGAGATGCAACCTCATATATGCAGGGAAATATATTTGAACCTTCCATTTTATGTTATTACAAGCTTCACAATGATGGATCAATAATAAATAAAAGAATAGAAATCATACTGTGGAGACGAATTCAAAATGTGGTGATACATCATTATTGGGTTGTCTATGGTAAAAAGAAAAAGAAAAATGTCCTATTGATTTATATGACCATAGCTTATGGATGTCATATTAACATTTGGCTATAAATCTTTTATTCTTTCAGTCATTGAGCACACATTTACTTCAGGGCTACAGTCAATTACAATCATACTATAAGAGTATATCACTATTACTTATTTAAAAAAAATTTAATCTCAGAAGGATGGAGACAAATTTAGCCTGGGAGGGATTTGAATTCAGAACCTAAAAGGACATAACCAAATACACTCCAAAGTAGTTTGTCCAACACTACCAATTCTTCCATCAATTATTTATAGATAATAAACACTTTCTGATAACAAAAACTACAATTATCATCTGCTTGAATCCAGCAGCAGACCTACAATCTTTATAGCAAAACTGACATGAATACACTACAGACCTTTCAAAGAAGACACCAACATAATTGGTCCCAAACTGCTGATTGTACATATATATATATATATATATATATATATATATCATCATTTTATGTTTGCTTTTCCATGTTTGCATGGGTTCAGTACAGCATCTCTTCACAAGTCATGATCTTTTGTCATCTTTTCCGTGAGCTTCAGCAATTTCGGATCAGCTCTCACCACATCTGTCTAGGTCATACTTGATCTTCCTCCACTGAGATTTCTTGGGACCCCCCCCCCCCCCCCTTCCGTGATTATCATGCATGCGTATCACATGCCTATACCGGTGTAGTCTTCTCTCTTGCACACAACATCTTATTCCTCTTGTACCCAGTCTTTTTCATAGTTCGTCCATGCTTTGTCATTCATGAACATTAACATTGCACATCCATCATACCGTGCACACTTCATTTGTCTCCAGCCTTCACATATTGCACACATCTCTCTCTACACACATACAAACACATTATATATATATATATAAATTATCATCATCATCATCATTACTATCATTTAATGTCAGTTTTCTCTGCTAGCAAGAATTGGATGGGTTGCTGCAGACTGATCAGTACACAAGCAGAGCTACTGCCCTCTGAAATGAGCCAGGGGTTTGCATCTTGCTTACATACATTCCCATACTCTATCAATTGATCTGATGGACTGGGGATCCACACCTCACTTTAAATATTATCAACACCATATTTAAATTATATTGTTTTATAATTTTGTATCAGGTATAGCTTAACTGACTTGGCAGAGTTAATTGAGCATAGGGCAAAGTGTCTTGCAGTATTAGTTATAGTTCTCTGCTCACTGCATTAAAATCCTGCTGGAGTCAACTATGCTTTTCAACACTTTGGCAGTCAATAAAATGAATTTCATGTACAGGGTAGTGGATGGCAGAATAGTTAGAGTGCTGGATTAATTAACGCTTTAGCATTTACATTACTCTGTATTTATTATTATATTTTCATGGTAAAGGCTTTATCTCACATAATTATCTCACATTATTTATTTTGAGAACAATACCTAAACATTGGTATGAGAGACCGGTTATAGACAGTTTGAATAGAAAGAGATGAGAAAATTCTGGCCAGATATTGCCGGTTTAAATGCTAAAGGGTTAATCCATCACAACTTGGTCTTTGAGTGGTTTGCTATGTAGCAAGCATTCAGAACAGGTAGGACTCACATTTAAGAATGCTATCATTCTCCCCATCAATCTTGACATCCCTGAAAAGAGTCATGAGCACTGTCCTTCCTCCTGACTAGGACAAAAAAAAAACCAAACCAAAAAAAAAAAAACGAAAATACACTCTCTGCTGCAAGCAGTCAAACTAGGTCTCTCTAGTATGCAGTTAACTCCCCGTCTTCCTATTGACATAACCATTAATGTGTTTCATCTCCCAAACTCCGTAATTACTATATCATCCATGACTATAACACTTCATTAAGGTGGAGGGTTCGCTTTCTAGATTATATTTTTTTCCTGGAAACATTGAGACTTATGGTGAATGTTCAAGATGCACACTACATTGACCACCAGACATGCTAACCTGGGAGTAGGGATCTTGGATTGGTTATGTGCACTGCACCTTCTTCCCCTGATAACTTTATGAACAAACTATATAAGAAAAATCTGCTTGTAATAAATTATATATATATATATATATATACATATATATATATATATATACACACACAAAGATCAACATTACATAACAAAAAATATACAAAACAAAACAGACTGAGAGAAAGAATGTGAGATGGAGAGAGAGATAGAAAGATAAAGAAAGAGGCAGACAACTAGAGAAAAAGGAAGATCGACAGCATACCTAATATATGAGAGCAGAAGTAGAGCAAGCAATATGTGTTATGAATTATTAATGAGCTCCTAGGGATAAGCATAAAGCTGGAGATTTCATTATTCTTATGTATGCGTGTGTTTAAACATAAAACTACGTACAGGCATATATACACATAAATACACTCTTATGTTCATGGCTTGTTTAATTTCACTATTCAAACTTTTGCAAACATATTTTAATGACTGCTGTTCTTTATATGTTAAGATTCCTATTTAGTTTTGTGTATGTGTGTGTGTGTGCACATACATGAGATATATAGACAGACAGACAGTGTTTATATGTGTCTCATTCTTACCCTCATCTTGCTATTTTCTACATTAATCTGCTTATATAACTGCAGGCATAAATATATATATATATATATATATATATATATATATGTAGAAGTTCTATTTAAATTGTTGGGATACAACAAGCAAATATTTTTATAACTGATATAAAGCACTCAACAAATTATTGGATTAAAAATGCAATATATTAACAAATGGAAACTATATTTATAAAACCATATTTATTTCATTATACATATTTCAAGGACACCAAGTTAAATTATGGTGTGCTTTCATCAGATAAAATATAATATAGAGCAGTTTTATAAATAAATATTGACATACCCTTAAAGAATGCGACCATTTCTGTTGGAAGCTCCCGGGAGCTTCCAACAGAAATGGTCGCATTCTTTAAGGGTATGTCAATATTTATTTATAAAACTGCTCTATATTATATTTTATCTGATGAAAGCACACCATAATTTAACTTGGTGTCCTTGAAATATGTATAATGAAATAAATATGGTTTTATAAATATAGTTTCCATTTGTTAATATATCATATATATATATATATTCGACCAACTGGGTGAAACGTATGTAGGTGCTGTTTTAAATAAACATGTTTTAATGGTCTATTCTGCGATTTTTTACTTTCCCACGTATATATATATATAGTAATAATAATAAATTTGAAGACTAAAATCCAAAGAGGGCTCGATAAGGATAAATATATATCAAATATATAAGAACCGTAGAGCAAATATTTATTAAAATAACAGATTAAAATTTAAGCAAAGAATCGCTGCTTTCACCCTTAACAGGATCTTCTGAAACTAACAAAGTCAATCTGTAAACGCAGAAGTGGATATTTCAAAAAACGTTGCAACCGGAGGAAGACAGGAAGACGATACTTTGGTTCGTGGAAACGTTCCCTGGCAAAGAATGGGAAAAAACGAATATAATACGTCATTAATAGGAGCGGTGAAAAACAATTACGCGCAAAGACAGAACCACGTTTATGGTATAAAAGAGGTCGTAGACTAATGTCCTCTTAGATGGTTCATAGAGACGTTCTCTGGCAATGAACGGAAAAAACGAAGATAATACGTCATATGTGGAGCGTGGAGAACAATTGCACGCAAAGACAAAACCACGTAAATGGTATAGCAGAAGTCGTAGACTAAAATTCTAACTAGGAGACCGAATGAATCTCTGCTTCAGAGTTAAGAATAAAGTAAATAAATACAATGCAGAGGTAATAGAAATTAAATAAATACATACACGCATACAAATACGTACATACACAAGGATACGCGAAACATAGGTATACAAAACCACACACATATAAATATGTGTGTGTGCGTGTATACAAATAAATAAATAATTAAATAAACGTATATAAATAAATAAATACGTATATAACAAGCGCACACACATACCTACATGTAAATACACAAATGTTTGGAGACGTAAGTTAACCAAAACATGAAGTACACATATACACACACCCTACATACGTACAAACCTGCATACTCACACATGCAAAACTCCCGTAAACTTCATTGTAATAAGTGGAATGGTCGTTGAAAATATGCTCGTTAGTAGATAGACGGGAAAGCCTCAACAAAACGTTTCTTACCAGGTTCTTGGTTATGCTGGCAGGATGGTTGGAAAGCTTACTTATGTAATTAAGCGTATCATTCAGCTTTCTATACGTGTAATACAACCCATTCGATAAATTGAGGGTAAGGTCGAGGTAATTAACGACCGAGAGATTGGCCTCAACCTGTATAGAGAGATTGAAGCCTTTAAAGAAAGCTGTGAGTTCTTTTCTGAAGCTGTCGCAAGCACGAGGTCCGCACTTAGTCATGGTCAAAAGACCATCATCACGGTCTCCTAGTTAGAATTTTAGTCTACGACTTCTGCTATACCATTTACGTGGTTTTGTCTTTGCGTCCAATTGTTCTCCAAGTTCCATATATGACGTATTATCTTCGTTTTTTCCGTTCATTGCCAGAGAACGTCTCTATGAACCATCTAAGAGAACATTAGTCTACGACCTCTTTTATACCATAAACGTGGTTCTGTCTTTGCGCGTAATTGTTTTTCACCGCTCCTATTAATGACGTATTATATTCGTTTTTTCCCGTTCTTTGCCAGGGAATGTTTCCACGAACCAAAGTATCGTCTTCCTGTCTTCCTCCGGTTGCAACATTTTTTAAAATATCCACTTCTGCGTTTACAGATTGACTTTGTTAGTTTCAGAAGATCCCATTAAGAGTGAAAGCAGCGATTCTTTGCTTAAACTTTAATCTGTTATTTTAATAAATAATTTATATATATATATATATATATATATATATATATATATATATATATATCAGATCAGGTGACTGTGTCTTGCTCATACAGAACTGGTTCTGGCTTGGTTTCTACCACTGGATACCCTTCCTAATGCCAATCACATTTAGTGTGTACTGGGTGCTTTTTGTCATGACACCTACACAACCACTTTATAGTATGAGCTGGGGATTAGGGAGGTAGATATAGGGACATGAGTGAGGGTGGGGTGTTAGGGTATGGGTGGTGTGTAAGGACATAAGAGGAGAAGGTGCATACTAGATGTATGTTGTTTCAAACTGTGCATGGGGGAAGATGGATCTTCTTTATTACTGCATAACACCAAGATTTTGGTCCTGTGTCATCGCCTTTGAGAGGTGCAATTATGCAAGATCAGCTTTTATCACCTCATCCCATGTCTTCCTATGTATATATATATATATATATATATATATATATATATATATATAACGAAGGAGGTGTGGTAAGGAACCAGATGGACCATAACGCACCAGAGAACTCAATACCTAGGGTAGTAGAGTGGGTAATAGGGAAATGTTTGACCCCAATGGCTTGGGCTCTGCCGTCGGGGTCAAACATTTCCCTATATATACATATGGAGACAGAGAGAGAGGGATGAAGAGAGGGGATAGATGAATAGAAACATGAATAGTAAGAAATTTTTGAAAGATAACTAATGTTGATAGTCATGATAATAATCAAGAAAATTAATCAAATAAATTTTTTCTAAAAAGAAAAACATGTCTAGTTACATACATATGTTGTTTAAGGATTTCCATGTCAACAGACTGTAAAATAATTTAGTGGGTGTGGCTAGTGGATAAAAAATAGTAAGATGATAGATTGGATAAGAGAGGATTTGGAAATGCTATGAGCACTGCCTCTCTACATGTGTATGTGTGTGTATGTGAAGACAAGTGACCTAGTGGTTAGGATGTTTGGCTCATGTGTTTGATTCATGGTAGCAAGTAGTGTCCTTGAGCAAGACATTTATTTCAAGTTGATTCAGTCCATTCAACTGGCAAAAATTACTTTTATCTATAATTCAAAGGGCCAGCTCTGTCACAGTGCCATGTTCAGCCACTTGCATGTTAATTTCACAAGCAGGCTATGCCATTGATCAAACAACTAGAACAGTTGTCACCAGAACCATCATTGTTTTTATGGCTACTTTTCCATGCTCACATGGGTTGGATGAGCTATTTTGAGACACACAGACACACTCATACCCCCCCCCCCCCCCCATTTTACATATCAAAGTTAGCTTGGCGCAAGTAATTGGAATTGAAAAGTTATACATACAGGTAGTAAATTCAAAAATTCTAATCATCCTAAAGCTAAAAGGCTTATCTGAGGGTACAAATAAATTTGTATGGCTGTTGGTACCTCCTGGTGGTACCTCCCACTGCAGGGGCCCTGGGACAATTGCTACCTTTGCCCCCCATTAAATCTAGTCACAGACACACATACACACACACAAACACATATATAATTAAACACATACAGATTTATATACATACATATATATACAGACACACACAACATATATACACATACATATATTTACAGGGTTTGTTGTCTCTTAGAATATATATATATAAATATAATAAGGATTGGTAAAACAATGAGAAAGGAATGCAAGTATCAATTGACATGGAATGATCCAATTTATTTATGTGTACAAGAAAACCAGGATTTGAAAGTCTGTGAAATATTGTAATTGTATTGTGATAAATCAATTTGAGTTTCTTCCAGCTTATTGTCACACTGACATTTGTTGCTTGAAGAAATGCACCAAAACATTGTGGTTAAACTATCATCCTGGATATAACAGACAATCAGTCAGGTCATCTGTTCTCACGGCTGTTGGCTGTCACTCCAAAAATATTTTTCATTATTTACATTTCTCATGGGCGGTGGATTGGCAGTATCGGTAGAGGGTCGGACGGCATGCTTTCCAGCATAGTTACGTCCCTTTACGATCTGAGTTCAAATCCCGCCGAGGTTGACTTTGCCTTTCATCCTTACGGGGTCGATAAAATAAAAGTACCAGTAATGCACTGGGTAATTGCTGGCCTTGTGCCTAAAGTAGAAACAATTATCTACATTTCTCATTATACTTATTTATATATACATATATAGGCAGTGAATTGGCAGAGTCGTTAGAATGTTGGATAGAATGCTTTATGATATTCGTTCTGGCTCTCTGAGTTCAAATCCCGCCGAGGTCAACTTTGCATTTCATCCTTTCAAGTTCCATAAAAAAAGAAGTACAAGTCTAATACTGGGGTGGATTCTTCCGCTATATCTCTTTCTAGTTTTTCTCTCCCTCACTTTCTATCTTTCTCTGGAAGAAATCTGCTGGCCTGGAGAGGAATGGTCTCTGCCAGGCTTAGAATGCTCAAGAAATGCTGTATGTCAATACGACACCCCTATGACTATATCAAGAGTTACAGGACCATACAAACACATACACACACATATACATATATATATATATCATGATCAACGTTTAACATCCATTTTTCATGCTAGCATGGGTTAGACAAGTTGTCCCATTAGAGGCAAGTTGGGTTAGGTGACCATCTTTTGTTCATCATCATCAACGTTTAACGTCCGTGTTCCACGCTTGCATGGGTTTGGACGGGGGTTTTCCCACTTGAGGCAAGAGTGATTTGCTCGCATAGGACTGTCTGGCGAGTTTTCTACAGCTGGATGCCCTTCCTAACACCAACCACATTTACAGTGTGGGGCGGGGAGGTTTTTACCGTGTTGCCTACACGGCCACATTACAGCGTGGACTGTCTGGCGGGTTTTCTACAGCTGGATGCCCTTCCTAACACCAACCACATTTACAGTGTGGAGCTGGGAGGTTTTTACCGTGTTGCCTACACGGCCACATTACAGCGTGGACTGTGTGTTTTTTGTCGTGACACCTACACGATCTCATTTGTTTCGGCCTGGATGTTGTGGCACCAACATAACTTTACATTGAAAGGAGCGGTGTGGATGGGGTGGGGGTGGTGGGACGGGCTGTGTTTTGTTAGAGATGCCTACTGACTGTAGTAGGTTTTACTTTGTATTTAGGTAAGGCGTGTTTTCTCTATTACTGAGTACCGCCAAAGGTCTCGGTCCAGTGACATTGTCTTGGAAAGGTGTAAGCGCGTGAGGTCGGAATTTATCATGTCGTCCCAGGTTTTTCTGGGTCTGCCTACTCCGTGGCTACCGTCTATCTTTATAGCCCTGCACTTTGTTATACAGCTGTCGTCTTTCATGCGCATCACGTGACCATACCAACGTAGCCTTCTCTAGAGTAAACAACATCTGATCCCTCTTATTTCTAATTTTTTCCTTAGTTCGTTTATGCTTAGCCGTTCACGTATATTACTATTATACATCCAGCGGAGCATGCAAGCTTCGTTCCTCTCTAGTCTGCGTATATCCTCTGCACACAATGCCCAGGTCTCACTGCCATGCAGCATTGCTGTTCGTATGCAGGCATCATATAACCTGCCTTTCATTTTTAGGGAGAACCCTTTAGCGGCTAATAGTGGTATAAGCTCTCTGAACTTTTTCCATCCAGTTCTGACTCTAGCTACTGTACTTTCAGAGCACTCTCCACCACTGCTGATTTTGTCACCCAGGTAACGGAAGCTGTCCACTATTTCTATAGAACCCTCTGTGCAATTAAAAGAGCTAGTATTTTGTGGGCACTTGCTGCTACTTATTGCACCAGAGCCACCGACCACATGTAAAATCTATGTTCTTAGTTAGCTTACCTGTGATCCCACTACATCTTTTATGCACCCATACTTTGCATTTGGGACATAAAATGGAGTTTCTACCTACGCCTTTCCTACACACTGAGCATGGCCATTTCCCGGAAGGGACCGCCGCCTTATTTTCTTTCCTACAAACTAGAACTTTAGTCTTAGCCAGGTTAATTTTAAGGCCTTTTGATTCTAGGCCGTGCTTCCATGTTTGGAATTTCTTCTCTAGCTCGGTCATTGATTCAGCTATGAGCGTTAGATCATCTGCGTATAGGAGTTCCCATGGGCAACCGGTCTTGAACTCCTCTGTTATAGCCTGAAGGGCAATAATAAATAGTAGGGGGCTAAGAACAGAGCCCTGATGGACACCAACTTTTACGCTAAACTCTTCACTATATTCGTTGTTAATTCTAACCTTGCTGACTGTTTCTTTATACATGGCTTGTATAGCTCTCACAAGCCATTCGTCAACACCTAGTTTTCTAAGAGCCCACCAGATAATGGAGCGGGAGACTCTGTCAAAGGCTTTCTCCAAGTCAACAAAAGCTAAGTATAGGGGTTTACTTTTAGCTAGATACTTCTCCTGTAGTCGTACAATGAAAAGAGTGTCTGTGGTACTTTTGCCTGACACAAACCCGAACTGCATTTCATCTAGATCAATTCTCTCTCTGATTAGTTGCGCTATTACTTTTTCCGTGACCTTCATGACCTGGTCGATTAATATAATGCCTCTATAGTTACCCCTATCTAGGGCATCGCCTTTACCCTTGTAACAGTTAATGATGCTGCTGCTATGCCAGTCCTTCGGAACAACCTCATTCTGTATGACTTGGTTTACTATCCGGGGGGTGACCATGGTGTGTCCCATATAAAACTATTTCTGGTTAGGATTCTATGGCTGAATGCCCTTCCTAACGCTGTCTCCATTTCTTCAACCAATCACTTTACAGAGTCCATTGTATATATATATATATATATATATATATATATTGTACAACAATTCGAGACAGATTTTCTCTAATAACCGATTTTTTCACTCACTTGTTAATTTGTGTTTGACTTGAGATATGTTGGTTGAGTACTTATGGAGGGGCTGAAGCTTAAAATCTCGACTCCTAGCCATCACGTAAATTTCTGAACCAGTGGCCAATTGGTGGACAGTATTTTGATGATGCATAGGGATACCAGTTACTAATTTACTACTGCATTGCCTGTCACATTTACTGCCATAGACAACATGGACTGGAATTGAATTCTGTCAATCGGTTGGTTATTGATTAGGTGAGACCTGCTGATGAAGCCACATGCACTAATTGTGCATTATTGCATAATAAATGCAGACAATGGATGATGTATGCTTTCTTGCTGCATTAACTGTGGCCGAAATTTGAGTACGGGTATAAATTTATGGTACCCATTTACATGTGTTGTATTGAGGCAAATAACTTTGTGTCTACTCTGGGATTCATACATAACCTTACTTATTGAGTACACTGATATGCAACCGGTACTACCAGGGAAACCTTACGCTAGTCCCGTCAACTTTTTATTATATATATAAATAGTTATAAAGATAGGCATAACTACAAAGACATGTAAATAGATGTATCAACATATAGACAGCCACATAGGTAAAAATAGAATGATAGAAAAATTGAAAAGCAGATTGACTGTCTATAAATAGATATAAATAGATAGCTAGCAAGTGTAGCAGAAATAGACTGAAGAAAAGTTGGTAAATAGATTAGATAGATCAAGGAATATTAACCCTATTTCTAATGAAGTGACTATGATTTTCAAATAATTTTGAAAATAACCAAGAATTTGGAGATTTAGTAAAATAATTTTCTTATTATTAAACTGGGGTTTGGAATATGACTTAACAAAGGTTCTTACATTAAATTATAATTGTTTCTACTTTTGGCACAAGGCCAGTAATTATCCCAGTGCATTGGGATTCATCAATCCCATAAGGATGAAAGGCAAAGTTAACCTCGGCAGGATTTGAACTCAGAACATAAAGAGACGTAACACTATGCTGTGAAGCAGGGTGTCTGACGCTCTACCGATTCTGCCAATCCACCGCCCTTATCCACCATTCTTATATAAAATTATAATGGAAGTTTTTAGGTAAGTATAAACACAGACAGTTTGGTAATGAAAGGGTTAAGCTTTACAGATATAAGGACACAAGATTGAGATGCATCTAAAGATGTTGTATAGCAGACCTCTTTAAACCGATACCAATATGCAAAAAGCAGGTATTAAAACAGTTATGATATATATGTGCGTGTGGATACATAATTGTTCTATATGGATTTAATACTACGATGAACTTATCCCAATATACATACGATAGGTGTTGAAACAATTATCATGCATATGTGCGTGCATATAATTTTTCCATGCAAACTTAATACTACATGTAATATATCAATATCAATAACACCTATTTCATTATTAACTGTGTTCTTATTTTTGTGGAGTTTATATTGAGGGAGGAGGCAGTGTAGAGAGGAAGAGAAATAAATAGATACAGAATGAAATGAGAGAGAGAAGTGACAGAAAAAAGAAACAGTGAGTGAAAAGATAGAGAGACAGAAACAGATACAGAAGAACTTGTGAGCCAGTGAATGAGTGAGTAGCATATGTGTGTGTGTGAATGCATATGTTTTTGTTGTTTGGTCTTTTAACCCTTTTGTTACTAAACCACCTGAAACTACCCATGGTTCTACAGTACAAAACTGTTTGTCAATAAATGTTAATATTTATCTCAAAACCTTCCATCATAATTTTAGCTTAATAGTTGTTTCGACTTTTGGCACAAGGCCAGCAATTACTCAGTACATTACTGGTACTTTATTTTATCGACCCCGTAAGGATGAAAGGCAAAGTTAACCTCGGTGGGATTTGAACTCAGATCGTAAAGGGATGTAACTACGCTGGAAAGCATGTCCGACCCTCTACCGATACTGCCAATTCACCACCCAATTTTAGTTTAATAATGAGAACGTTATTTTACTAAATCCCTCAAAATTATTGATTATTTTCTAAATAATAAAAAAATTGCAGACAGTGCTTTTCTTTAGAAATATGCTAACAAAGGGGTTAACCCTTCTATTATCATATTTCTAATGAAATACACTGTCTATCTGTATCAATTGATTTCTAAAATTTGAAAAACTTAATGGGATAACCTTTTAAGCCAGTGATTGAAAAATTATTCAACAGAAATTTCTTAACTCTTTAGATTTAAACTGGCCATATCTGGCCAGAATTCTCTCACTTCTTTCTGTTCAAACCAGCCATTTATACTGATGTTAAGGTATTGTTCTCAAAATAAATAATATCAAAATCTCATAGATTCAATATTATGTGAGATAAAGACTTTACCATGAAAATACAGTAGTAAATATGGAGTAATGTAAATGCTAAAGGGTTAAATAAAATTATGATGGATGGTTTTAGTATAAATACGAACATTTTCAAATAAGCAGATGTGTATCATAAAACCAGGGCAGTTGCAGGTGGCTTGGTATCAAAAGGGTTAACTTAGTAACAATGGGAGAAATGGTTGGTTGATATGCTTGGCTCTACTCACTAAAATACTGGTGATATCATCATCATCATCATCTGGTGATAATGTTATCTATTTCTGATAGCAATATCTCTCTGGATTGGCAAAATTGATAGAGTAATGTATAAAGTGTCATTGTAGTGACTGTTGTGGTTCTTTACATTGTGAGTTCAAATTCTGCTGAGGTTAACTTTGTCTTTCATCCTGGATTGATAAAATAAAGTAGCAATCAAGTACTGGAGTTCATTTAATCAACTCAGTGGCTTTTGCAGAGTTTCCGTCTACCAAATTTCACTCCCAAGGTATTGGTCAACCCAAGGTTATAGTAGAAGATACTTGCCCAAGAAACCCCTCAGTGGGACTGGACATGAAACCACATGGCTGTGAAGCTAACTCCTCAACTAGACAGCCAAGTATGAAAAAATTAATAGACCTAATTGCCAGGTAAGGCAGCATTGGTGCATCAAAAGATCTCATCATCTTTTTTCAATGCAATAGTACTACTAAATAGAAGCAGATTGCCCACAAAGTCAGAAAACAGCACAGCTCCCATGATTTTTTGAAACATTTTTTCACGCTCAGAGTTGCTGACAAACTACCTACATCTGTTGTTAGCTGCCAGGACACTGCATCCTTTAAAACTGCCATACTTCCCGAAATTCGCCAAAACTACACCTGATATTCCCCCACCATACACATGCACACATATATCTGTGTGTATATCATGACTCGTACACTGTTCACTTTCCTGACATTTGTACATTATTCTATGTACTATACATGCACCTTTGATAAGTTGTAGTGCACTTGAGCACTGTACACAATAATTTTCATTATTATAAGAACAACCCCATTTCATCCTTACGGGGTTGATAAAATAAAGCACCAGTAATGCACTGAAATAATTGCTGGCCTTGTGGCAAAAGTAGAAACAATTATTATAAGAACAAACACCATCTATAATTTTCACCAAAACATAATCAAATATGGCAAGTATTTATACTAATCAGTTTTTTAAAGTTATCACAATAGCATACAATAATTTCTAGAATAATTATTTCAAATTTAGGTACAAGGCCACCAAATTTGGGGGAAGTTGATAAATTAACCCCAGTACTTGACTGGAACTTTCCTAGCAAATTTAGCCTCAGTGGGATTTGAACTCAGAACATAAAGAGCTGGAATAAATACTGCAAAGCAGTCAAAGTCTAATTGTTTAAATCAGTAAAGGAGTAAAGGAATATATTATATTTCCTTTAGGCTTTTGTAAACTAATGAAAAATATTGATTTCCAATTTAAGAAATTGTTGACAGCTTTAACGACTGCCAATCCACCACCCTTTAATTTATAAAATAGTTTTTTCTAAAATTGGTAGGTCCACAATTTGGGGGAGGGGGAAAGTCGATTATATTGACCCCCAGTACTTAACCAGTGTTTTATTTTATTGACTCCAAAAGGATGAAAGGCTAAGTTGACCGTGGCAGGATTTGAACTCAGACTGTAGAAAGTCATAACTAAATACCACAAAGCATTTTGACCAATGCTTCACTTGTACTACTAATCTAATTTCTAAATAATAATATTAATGGTTTCTAATATAGACACAATAGTTTCAAATATAGACACATTTTGGAGGAGAGGATGTAAAGCAAAGTTGACTTTTGCACGAGTTTAGATCATAAAGAACCATAACTAAACAGTGCACCGAATTTAGTCTGATGCTCTACTGATTAACAGTTTTGATACCAAATCCCCTGAAACCAGCCCTGGTTCTCTGATACAAAGCTGTTTATTTTAACCCTTCAGTATTTATATTACTGTATATTTACTACTATATTTTCACAGTAAAGGCTTTACCTCACATTATACTGAATCTACGAGATTTTGTTTTATTTATTTTGAGAACAATACCGTAACATAAATATGAGCAGCCAGTTTGAACAGAAAGAGGTGAGAGAATTCTGGACAGATACAGCTGGTTTAACCCTTTAGCATTTACATCATCATCATCATCATCGTTTAACGTCTATCTTCCACGTTAGCATGGGTTTAGGCGTGAGGCAAGATTGGTTGTCTTGCTCGTATAGGACTGTCTGGCGGGTTTTCTACGGCTGGATGCCCTTCCTAACACCAGCCACGTTTGCAGTTGGACTGGGAGGTTTTTACCGTGTTACCTACATGGCCACATTGCAGCGTGGACTGTGCTTTTTTTTGTTGTGACACTTACACGACCTCATTTATTTAGGACTGGATGTTGTGGCACCAACATAACTTTACAGAGAAAGGGGTGGTGTACATGGGGGGGGGGGGTAGGGGTAGTAGGATGGGGGTGTATTTTTGGTTGGAGGTACCTACTGACTGTAGGTTTCGCTTTGTACTTAGGCAAGGCGGGTCTTCTGTATTACTGCGTAGCGCCAAAGATCTCAGTCCAGTGACATTGTCTTGGAGAGGTGTAAGTGTGTAAAGTCGGAATTTATCAAATCGTGCCAGGTTTTTCTGGGTCTGCCTACTCCGTAGCTTCCATCTATTTTGATCGCTCTGCACTTTTTTATACAGTTGTCGTCTTTCATGTGCATCACGTGACCATACCAACATAGTCTTCTCTCGAGTAAACAGCATCTGATCCCTCTTATTCCTAATTTCTCACTTAGTTCATTTATGCTTTGCCGTTCATGTATATTACACATCCATCGGAGCATGCAAGCTTCGTTCCTCTCCAGTCTGTGCAGATCCTCTGCACACAATGCCCATGTCTCACTGCCATGTAACATTGCTGTTCGTATGCAGGCATCATACAGTCGACCTTTCATTTTTAGGGAGAAACCTTTAGTGGCCAATAGTGGTATAAGCTCTCTGAACTTTTTCCATCCCGTTCTGACTCTAGCTACTGTATTTTCAGAGCACGCTCCACCACTGCTGATTTTGTCACCCAGGTAACGGAAGGTGTCCACTATTTCTATAGAACCATCTGGGCAATGGAAGGAGCTAGTATCCTGTGGGCACTTGCTACTACTTATTGCACCCGAGCACTGGCCACATATAAAATCTATGTTCTTAGTTAGTTTACCTGTGATCCCACTACATCTTTTATGCACCCATACTTTGCATTTGGGACATAACATGGAGTTTCTGCCTACTCCTTTCCTACACACTGAGCATGGCCATTTCCCAGAGGGGGCCAGTGCCCTATTTTCCTTCCTACATACTAGAACTTTAGTCTTAGACAAGTTATTTTTAAGGCCTTTTGATTCTAGGCCATGCTTCCAAGTTTGGAATTTCTTCTCTAGTTCAGCCATTGATTCAGCTATGAGCATTAGGTCATTCTGGTGGGATACAGCCGGTTTAAATGCTAAAGAGTCAAAGTTTTTATATTTATCTTCCAACATAACTTTATGTGAGAACCTTTGTTAAATTATGCTCCAAACAGTAGCTTAATAATGAAAATATTAGTTAAATTACTAAATATCTTCAAATTCTAGATAATTTTCATTAGAAATATGGTAATGAAAGGGTTAAAATACTCAGCAATGTTTAGGTATTTAATAATAACGATTTCTTTTAGAAAAAGTAAATAACATATAATACAGTTACTTGAAACCAAACGAAAAAATAGTTTTCAATTAAAAGAAAATAACAAAAAAATGATTTTTTTTTTTTTTTCAACTAAGGGTGGCGTTCAAAATAAATGACCTAATATAATTCAAATCAAATTAAAAACAAATTTACATTAGAAAACCGAATTTGTTGATAAAAGAAGTTCAAAAACAAGTGACTGCATTCTATATGACAAAATAAACAGCTACTTTTTCTAAGAAGTAATATAAAGTTTAATTGCAAATATTCAATTTAAAAAGGAAAAAAAAAAAAATTCTAACTACTGGAATGTTAAATTTATTTGCATTTGGGCTTTAAATAAAATAAATAATGGCTTTTAAATATATATATATATATATATATATATATCATCATTGCTTAATGTCTATTTCCCATGCTAGCATGGGTTAGACGGGTTGTTGCATTTGAGGTAAGTAAGGTCAGGTGACCGTGTCTTGCTCATAGAGAACTGTGTCTGGTGTGGTTTCTATGGCTGGATGTCCTTCCTAATTCGAACCACATTTACAGTGTGGGTTGGGTGCTTTTTGTAATGATACCAGCATGACCACTTTACAGTGTTGACTGAGGACTGGAGCAGGGGTTGTAAATGCATGGGTGACGGACAAGAGTGGAGTGTTAGTGTGTGGGAGGGGGGATGGAGGATGCAGGTTAAGTAGGGCATATAAAATGTATGCTTCAACCATGCTTATGGGAAGGTGGGTCTTCTATATTACTGCAAAATGCCAAAGATCACAAGCCTGTGTCATCATCTTTGAGAGGTGCAATTGTACAAGATCAGCTTTTATCACCTCATCCCAGGCCTTCCTACTCCATAGCTTTCATCAACTTTGATTGCCCTGCACCTTTTTATACAACTGTCATCCTTCATATGCATCACATGTCCATACTAATGCAATCTCCTCTCCTGCACACTGCATCTGATAGCTCTTGTGCCCAGTTTCTCTCTCAGTCCATTTACGCTTTGCGGTATTCATTTCTTTCCAATCTTCACAGGTCCTCAGCATACAACACCTAGGTCTCACTTCCATGCAACATTGCTGACCTGACATGTCTCATAACATGATAACCCATCTAACCCATGCCAGCATGGAAATATATACAATAAATGATGATGGTGATATATATATAGCAATATTTTAATAACTATTCTAGAGATGATGATGATGATGATGATAATGATGCAAATGATGATGCTAAAGCAAATAATTTTAACATTCCCAACTCTATCAAGTATTAAACTAATATACTATCATTTTATTGTATTGTTCTTCTGTGTTGTTTTTCCTTGTTTACCTTTCTTATATATATATATATATATATATATATATAGTTGATATTTTAGATAGTTGAGACAGACAGACATATAGATCAACATATAAGCACACAGACAGAAGACGCACACCCACCCAGAAATATAGACATACATATAGATAGATATATATAGATAAAGAGATAGGCATACTGACATACAGGCGGGCATAAAAAGGATTTATTTGAAAATAAAGATGGTGGGAGTATCCAAAAACTAAATAAATCTCTATTCCATCCGCCAGATGGCAAGGTGGCCAGCGCATGGGCGGCCAGTGCGTGGGCTCCCATTTGCTTATAATAATGAGAGATGGGTAGAGCGGGAGAGATAGAGGCAGTGACGGCGGGAGTTTGGTTCCTTTGTGCTTGGACCTACTGTATGTTTCACAGACATAAGTGTCAATTAAATATTGAAATTTTAAGTAGCAGGAAACTAGTTTCAAAGAATACCATGATGATCCAAATTATTAGATTTCTAATATAATAAACACATTTCATGAAACTCTCATTCAATAACCCTAGAGGTTTATAGGAACATAACCAAAGGGCATTAATCTGTAATCTAACTGAATACAATGTTACCATTTTTATTTTTTATGTAAATAAATACAACAGGCAAGGCTGTGTGGTTAAGAGGTTTACTTTGCAATCATATGGTTTGGGATTTCATCTCACTGCATGGAATCACCTTGGGTAAATGCTCTATACTAGACCCATGGGCTGATTAATGCCTTGTGAATGAAATTTAGTAGACAGAAATTCTTCAGAAGCTTGTTAAATATCTCTCTCTCTATATATATATACATATCTGCATATATATATAAAATTAAGTATGTGTGTGTGTGTCTCTGTGTATAGGGGCCTACATCTTACGACCGATTTTCATGAAACTTTACAGGCTCATAGATTAGTCATCGGGGAGTGTTTTCTATATATCAGCATATCGTTTTTTTATTCCGGGGGTCATTCTGCAGATAAAAATCGATTGGGTGGGGGGTGGGGGGTCACCTTTTTTTAGGTATCGAAAAATAAGATTTTTGGCTCTAGCGCCCACATTTTGCCACCGATTTCGTTCAAATTTTAAAGCAAAATATCATTGCACATCCTGTAATGGCTTTATATTTTGCATTTGTTGTTCAGGGATGGCGTGGCAGCCACTTAAATATTCAAAAATACCACTTTTAGACTCAAATTTCCACTTTTTCGGCTCTAACTCCCACATTAATCAACCTACTTTGTTCAAATTTTACACTATGCTAGCTCCGATCACGTCTTAAAGTGGCTTTACATTTTGGATTTTTTGTTCAGGAATGGCGTGGCAGCCGCTTAAATATTCGAAAATACTAGCTTTTCGCTCAAATTTCCGCCTTTTGGCTCTAGCTCCCACATTTTTCAACCGATTTCGTTCAAATTCGAAACTTTGGCTCCACCTCACACATAAATCAATTTATTTGGTTCAACTTTTATATTACGATATAACCTATCATTGCACATCTTATAGTAGCTTTACACTTTGCATTTTTTGTTCAGGGACGGCGACCTATCATTAGCTCCCACATTTTTCAACCGATTTCGTTCAAATTCGAAACTTTGGCTCCACCTCACACATAAATCAATTTATTTGGTTCAACTTTTATACTACAATAGAACCTATCATTGCACATCTTATAGATGGTCAAAGGCAAAACGATGGCCACTGACGTCGTCTGAGCTTTTAGTTGTGTATTTGAGAATTCATCGGTTTCCAATCAAGTAGCGTGAGGAAATTTGGCTTAGTGTTAGAGAGCATTACCTCCCTCCCCCAGCATGCCCCTTCATCAGTCACCTGCGTTTCTCAGTGATAGAGGTCATCACCACTCTCCCTCGCATGGCCTGTGTGTGGCCATAGATGAGTCATCGAGAAGCAGTCGCTAAGATCAACACCTTTTCATAAAAGCAGATATTATTTGACCTACCCAGGCAACGCTGGGTACTGCTGCTAGTATATATATATATGCACACACACCTCTACATTTACCTTTACAGCTCTGTACATACACACACACTCCCTTATATTAACATACTTTTGATCACACTTTGTACTTACAAGCACACACACACACACTCTTTTACTTACATATACACACGCATATCCTCTTAGTTTCGGATGGACGTATAATAACACACACACACACGTATATGCAGACACACATGTACAGCTCTATATACAAAACGTTTTTTTCCCTTTCGGATAGATGTGCTCCATAATCACCTTTTCAAAAGAAGCCTATCATACACAAATTGCTAGCATCAACAGTTTTCCAACTAAACACCCTAACCATAAATTACCTGTACTAGACATAGAACTCTGGTCAGAAACTATTAATATTAGAGCAAATTGATTTCAAAAGGGTTAAACAGGGCAAAGTATGAGGCCTACTACTTGAAAAAAAACAAAGATTACCTATAAATACAAAGTGAAATGGCACTATGTAAACTTGAAATGTTTTATGATAGAAATAGTGTCGCAATCATTAAAACAACCAAGAAACCTCTAATGGGATGCAACCTTTTAATGGAATGGCTAAACATGTGTAAGTATGAAGTCATAACAACAGCAACAGCAATGTGAAAGGTTTTAAATGATGAGCTGGAGATACATAACCAACAAACCTACTAAAACAGGAATGAAATAATCCTTGGATATTGAAATCTATGTGAGAGATACATAACCAACAAACCTACTAAAACAGGAATGAAATAATCCTTGGATATTGAAATCTATGTGAGAGATACATAACCAACAAACCTAAACATCCCCAGGAATGAAATAACAAAAATCTCAGTAGTTCATATTTTGAAGTTGAAGATTTTGATAACATAAGTGATGCAGCTGTATTTCAGAATAGTGAAGTAAATGAGAGAGAACAAAATGATTTATTCTATTCGTATCTAGAATAATGCACTGACAAATAATACAAACCTCAGTATAGACCATCTGCTTCATGATTTAAGTAGTCAAATAGAAAGAAAATATTTTGACAAAATGGGATATTATAAAGTTTATTATTTAAAGAATTGCTTTACTTGGAATAAGTTTGCATAAAGTTATTAAGCTTGTTTAAAAAAAAATACAAGATAAAGCATAAAACAAAGTAGTCAAATAACTAAGTTTACATTAGTTTGGCAAGCCATTTAAACTGAGATCATGTGTTGGGAATAAAACAATTGATGGCATTGTGTTAGTGTCATTGTAACTTAAAAACACACTCACTTACACTGAAATACACAGAAATATAGAATCAGTGACCGGGTCAAAGAAGTGCATCAAAATAATTGTTTCTACTTTAGGCACAAGGCCAGCAATAACCCAGTGCATTACTGGTACTTTATTTTATCGACCCCGTAAGGATGAAAGGCAAAGTCAACCTCGGCGGGATTTGAACTCAGATCGTAAAGGGACGTAACTATGCTGGAAAGCATGGCGTCCGACCCTCTACCGATACTGCCAATCCACCGCCTTTTTGAAGTGCATCAAAATAATGATACATAATATTAATAATAATGAATTCTGATTTAGAAACAAGGTCAGCAATTTGAGGGGAGGGGAAAGTCAATTAAATCCACCTCAGTGCATTACTGGTACTTTATTTTATCAACCTCCGTAAGGATGAAAGGCAAAACTAACTTCGGCAGGATTTGAACTCAGAAAGAGCCGTAACTCTATGCCGCAAGGCATATTGTCTGACGCTCTACCGATACTGCCAATCCACATAATAATATTAATAAGGTAAAACTGCCTATATCAGCAAATGTGTGTGTTTTAATAGATAATTATGCCACCACAATGGTGCAATTGTCATGATAAAATGCACCCAGTACACTCTGTAAAGCAGTTGGTGAGAGAAAAGGCATCCAGCTTTAAAAATCATGCCAAATGAAACATACAAGTGAGACGCCCCCACCCCACCCCCAAATCCAACTAGGAGGACAGTAACTCTAAATATGAGCTGATTTAAATCGTGATGACATATTCAGCTCATGTCAAAATAGAACACAAACACAAAATGATGATGAAAAACAAAATTAATAATAAATAAGTATCTATAACAGTGTATGTGTAATTTAATATTAAATGACTTCACCATACTGGTGCAATGCCACAGACTTAATATCTGTGACTAGGTGAAAGACGCATGACAAAATAGTTTGATATTTCTTAATATATATTCATCATCATTATCATGAGCAGCAGCAATATCATTATTTTTTTACATGTGATTTTTCAAGCTGGCATGGGTTAGTGAGAAGTTTTGAGGCAGGGTTTTACAGTCAAATCCTCTTCTTGATGCCACCCTTTTTAGTCACCTCTAACGACAAGCTGGGATGCCATGTACCAATTCTAAAAGCCAGGACACATGTGGCATATCATCATCATCATATTAACACCTGCTTACCCTGCTAGCAACGATTGAATGGGTTTACATAGACCAAGTCAGTACTGAAACAGAGCCACTGTTCTCTCAGGCAGGCCAGGAATCTGTGTTTTGCTTTATGTACGGTTAATGCTCCACCAATAGCACAAGAGAAGTTGTCACATCTGGATGCCCTTCCTATCACCAACCACTTTACAGCGTGTACTGGATGCATTTATTGTATAGATCACCAACACTAGGGAGGCAGTCATATCCATATATATCATCATCCTTTAACATCCATTTTCCATGCTAGCATGGGTTAGACAAGTTGTCCCATTAGAGGCAAGTCAGGTGAGGTGACTGTGTCTTGCTCATATAGAATTTAGGAATCCATCTCCAAAGACAGAATTGCCAAGACAGATAAACAAGTTCACAACATCAAGGCTGGTTACATGAACAAATTAGTACCACATATGGCTTGCTTGGAGCAGGTGAAAACACACACTTGTCCACAAGTACAGTTACAAGTCGGTACCAAAATCATAATCATCAACATACAAGAGATCGCAACCTAGAGCCATAAGTATCATAGACTTGGCTTGGAAAGGATCCAAGTTAAAATTTAACCTGTGGCACAATAGTGGACAAAGATGCCATATATATATATAATAAATGTAATCTGAGTTTTTCGAATATTAATAATAACATTCGATTCGTTTGCAATTTTGCAAACAAGCCTCAATTTTATAGCCATGTCAGTAGAATGAACACTTTATTCTTGCTCTTGTGTTGGCATGCGAACAGAACTGCAGACACTAATGTTTCTGGGTATCACTCTTCATCAGTACAGCTCAATATATATATATATATATACATAAATATTAGCTTAAGCTTTTGTTGACATAGAGAAGGCCTTTGATAGAGTACTCCGATCATCATCTGGTGGTCCGTAAGGAAACTAGGTGTAGAGGAATGGCTTGTGAGGACAGTGCAAGTTATGTACAGAGGAGCTGTGAAAAGTGAGAGTAGGAATGGAGTTTAGTGAGGAATTCAAGATACTTGTAGGAGTACATCAGAGTTCGGTCTTCAGCCCACTTTTATTCATTTCTAGCAGTGGTACCCGGCATTGCACGGGATAAGGTATTTTGGAACGCGGGCTGCCAACAGACCTAATCGTGGAAAAACTGCATGCGTGGACAATATGTAAAGAAAATAAACTGAATACTCTGATGGTTGGATAATCTTTAAGATTTTCCTCGATGAAGAAGGAAAAATGCAGGTTTTCACCTAATGCGGGCCTTATGGGATCAAGAAAATTAATTTTTTTTATGTGCATAATATACCTTGAAATTTCGGGAAAATTGGCTAGACATAACACCTCAAAAAAGCCCTAAAAAGCTGAAAAAATGAAGTTTTTCACCTAATGCGGGCCGACCATTTTCTTTGCTCATGGTACGAAGAAGAGACTGACTAATACATAGTTACAATTTCAAGGAAATCAATCTGACGTAACGACTCAAAAAAACCCTAAAAACCTGAAAAAAACGCAGTTTTTCAACTAATGCAGGCCCTAGGGGATCAAAAAGTTGAATTTTTTGATGTGCATAACACTCCCTGAAACATAAGTAAAGCACATGTAAAGTTTGAAAAAAGTCGGTTGGGTACTTCTCGAGTTTTAGGGATTCAAACTCACAGACACACATGGACTGACATCCTCAGGTAAGCGACGTAATGCAGACAGTCAGACATACAGACAGATATAAGGGCGTGACGTTATATGCATGTATCTATCTAAAAAGAGAAAGACTAAGAATTACAGAGAGAGATCGGTATATCGCCTAATGCGGTCCCTATGGCATTAAAAATTTGAAAATTTTTTTTGCTCAGAACACTCCCTGAAACATAAGTATTATATGTGTAAAGTTTGAAAAGAGTCGGTTGGGTGGTTCTCGAGTTTTAGGGATTCAAACTCACACACACACAGACAGACATCCTCAGTTTTATATATATAGAGAGTTCTCCAAGCCATAACAGAGTAGATTAAGACTGGCTGCCCATGGGAACTTCTTTGTGCTGATGAACTGGTATTTATAGCAGAATCAGTAGAGGAGCTAGAGAAGAAATTCTGGCTATGGAAACAGCAGTTGGAATCAATGAGATTGAGAGTGAACCTAGCAAAGACTAAAGTGTTGATAAGTAGGAAAGAGGACAAAACTCTGACTCCATCAGGGAAATGGCCATGCTCGATATGTAGAAAAGGAGTTGGCATAAACTCTATAGAATGTAACACAATGCAGATCTTGGGTACATAAGAGGTGTAGTGGGATATCAGGCAAACTAACAGGAAAGGAAAACTTCATATGTAGTAGATGTTCAGTGAAAGGCATATTTTTCAAACGCAGGTAGGATCAATAGAGGTGGTTGATAGCTTCCGATATCTAGGTGATCAGATTAGCAAGGGGGGAGGATGCTCTGAGGCCATAGTATCTAGAATAAGGACTAGATGAAAGAAGTTTAGGGAGCTGCTTCTTCTATTGACAATGAAGGGTTTCTCTCTGCGAACGAAAGGTCGGTTGTATGATGCTAGTGTGAGATGCGCTATGCTGCATAGTAGTGAGACATGGGCAGCAACTGCAGAGGATATGCGAAGGCTGGAGAGAAATGAAGCAAGCATGTTCCGATGGATGTGCAATGTCAGTGTGCATGAAGGAGTTGAGAGTGAATAAGAGGAATAAACTGAAGTGTGCAGAAGAGAAGACTGCATTGGTATGGCCAATGTGATGCACATGGAAGATGACCGCTGGGTAAAGAAGTGCCAAGAAATTTCAGTGGAAGGAAGATGCAGTAGAGGAAGACCACGAAAAATATGAGCAGAGGTGGTGCAAGTTGACCGAGGAGATGACGAAGGACCGTGACAAATGGAGAGATGCTGTGCTGAAGAGGACCTGTCCAACCCTTGCAAGCAAGGAAAAGAGGACGTAAAATGATGATGATGATGATGATGATGTTATATACATGTATATATGTATATAACTTAGATAACTTAGATAGGTTTCGGCCAGTATAGGCCCAGGGCATGTCTAACTTAATAGCACCACCTAACATATCATCATCATCCATTACATTCATGTCCATTTTCCATGCTGGCATGGGTTGGACAAATTATTACAGTCAAATACTTGACTGGTATTGACTCATGTTTCATATCTGGCATGGTTTCCACATATACATGAGTGTATGTGTAAGAACATTATATATAATATAAATTGGGGTAGAGGGAATGAGGCAACACTCATAACTTAAGCTCTCTCTCTAGTGTGATTGAAGTAGTTGATGTTTAGTTTAATCCTTAATGTCCACAATCATATGAAACCACAATAGCCAAACATTCTTGAAAAATACAAAACAACAATATGAATACATCACATTAAATACTAAAGTTTTTACTCAAGTTTACTGTAAATTTTCACAATGATCTATCCACTAGAAAAGATATAAACATTTGAATTAAACCTATTTTTCGATATTTTCTGCTAAATCATTCCAGGAGTTAAACTGTAGGCAAAATAAAACAAAATAAAATAAGAAGAAAAGAAATTGTTTGATTCCCCCCTCCCCCCACACCTTGAAAAAGATCAAATACTCTAAAACCATCTGTTCATCCAAATTATTTATAATTTATATAAAATATGAGAGTACTTACAATTCTCCAACGAGGCCTAAGACAATTAATAGGCTAGGAATGGCAGGTACGCTCACTCTTTTGTTGTAAGCAAATTCTCCAGGATCTTGAAGGAGTTTCTGCTCATCATCAGAATCTTCTGACTCAACATCTTGTTCTTCACTATTTTGATGTACCAGACGGCGTTGAACATTTGTATCCATTGCTTCAGATCTACAAGAGAAAAGAAATAATATTTTAAATGGTTTGATTCAAAAGCAGATGGAGAGAGGGGGAGACAAAGAGACAGTCAGACAGACACAGAGACAGAGTGTAATTATTTTTATGGCCATTCTTCCATACTTGCATGGACAAATATTAAAGCATATCCCATGTAGCATTAAATGGCATAGAGTACAAGACTCCATACTTCTTCGCTACAGATATTCAAACTGAACCACCACATCAATATGATTAGTCATGGAGGGCTTATAAAAGTTATGGGCTTTGTTATTCCACTTCCTACAGATCCTTAAAGATTAGAAAAAATTTCTTCACAATCTATACATACTTACACTACAATACCAATACACATACCAAAAAGACAGAACATTTCAATAAATTCTAAGATAGGAAATTTGAATGGGGAAAAAAAAATTAAACCATACATACACCCACTCCAGCCTCTATGTTTCATAAGATCATGGATTTTGACATACCCAACAATCAGTGCCGGATCTAGGACAAATGAGGCCCTGTGCCAGTTAAGTTACGAGTCGCCAAACATTTCAAAATTCATCCTAAAAAAATTTTTTGCCAAGAAGATGCCCCCATGGCCAACGGGGCCCTGTGCTTAAGCACAATGGTAAATCTGGCACTACAAATCCAACAATACACAATGTGTCTCTTCAATGAGTTTAAATTAAGACATTTTAAGATTGCTTTTGTCTCCCTCAGCTATTTTAATTTTTCTTATAAAACATTTACTTTTTTTTGTATGAAATATTTCCTTTTTTAATAAAATACTTTTGCTTTTATTATTAAAATTATTTTTAATCAAAATAATTTCTCAAAATTTGTTTATATACATTTTTAGAAATTTCAATTAAGAAAAAATTCACTTATTAAGATTGTTCACTACCCTACTTTATAAACAAAATTACAAATTTGAAATTTTTTTTTTTTTTTTTCTTCATCATATGTGAGTGCATGTATGTGTGTGTATGTATGTATGTGTGCGTGAGCAGGTATGCCTGGTGCGTATGCATGTAGGTCTGTATGTGTATGTATATATGTGTATGTGTGGGTATGTATGTGTTTAGAAGTATCCATATAGATGAGTATGTGTATGTGT
The DNA here is from genome assembly GCA_964016885.1 of Eledone cirrhosa. Classification (NCBI taxonomy): domain Eukaryota; kingdom Metazoa; phylum Mollusca; class Cephalopoda; order Octopoda; family Eledonidae; genus Eledone; species Eledone cirrhosa. Next base: position 155,454,272 of record OZ024740.1, read on the forward strand.
GTAGAGATGCCTCTGTATGTGTGTGTTTCATAGTTTTCTCTACTCAATGATAAAAATCTATTTGAGAATTTAAGCTTTAACTCTTAATTGCATTGCATGCAATGTTCACACTCTTAACTGAATCTTCATTAAGTATAAAGCTGATTTTAATGCAATTGTAAACTTAAAATATAAAGCAATTTGATGGTTGATTTCTGTTTGCAGAAGACAAATTTTAATTGATGCAAACTAAAATTAGCAATAATAACACAACAGTAGTAGTAGTAGTAGTAGTAGTAGTAATAAAAGACTGCCAATTAAATAATTGAATAAATATATACTTTGATTTGAGGCAACACAAAAAATTGAAAGAAGAAAATTTTCGTTGCTATAAAGACAACTTGTAGAGTGTTTTGAAAATTAAAATGATTCTGCTGTTTGCCTTGAAGGGAGTAAAACACTTTTTTTTAAAACAGTAAATATTTTTAATGATGGATGTCTTCATTAAATTAATAATTTCAAAATATTGTAATATATTTTCATTTGCAAAAAATAATAAGAAACTGTTTACTGTTGTTTTTTTATTATATTCTAAAACATTATATATACATAGTATATATAATGTTTTAGAAATTTAAGTAAATCTACAAGATTTTAATTGACTGATGCACTCATAATTTCTTTATTAATTTTATATCAAAATTTGCAAACAATAGTCGTTTGAGGTGGTAGGTTTCCAATGAGCCAATCACTGGCTCGCCTCATTTCTGATATAACTCAGTGAATAACACATATACATAGGGTGCGGACGGTATCTGTTCGCAATTTTCAACTGCTAATTTTACACAGTTTTCTTACTTTCGTTGTTGGTCTTTTTTTGCTTGAAAGCAATAATCCTTTTTGCATTCGTTTTTTGCAGAATAATTGACTATGGACAATTTTGAATCCTTCAATTTGTGGAAAAGGCATAGAAGGACAAATAAAGAGATTTCAGACTTCCTCAGTGTCAGCAAAAGGATGGTAGAAAAGGTCAGAAAGGAACTGGAAGATTCAGGATTTGTCTACAAGGCAACATCAGAGAGGAAATTTCATGATTCATGATCTGATACTGTCAGAATGCCACAGTTCATTGCTGAAGTCCAGGAGATCATCAACTATGATCCCAGCAAGTTGATATGGGTCATAGCAAGGGAAAAAGGTGTGGATGAAAAGCTCATCAAGCTAGTGGTTTATGAGAAGATTTACTACAAGATGAGCAAGGAACAATTTCTGTTTGAGGTGATGCAGGAAAAGTGACTCAAGCACACCAAGAAGCTGATCAACAAGTTGAAACACTCACTAGAGCCAGATATGCTGTGATTCTTCTCCAACAAGAACTTTTACCAAGACCAAAAGATTAACTCCTAGATCAAGAGCTGGCTTGTTGTCTTACCCAAGGACATGCCCAGAGTCATGTAGATGAAGTTTCCAGTGACAATCATGGTCTTCGGCCTCAGGCTGAACACTAACGGCTACATCTGTGTTCTGAGTGAGGGAGTGAAGACCTGGATCGATCAGGTAGCTGCAGGGAGGACATATATGTGACAGCAACACTCAGCCATACCAGCCTGAAGTCTCAGAGAACTTCTTCAACCACATTGCACCTGACATTTGGCTTCCCAAATTGCCTGGTTGCAACCCCCTCAACTTCTTTGTGTGGGGTGCAGTGGACCGAGATGAACAGATCCAGCTGCAACACAAAGTATAAGCTGTGTGCCAGGATCACCAGGGCCTTCAGGGGCCTAAGTCAGGAGACATTGAAGAAGGCCTGTGGCTGGTTCCGCGGCCACTTCAAGGCTGTCATCGAAGCCATAGGTTGGGTTCATCAAGTGAAATCAACAGAACATGTCATGAAGACAAACTGACCCAAGTTTGGTGAATAAATCTAAAAATATAAAAACCCTCTGTTATTTTCCACCAGACAGTAGTCTTGCGAATGAGTACATACATATATATATATATACATGCATAATACACATATACACATACATAGCAATACCTTTATGCTGGGTGGATTCGGCCACTTTGAATGATAAAGTGTTAATTCAAGCAAAGTAACAACTACAGCTCAGTTAACAATGTTGATGTCATGCATTAACAGTTTCATAATAACCAATTGATTTGTTACCTTAGATATAATCTAAGCATATAATCAATTAAATTCATGTTGCTTCCAGGTTTCAAACTACAGCTGCTTATTTTAATTGATTCAGTAATGTCCCAGTTCACTGTCAGTACACTTTGAAGTGTCACCACAACTAATATATGCACTTACTAGTTGCACTTCCTAACCTCACAGTCAAGACTAGTTAATTGTTCTTCAAAAGTGATGAATATAGTGACTTACTGATATAGTGAATAGGTGTAGGCATGCTTGTGTGGTTAAAAAGATCGCTCTGCAACCATTTTGTTTCAGGATCACTCACACTGCATGACACCATGTGAAAATGTTTTCTAACATGGTATGAGGTAAAAAGGCCACGTGAGGAAAACCACATAAAAGCTTGTGTTTTGTGTGTGCATGTGTGTGATCATCATTATCATCATTTAACATCTGTTTTCCTGGCTACCAAGGACTGGACAAGTTATCACAAACCAAGTCTGTACTTGATCAGAGCTACTGATTTCTCAAATGTGCCAGGGTCCTGTATCATGCTTACATACATTCCCTACACTCAATTGTGGCAGCAGTAGGGAGGATGGCATGTCATTGAAGAGTCCTCTCAACTCTTTGTTTACCAAGTATTCACTGGCCTAGGATGACCCCCCAGTCTCATCAAGTAAGAGCAATGTAGAAGATTGAGTATCTGCCTGACTAGGATTTCACCAGCAATTGACAGAAGTGATATCCCATGATGGTTTTTACATACACTCCTATACCCTTTGTTCTTGTAGAGATGTTTGATGGATGCATCCTTGTAGTCCTGAAGAACATGACCAGCTCTCCAAATTGTTTTGAAGAGCTCATACAGTTTTCTAACCAGCTTTTGTCCACCATACATATATATGAGAGGTAGCCTCCAAGTGGAGTTAGCCCCCCCCCTCTCTCTGAAGACAGTTAACAAAACAGAAATGGCCATTAGGGTGTTCTTCCTTGGTTACTAAAGACTAGTGATTAATTTCATCACTTCTAAAATTCATAGCAAGGCTGTAAAAATGGTTATTTACATGAACATTTCATATTGTATATTATTCAATATACAGATATATATCATCATCATCGTCATCATCATCGTTTAACGTCCATCTTCCACGCTTGCATGGGTTTGGACGGGAGTTTTCCCACTTGAGGCAAGATTGGTTGTCCTGCTCGTATAGGACTGTCTGGCGGGTTTTCTACGGCTAGATGCCCTTCCTAACACCAACCACATTTACAGTGTGGACTGGGAGGCTTTTACCGTGTTACTTACACGGCCACATTACAGCGTGGACTGTGTGTTTTTTTGTCGTGACACCTACACGTCTGGCGGGTTTTCTACGGCTGGATGCCCTTCCTAACACCAACCACGTTTACAGTGTGGACTGGGAGGTTTTTACCGTGTTACCTACACGGCCACATTACAGCGTGAAATGTGTATTTTTTTTGTCGTGACACCTACACGACCTCATTTGTTTCGGACTGGATGTTGTGGTACCAACATAACTTCACATTGAAGGGGGTGGTGTTGATGGGACGGGGGTAGTGGGACAGGGGTGTATTTTTGTTAGAGGTGCTTACTGACTGTAGGTTTCGCTTTGTACTTAGGCAAGGCAGGTTTTCTGTATTACTGTGTAGCGCCAAAGATCTTGGTCCAGTGACATTGTCTTGGAGAGGTGTAAGTGTGTGAGGTCGAAATTTATCAAGTCGTCCCAGGTTTTTCTGGGTCTGCCTACTCCGTGGCTACCGTCTATTTTTATCGTCCGGCACTTTTTTATACAGCTGTCGTCTTTCATGCGCTTCACGTGACCATACCAACGTAGCCTTCTCTCGAGTAATCAACATCTGATCCCTCTTCTTCCTAATTTCTCCCTTAGTTCGTTTATGCTTTGCCGTTCACGTATATTACTATTACACATCCAGCGGAGCATGTAAGCTTCGTTCCTCTCTAGTCTGCGTATATCATCTGCACACAATGACCAGGTCTCACTGCCATGTAACAATGCTGTTCGTATGCAGGCATCATACAGCCTGCCTTTCATTTTTAGAGAGAACCCTTTAGCGGCCAATAGTGGTATAAGCTCTCTGAACTTTTTCCATCCCGTTCTGACTCTAGCTACTGTACTTTCAGAGCACCCTCCACCACTGCTGATTTTGTCACCCAGGTAATGGAAGGTGTCCACTATTTCTATAGAACCATTTGTGCAATGGAATGAGCTAGTATTCTGTGGGCACTTGCTGCTACTTATTGCACCAGAGCACCGGCCACATATAAAATCTATATTCTTAGTTAGCTTACCTGTGATCCCACTACATCTTTTATGCATCCATACTTTGCATTTGGGACATAAAATGGAGTTTCTGCCTACTCCTTTCCTACTAACTGAGCATGGGCATTTCCCAGATGGGACCGGTGCCCTATTTTCTTTCCTACAAACTAGAACTTTAGTCTTAGACAAGTTAAGGGCAATAATAAATAGTAGGGGGCTAAGAACGGAGCCCTGATGAACACCAACTTTTATGCTAAACTCTTCACTATGTTCGTTGTTAATTCTAACCTTGCTGACTGTTTCTTTATACATGGCTTGTATAGCTCTCATAAGCCATTCATCAACACCTAATTTTCTAAGAGCCCACCAGATAATGGAGCGGGGGACTCTGTCAAAGGCTTTCTCCAAGTCAACAAAAGCTAACTATAGGGGTTTACTTTTAGCTAGGTACTTCTCCTGTAGTTGTCGTACAATGAAAATAGCGTCTGTGGTACTTTTACCTGACACAAACCCGAACTGCATTTCATCTAGATCAATTCGTTCTCTGATTAGTTGCGCTATTACTTTTTCTGTGACCTTCATGACCTGGTCAATTAATTTAATGCCTCTATAGTTACCCCTATCTAGGGCATCTCCTTTACCCTTGTAGCAGTTAATGATGATGCTGCTACGCCAGTCCTTCGGAACGGCCCCATTCTGTATGACTTGGTTTACTATCCGGGTGACCATAGTGTGTCCCACTGTTCCACATGCTTTCAGCATTTCAGCAACTATTTCCGAAGGCCCAGCCGCCTTACCCGTCTGCATATCTTTGATTGCCTTACTTATTATACTACCTTCAACTAGCACTGCTGGTCCCTCTATTGGATCGATGTGGGGGAGACTGTCTTTCTCCCATTTATTCTCCTCATTTAGTAGCCTTTCGTAGTGACACTTCCAAGCTTCCTTCTTATCAGCGTCAGTGATGGCAAGTACACCATCATCATTAAGGACACACTTCTCCCCGACAATATCACGGTTTTCCTTGACACATTGCCTAGCAATCCTGAACACCTCACGTTTTTGGTCCTCGCGTTGTAGAACATACTTGAACTTTCTTTCCTCTGCTTCCCTTCTTGCGAAGTACACTTGTCTCCTAGCTTCCCTCCTGGCCACTTGATAGTCTTCTCTACTTCTCCCATCCCACCATACTTTCCAAGCCTGCTTTTTGGCCTTAATTGACTCCTCCACCTTACTGTTCCACCACCATGTTACTCTCCTCCTGCCTATAGGCCTGCTCCAGCCACAGACTTCATCTGCCGCCTTCAGCAGATTAGCTTTCAGGAATTCCCACTCTTCCTCTATATTGTACGACTCTAATTGCTCTTCCTTACTGTCGAAAGCATCAAGTAATATGCTTTTACTGGCTGTGGGGTCCTTTAGTGTCCATATTTTTCTCCTGAAGATAGTTCTCCTCTGTTGTCGAGTACGTCTTGTCCTGACTATGAGGTCACTGACTATGAGTCTATGTTGGGAGGTGCATTCTTCATGGGGGAGGGATTTAGTGTTTAGAACAGACACTCTATCACGTCTTCTGGTAAGGATATAATCTATCGGACTGGCGTATTCCCCTGATCTATAGGTGATCAAGTGATTGTCTCATTTTTTTAAGTTAGTGTTACAGATAGTTAGGTTATTTGCGTCACAGAATTTCAGGATTCTGGAGCCTTCCTCATTTCTAGTACCAAACCCATAGCCTCCATGGATTCCGCCATAGCCGTCACAATGTTGTCTAATGTGACCATTTAGGTCGCCAGCAATAATTATGTAGTCACTGTCGGTTATTTGGGAGGTAGTGAGCATCAATGTCTCATAGAATCTGTCTTTTATAGCGCCAGGCAGTCCGGATTGGGGTGCATACGCAGATATTACTGTCACAGTAGTTCTATTTAGGACAAGTCTTATTTTAATTATTCTGTCGTTCACTCTATTTACGTCTATTATCTTATCTACCCATTTTTCTGCTAACATGATTCCTACCCCACCAAGCCCATTGTCATTTCCCACCCACAAAAGCTTATAGCATCGTTTTTTACCCACAATGAATCTAGCAGACCCACCCCTCCACCTGGTCTCATGGATACAGCAAACATCTACCTCCTTACATTCAAGCATTTCTACAACCTCGTTAGAGTGACCTTTTAAGGTGCCTACATTCATGGTACCAACTCTGAAGTTTTGGATTGCGTTTGGTGGGTGGGAATGGTGGGGACGGGGAGGGGTGAGGGGGATGGGGTTGGGGTTATGTTGGCCATCGGCGGCCGAAACAAAGAGGGGGAGTCCTTGCCTTTTCGTCCGGCAGCATGAGGTGAATTTGTCTTTATCTTTGGCATTGTCACTGTGTGTCCAGATTTTTCAGACTCTCCAGAATTCCTTAGTCCATCCATCATATCGAAAAGCAACCAGAAGTGATAGCATAGGCCGCTGACTTATGATTGGTCCTAATAATAATGGTGGAGAGTGGGGGCGGATGGGAGGGGTATGGGGCATTTTACGAGAGGGTTTAAATAAAATCTTCGAATTTTGAGCATAATTGGACAAGCATATAACAGTAATAAGCGAATAATGGGATTTTAAAATACAAGAAAATTATTTAGAACAACCAGACAGAATTATAGAATAGCATTGAGAGAGAGCAAAAGATTGGATTCTGGGCGATGAAACGATATGGATATATGAATGAATGAACCGAGAGGCTGGAGAGACAAGAAAAAAATGGCATTTTACATTACATTTCGCGGGGGGGGGGGGGGGGGGCGCATATATATATGTATATATATATATATATACACACACATATATATATATGCATACACACACGCACACACACACATCATCATAAACTCTGTTTTATGTCGGTTTTCCATGCTGGCATATCGCAATTACATCATGGATCATTTATTCCTTTATAGTTCACTCTTCTTATATGAAGTGTCAAACAGTTTCATTGCACCTCTGTGACCAAATCATTGACACAATTCCACAGCAGATGTATAGTAGAATTGTGTCAGTGATCAGGTCACAGAGGTGCAAGAAAACCTCTTGTGTGTTCTAAAATATGTTTCACATTAAGTATGTCACTTACCAATTGAATACAATAATAATATCACACATATCCACACACATACAAATGCAGACATATATATATATGTGTGTGTGTGTGTGTGTGTGTGTGTGTATTTATGTGTGCATGTGTGAGAATGTGTTGTGGGGTGCAGATGTGTATTGCCATTTTTATGGTTATTGCATTTTTGTAGCATTTGGATATTTGCATATTGTTTTCACTGCTGAATGACTTTTGCATGGCTAATGAGTAAAACCCAAGAAATACAGGTAAAACTAGCTCTGAGACAAACTGAGTGAAGTCTGTCAGGTTATTTGAGCCTTTTTGTCTATGATTGTCTCTTGTTAAAATACAAGGGGTATAGTAAGCTTTGAAAATGGAATGAAATTTACAGTTCACACTAATGTACTTTTAGCTTGCCTCCCATGAGGTTGCATCTCATAGGATGTTTCTCATGTGCTTTAAGGAAAAGCAAAGTGAAATTAAGTGTTTTGCTCTAGAATACAATACTGGTCTCGAAATGAAACACCCGACCTTATGATCACAAGTCCAGCATCCTAACCACTAGGGCACTTTAACTACAAACTGTTCAGTTTGTAGTTCAACATCTTCACCTAGCTATTATTTTTCAGATCTCTCTTTTCCCTTACTGTGTGTGCATGTCTGTGTGAGTCCACATAAGCACCTGCATCACTTTAATCTAAAGAGCCAGACATCTCACACACCATGTAAAGCTGTACTATTAAGGGTACAAGTGTCTGTGGAATATGCAACCACTTACACAATTAAACAAGAAGTATGTAATTCTGTTGATGAAACAACCAGAATAGTCATCGTTAGCCTAACTAATGCAATGTCTTTTTACACACACAAATACTCTTTATGGTCCAATGTGACTATGAAATTGAACATTGCAAACCAGATATTGTGGTGATCAATAAAATTAACAAATAATGTTTGATTCTGGATGCAGCTTGTCCCACTGACAATAAAGTTTGTGACAAAGAATTGAAGAAGGTTGAGAGATATGAATCACTAGCAAGGGAGGAGCAATGAAAAAGGTTGTGGTGATCCAAGTTATAGTTGGGGCATTTGGCATAGTGAGCACCAGAATTAGATGTTATTTTAAAATATTGGGGCCAACATCAGGGTGTAGCCCTTACATAAAACAACACTCGTTGGAACTGCTAAAATACTCAGAAAAGTACTTGACAATTGAAGGTACCACCACAGTCCACTGGTTATGGACAGCTGGCACCAGAATTACATCACCAGCAACGAATGCTGTGCAACAAGCCAATGAGAATAATAATAATAATTGTTTCTACGTTTGGCACAAGGCCAGCAATTATCCAGTACATTACTGGTACTTTATTTTATCGACCCCGTAAGGATGAAAGGCAAACTTAACCTCGGCGCGATTTGAATTCAGAATGGCAAGGGCCGTAACTCTATGCATCAAAGCATGGTGTCCGGCCCTCTATCGATACTGCCAGTCCACCGCCCCTTGAGAATAATAATAATAATGGTTTATGATTTAGGCACAAGGCCATCAATTTTGGGAGGAGGGAGTTGATTAAATCGACCCCAGTGCGTGACTGGTACTGTGATTTATTGAACTCGTAAGGATGAAAGGCAAAGCTAACCTCGGCAGGATCTGAACTCAGAATGTAAAAGGCCATAACTCTATGCTGTAAAGCATGGTGTCTGACGCTCTACCAATAAAGCAATAATAGTAATAATAATAATTGTTTCTACTTTTGGCACAAGGCCAGCAATTACCCAGTGCATTACTGGTACTTTATTTTATCGACCCCCGTAAGGATGAAAGGCAAAGTTAACCTCGGCGGGATTTGAACTCAGAATGGGTAGGGCTGTAACTCTATGCTGGAAAGCATGGCGTCTGACACTCTACCAATACTGCCAACCCACCGCCTTAGTAATAATAATAATGATGATGATTTCTTTATTGGCCACAAGATATTGGGGGCAATACAAGTACGAAAAACAAAGAATGGAGTTTACATCAAGTAAAGTGAAGGTAAAATTAACAGAAACGATATAACACTAACAACACCTACAACGATAATATATAAAAAAAAATAAAGTA
>OZ024740.1:155473909-155543909 GCA_964016885.1 Eledone cirrhosa
CAATAAGAATGAGACAGACTTTTAAAGATGAACGGCAAGACATGAATATAAATACGATAAAAATATTTTTATGCTTAGACTTGACTCTCACACTTTTATCTCTAAAGTTACTTGCTATCATTCACACCTGACCACAATTAATAGTTAAGAGAGCCAATGGTTTCGTCAACAGTTCATGCTCTGTTATTTGATGAGAGCATTATTCTCATCAAGTAATGTGGTTTCACATTACACAAAGACCCCTTTTATGGTAAGGAGAGAAATGTAGTTTCAGTAAATAACAAGTAGAGTAAATATTTACTAAAGCACCCAAAAGCCCTCGGCAAGGTATGGATGAAATGCCTTGTGATATTTATTTGGGTTCCTTTAATTCTGAGTTCAAATCTCGACCAATTTTGCCTTTCATCCATTTAAGGTCAATAAAATAAATATATGCTCTGGCTCTTTGCATTTTGAGTTCAAATCCTGCTTTCTGTCGCCAGAGAAATGTTGATATGATAAGAACTAGGGCCCCTATCATTAACACACCGATAGCTATAACTACTATAACAACAGAATATGTACGCTTAATAAATACTCAGGTAATGCCATAAAATTCATTTGTAAAATAAATAATGCCATGATTAACTATGAAAGCATACGATTATAGAAAGTTATATAATTCATCTGGTCTTGCTCTTTATGCCAAGGTCTATGTAATATTCTAATATTAGCACATTTTAAGGAAGGGTATTGTTTACGAAATCAGCCCTGATACTTGACTGGTACTTTATTTTATCGATCCCAGAATGATGAATCAAGTTGGATTTGGTTGGATTTGAACTCTAATCTTACATTACTGTCTTAAAAAAAGGTCACATTAGACAGCACAAATCTACATACAGTATAAGTCTGCTTGAATATGGCCTGTTGAATGCATAATGTTATTTAGTCTCCATGTCAGCACCAGTATTTAGCAAATCTATCATGATTTGTAGAATTGTTAGAGAATCAGACAAAATTATTTACAGTATTTAGTTATGACCCTCTATTCCTTGCTAAATATTTTATTTCTTTTATTGTTATTAATTCATTATCAGAGCAGTAGATTGGAAGAATCCTTAAAGCATCATAAAAAATGTCTTGTTACCAGACTTTACAACCTGAGTTCAAATCCTGCCAAGATCAAAATTGCTTTTTATCATGCTGGGGTTGATAAAATAAAATAAAAGTCAAATAACAAAGGCCACCTCCCTGCTCACCACCATCAGCACACAGTTGGTTACCCGCAGGTGTGAGCCTCGTGAGTTGGAATGGTTCTTCCAGTGCGTCTCCCTCACCATCCTCCGGGGAAACACCTTCTCTATTCTATGCACCCGGGCAACCAGCACATAGCCCCCATTTATTCATAATAGTGACATATGGGGAGAGCGGGAGAGACAGTGGTAGTGACAGTGAGAGTTTGGTTCCGTTGTGTTCGGACCTGGTGTATATGTATATATTTATTTACCGCACTTATACACACACAGACATTCATACTTACAATACAATAAATAACAAGGTCAATTTGATCGACTCAACCCATCCCCAAATCCATATGCTTATAGTGCTAATGTTAGAATATTCCATAAACCTTGAAAACAATATATACTCATATATTGGTTTAAAGAGCTAAATTAGCTGCATTACGAGTGGTGAATTGGCAGTATCGGTGGAGGGACGGACATGCTTTCCAGCATAGTTACGTCCCTTTACAATCTGAGTTCAAATCCCGCCGAGGTTAACTTTGCCTTTCATCCTTATGGGGTCGATAAAATAAAGTACCAGTAATACACTGAGATAATTGCTGGCCTTGTGCCAAAAGTAGAAACAATTATTATATACATTACGGGTAAAATAAAGTACCCATAATGTACTGGGATAATTGCTGGCCTTGTGCCAAAAGTAGAAACAATTATTATATACTTTGTGAATGATCAATGAAATAAATAACATTAATCAATTGAATGTCAGACTCATTAATAAGCATATAACTGGCTGAGTATTCCACAGACACATATACTGATGATGTAATTTCAAACTGAATCAGCATGACACTGTGCAACTTTCAGTTACAGATACAATTTATTTCTACCTAATTTATTCACATCATAGTTTGAATATATATTTCATATGAGATTTTATAGCAGTATTTATTAAGCATGCATATTTCTGCTAGTTTGTGTCGTAACTTGGGTGCACTAGAATTATTTCATCATCATCATCACCATTGATTAACGTTTATCTTCCATGCTAGCATGTGTTAGACGGGTTTGTCCCATTTAGAGGCAAGTAGGGTCAGGTGGCCATGTCTCACTCATATAGGACAGTTTCTGGCTGGTTTACTACGGCTGGATGTCCTTCCTAACGCCAACCACATATATATATAAAGTGAATAAGATACAAGGAAAAACTGGGCAAAATCCGTTGAAAATTAAAGAAAGATTTATTGCATGTTATGGTCTCTTACACATGTTTCAATGTAATTGTCTACAAGAGTTGAAAGAATATGTTACTTAAATTCACATTCTTCAACTGCTTATTTGCAATAGCATTTCTTCAGAGAGGTCAAAGCTAGAAATAAAACTCAGTGGACCAGGTCATCAATATATAGTAATTAAAGCAGACAGTCAGCATATTAGTTCAATAATAATAATAATTGTTTCTACTTTTGGCACAAGGCCAGCAATTATTCCAGTGTATTACTGGTACTTTATTTTATCGACCCCGTAAGGATGAAAGGTAAAGTTAACCTCGGCGGGATTTGAACTCAGACCATAAAAGGCCATAACTCTTTGCTTCAAAGCATGGCATACGACCCTCTACCGATACTGCCAATCCACATTAATGTGAATATTTAACATTAGAATAAGTAAATATGTAAATATAAAAATATAAAAATACATAGCTGTCCATTGTGATAAATGAGGAAGGGAATAAAGTAGTCATTGGAATTCAGTAGTCAGTCATTAGAGGAAATGGAAGTGGTGCCTAGTGAGTAGTGTATTCAGTAACTATAGTTCTTTATTATTACAGGGGGTATAAAGCTTGAGAGAGGAGATAGTGTGGTTGGAGTAACAAGATACTCATAGTATACAACTCCACAGACCACAATTAACCTGTAAGCTGCCTCTTCCTATTTTTTGTTTTGCATATTCATTTTACACTAATGTGAATTAGCCTACATAAACAGAAATTATTATTCCCTCTCGTATGTATATAATAATGAAAATTATTGTGTACAGTGCTCAGGTACACTACAACTCATCAAAGGTGCATGTATAGTACATAGAATAATGTACAAATGTCAGGAAAGTGAACAGTGTATGAGTCATGATATATACACAGATATATGCGTGCATGTGTATGATGGGGCAATATCAGGTGTAGTGTTGGCGAATTTCGGGAAGTATGGAAGTTTTAAAGGATGCAGTATCCTGGCAGCTAACAACAGATGCAGGTAGTTTATTCCATGTTTCAGCAACTTTGAGCGTGAAAAAATGTTTCAGAAAGTCATGGGAGCTGTGCTGTTTTCTGACTTTGTAAGCATATCCACGGCTGTTAAACACATGGAATTCAAAAAGGTGCTCAGGGTTGTTGTTGGCAAGATGGTTAATAATTTTGTGGGTGTCTACCAAGTCAGTTGCCAGACGCTGGAGCTTTAATGTGTATATATATATACATATTATATACACACACACACAGAGTATATATATATCCAATGGGCTTCATGGACCTTCCATCTACCTAATTCACTTATAAAGCATTGGTTGGCCTGAAAACTACAACAGAAGGCACCAGATCATGGCACCACACAGTTGGATAAAACCACAAACCCCATGGTTGTGAAGCAAATGTCTTAACTCACAGCTATACTTGAAAAACAATAACTCCAATAAACATTATATTCATATGTACAGGTTCATGTGTCTTATAAACATTTATAAAATATTTACTGACATGTTTCCTTTGGATATTTTTTTTTAAATTGTAAAGCAAAATATGAATCTAAGAAGTACATACAACTGTGTAAATAAAAACATTTAGTGTACTAAGTTCACCTATCAAACTTAGACTAAAATAACCTATTAGCTAACTCTTATGTTCCAACAACAGAAAGAGCAGCTGTGTAGAATAAGGATCAGAAATCTTTTTCTGATTTGTACATACAATCACATCCAACACATTACAAATTTGAATAAATACGTAGCTTACAGGTGTATTGTTTAAATACAATACATATCACCATGTATGCATGTGTGTGTGCGTGTGTATATATATACTATATAAATATTATATATACATATATATATATGACAAAATCAGCAGTGGGGGAGGGTGCTCAGAAAGTACAGTAGCTAGAGTCAGAACTGGATAGAAAAAGTTCAGAGAGCTTATACCACTATTAGCTGCTAAAGGGTTCTCCCTAAAAATGAAAGGCAGGTTGTATGATGCCTGCATACGAACAGCAATGTTGCATGGCAGTGAGACCTGGGCATTGTGTGCAGAGGATATACACAGACTAGAGAGGAATGAAGCTTGCATGCTCCGCTGGATGTGTAACAGTAATATACGTGAACGGCAAAGCATAAACGAACTAAGGAAAAAATTAGAAATAAGAGGGATCAGATGTTGTTTACTCGAGAGAAGGCTACGTTGGTATGGACACGTGATGCGCATGAAAGTCGATAGCTGTATAACAAAGTGCAGGGCAATAAAGATAGACGGTAGCCACGGAATAGGCAGACCTAGAAAAACCTGGGACGAGCTGATAAACTCCGACCTCACACACTTACACCTCTCCAAGACAATGTCACTGGACCGAGACCTTTGGCGGTACTCAGTAACAGAGAAGACCCGCCTTACCTAAATACATAGTAAAACCTACTACAGCCAGTAGGCATCTCTAACAAAATACACCCCGTCCCACCACCCCCACCCATCCACACCACCCCGTTCTATGTAAAGTTATGTCGGTGCCACGCCATCCAGGCCGAAACAAATGAGATCGTGTAGGTGTCACGACAAAAAAACACACAGTCCACGCTGTAATGTGGCCGTGTAGGCAACACGGTAAAAACCTCCCAGACCCACACTGTAAATGTGGTTGGTGTTAGGAAGGGCATCCAACTGTAGAAAACCTGCCAGACAGTCCTATGCGAGCAAGACAATCACTCTTGCCTCAAGTGGGAATACCCCCGTCCAAACCCATGCAAGCGTGGAACACGGACGTTAAACGTTGATGATGATGATGATGATGATGATATATATATATATATATGTATATATATATATATATTATGTATATTCATACATACAAACACACATACATACATACACACACACAGTAGAGTCAGACGTTTTATTAGTAACACATATTGGTGCAGTAGCATCATTGTCAACTGCTACAAAGGTAAAGGTGATGCACTAGATAGAGGAAACTATAGAGGTATAAAGCTGATGGACCAGGTCATGAAAGTAACAGTTGATTAGGGACCGGGTGAAAATAGACGAGATGCACTTTGGGTTTGTACCAGGAAGAGGCACCACTGATGCCTTCTTCCTTGTGAGGCAGTTACAGGAAAAGTACCTAGCTAAAAGTAAGCCAATCTACCTGGCATTTGTCGACCTTGAGAAAGCCTTTGACAGAGTTCCACGTGCTGTAATCTGGTGGGCTCTTAGAAAACTAGGAGTAGATGAATGGCTTGTGAAAGCGGTACAAGCCATGTATAGGGGAGCAGTCAGCAAAGTTAGGATTAGCAATGAGTATAGCGAGGAATTTAGCGTACAGGTTGGGGTCCACCAGGGCTCTGTTCTTAGCCCCCTGCTGTTCATCATAGTCCTGCAGGCAATAACGGAGGAATTTAAGACCGGATGCCCATGGGAACTCCTGTATGCTGATGACCTCGCACTTATAGCTGAATCTATGGTAGAACTAGAGAATAAATTACAAACTTGGAAGCAGGGACTAGAAAGAAAGGGTCTCAAAGTCAACATGACAAAGACTAAGGTCCTTGTAAGTAGACGAGAAAACGGAACTCAGATCCCCTCAGGGAAATGGCCTTGCTCAGTATGTAGGAAAGGTGTAGGTAGGAACTCCATTCTCTGCCCCAAATGCAAACAATGGGTACACAAGAGATGTAGCGGAATCTCAGGAAGCTTAATTAAGAATGTAGGCTTCACATGCAGCAGCTGTGCTGGGACAGCAGCAAGCAGCAAACAGCCACAGGAAACAAGTACCGCCAATCTCTGGGAGGGCTCTGTAGAAACAGTAGACAGCTGCTGCTACCTAGGTGACCGAATTAGCAGCGGAGGTGGGTGTTTAGAAAGTACAATAACTAGGGTAAGAACGGGATGGAAGAAGTTTAGGGAACTACTACCACTGCTAGCTGCAAATGGCTTCTCCCTCAAAATGAAAGGCAGACTGTATGATGCGTGTATCCGAACAGCGATGTTGCATGGTAGTGAGACCTGGGCGCTGAAGGTGGAAGACTTACGTAGATTAGAGAGAAACGAAGCCTGCATGCTCCGATGGATGTGTAATAGTAATATACGCGAACGACAAAGCATAAATGAATTGAGAGAGAGACTGAGCATAAGAGGAATCAAATGCTGTGTGCAGGAGAGGCGGATGCGTTGGTATGGACATGTGATGCGTATGAAGGATGACAGCTGCATAAAAAGGTGCAGAGCACTAGAAGTCGATGGAAACCGCGGAGTGGGGAGACCCAAGATGACCTGGGATGAGGTGATAAAAGCCGACCTTACCCAATTACACCTCTCAAAGGCGATGACACACGACCGTGACCTCTGGCGTCACGCAGTAATACAGAGTACCCGACCTCCCATGGGTACAAGCTGAAGCATATAGACAATATGCCCCCACAACCCCTACCGCAAGGTGGTCGTGGAGGTGCCATGGCAAAAAAGCACCCAGCCCACACTGTAAAGTGGACGTGTAGGCGCCACGAAAAAGCACCCAGCACTCACTGTAAATGAGGTTGGTGTTAGGAAGGGCATCCAGCTGTAGAAATCAAGCCAAATCAGTTCCTGTATGAGCAAGGCATGGTCAGCCGACCAGACACTGCCCACAACAGGACAACCCGTCTAACCCATGCTAGCGTGGAAGAACGGATGTAAAACGGTGATGATGATGACATACCGTGTTTCCCCGATTATAAGCCATGACTTATATTAATTTTTACTCCCAAATGTACCACTACGGCTTATTTTCGGGGGAGGGAGTTCACATACCGAAAAAACGACACTACGAAACTGAAAATTACAAATTCACTAAATGATTGGAAATTACGAAAACAAAAACAATCAGCATTTACGCGCAACGTTTACTTGAAAGATCAAATTTATTAAAAATTAACACACCCTTTAATTCAAAATCTCATTAGCGAAATAATCCACTAATTTATTCAAAAATAATCATGTCATCCTGCTCTGGAATGTCATTGTCTTCCAAATCAGTGGATTCAATGATTCCTGTGGAATTTTCTTGTGACTCAATTGCCTGCAGAATTTTCGTCCCTAGTCTTTCATGTTGAGCAATAGGGGTCGAATTGAATGGAGAGTTCTTATCCAGATAGCCTGCTCATAGTGCATTCATGACACAGCTATCTGTGATTTTGTTCCATGAATTTCCCACCCAAGTCACGATCTCATGGGCTTCATGAAATTTCCCCCGCTCATTTCTTGCCATTCTGTTTTCGATGTAGTCATTTATTTCCATGCGCAGATGGTCCTTGAATGGTTTATTCAGTGCGATGTCAAGAGTCTGGAGATAGGCGGTCATTCCAGCGGGAATCATGATTTGATCGATTCTTCTTTCTGCAAGAAAGTTCTTCATATCTTTGGCGTGGTGCGTGCTGGCTGAATCCCAGACTATGAGACCTCTTTGGGTTCCACACAAAATCAATGGCAGCATGAAATCGACCCACTTCCTTAAAACTGCATGTGTGCACCACGCCTTTTCAGTTTCCAGAACACAGATACCTGAAACACGTTCAATTTTATCTTTCTTGCCTTTAGTGATGATAAGAGGTGAGGCTTTGCTTCCGTCGAGACGAATTGCCAAGATACACGTAACTCGTACACTTTCGTAACCAGTGGATGGAGTGTAAATGACGACACACCCCTTTGATCAATTGTAGATTGAGAGCTTTGACCCATGAATATTGCTGTTTCATCCATAGCAATCATGTTGGAGAGACGGTAGTTAGAAAAGTCTATTCCATCAAGAAAAGACTTAAATGCGAGTGCACGTTTAATAATCTCAGTATCGTCCAGTTTGAATAGTGTTGTCGATCTTCTCAGAAAATTCGGCCATTTCTTTCTTTTGGTGTTCATTTTTGCTACGGCTTATATTAAATCCATCCTGAAATATAGTGCTATGGCTTATTTTCGGGGGTGTCTTATAATGGGGGGTAACATGGTTCATATGTATGTGTTATTAATAAAAAATGACAATATAAATTTTTCTGGGTGGGTAATAATTATGGCCTTACATGGAGGAGGTATTTCATTCTTGCAAAGTTGATAAATAAAGTACCAGTCCATTAATGGGCTCAATTCTTCCTCTCTTTCTCTTTATAACACTCTCTTTCTCTGGATGGCATGGGGTTCATCCTTCTCCAGCTTGGAACACAACTGATCTCTTTCTCTGGAAGAAATCAGTTGTGTTCCAAGCTGGAGAAGGATGAACCCCATGCCAGGTTTTGAATACCCAAGACATATCAGGATAGAGCCCCTACAACTCCATCAGAAATTAAGGGACCTTTCCTTTTTCCTTTCTAAATGAGTAAGCTATCAAGAAAAGTTTAGTGCTTCTGAGTAAAAGCAAATAATTTCCAAGCAAAAAAGACTTTCCAAAAAAATGTGTCACCTTCCGAGCTTGTGTTATTATCTGAAGATTTACTTTTTAAGCAAGAGTTAATTTTTTTAAACAAATGAGTTACTTTTTGAGCAAGAGTTAATTTTTTTAACAAACGAGTTACTATTTGAGCAAAATGGACTTTCAAAGCAAAATAATAATTTTTTTATGATTTTTTTTTTTTTTTTTTAGTGAAAGGGACTTTCCAAGTAAAAACATTACTTCCTGCTTTGTAAAAGAAACGATTTTTAAAATATTTTGTTTAAAGTGATTATTATCTGATATGTATGATAAGTTTTCATACATATGTATGTATGAAAACTTATCAACAAAAAACAAACAAACGAAGGGGTTAAAAAAATGAGTATTCCCTTGCAAGTGTGGCAATGTGCCCTTTTATAAAACACTTCACACAATTTGCACCCTCTCCATTACCGTTCAGTCAAAATTGGTGCCAGACATTGTTTATATACCTCTTTGTCTAAACAATGGTAAGACTAAAAAGATAATTCTGGCATTTAGACAATATAAGAAACATAAAAAGGGGGAAGGGGTGGGGAATAAAAACAACAACAACATGCACTTTTGAAGTACTCTATTTTGTCTATTATGATTTGGTAGGCAGATAGATACATTGATAGATATATAGACAAGGATCAATAGAAACAGGCAGACTGACAGAAAGACAGACAGATAGATAGGCAAACAGAGGGTTAGATAGATAGTTAAATAAATAGACAGACATAGAAACACAAATAGACAGAGATAGATAAAAATATGGATAGTAAAAGAAATAGATTGTAAAATAAACAGACAGTCAGAAAGACACATATATATGTAGATATATAGGTAGACAGACAGATAAATAGACAGAAAGATAAGGCAAACACAAAGATAGGGAGGCAGATATACAAACAGATAGATAGACAAACAGGCACAAAGAAAGACAGACAGATAGATAGATAAACTGATGCATATATACCTAAAAAGATAAATAATTTTTAAAAAGTAGTTTAATTGGTAAAGAAAACAAAACAAGAGATATATAGATAGCTAGGTAAAAGAGTGTGTGTATACATGCATGTAGACATATGTGCACACACACACATTATAGACAATAGGAATTGTTAAGCAGGTAGTGTGTATGATTAGATCTATAGTGAATGATGAAGATGATGATGATGATGCCAACAATAATAATGTCTTTATATTGCTACCTGGATCGCCAATCCACCCCAATCTCCTTACATACATCCAATAAAACATAAGGGTTACAAAGACTCAGACATAGACAAAACAAATTCATATAAAAAGATTGGGGAAGGGAATAGTGAAGATATGCAATATATACATATAAAGACATGTCAAAAATGTTTAATTACACAAATCATAAATTTATAACAACATCATTATTAGTTTTATGTCCTAATAATAACTACATCTGCCAGTAATTTGGGGAGGAGGGAAGAATTGGTTAAATTGATCCCTGGTACTGGACTGGTGCTTTATTTTATCGATCCCGTAAGGATGAAAGGCAAAGCTAACCTCGGCAGGATTATATATATATATAAAAAAAAAAATAAAAAAATAAATATATATATATAAATGTCTGAGAGTAAACTTAGCCAAAACTAAAGTGGGAGAGAAGATAGGACCCTTTCAGGGAAGTGGCCCTGCTCAATGTGTAGAAAGGGAGTAGGCATAAACTCCATATGATCTACACAATGTAAATCTTGGGTAAACAAGAGATGTGGTGGGATAAAGGGTAGACTAACAGGATGGGAAGACTTTGTATTTGGAAGATGCCTAGGGGTAACTGAGGAGAAGAGCACCAGTGATGTATACCTATTCCAGTCACAGGAAGGACCCATAGAAGTGGTTAATAGCTTCTGTTATCTCGGCAACTTAATTAGTAATGGAGGAGGGTGTTCTCAGATCATAATAGCTAGAATAAGGATAGGATGGAAAGGGTTCAGAGAGCTAATCCCACTGTTGACCACAAAAGGTTTCTCCCTACATAAAATAGGATCGCTGTCTGACGACTGTATGCGAAATGCGATACTGCATGGTAGTGAAACATGGGCTGTGACTGCAAAGGACATGCATAGAATCGAGAGAAATGAAACAACCATGCTTTGTTGGATGTGCAATGTAGATGTGATAGAAAAGCAGAGCTTGGATGAAATGGGGGGAAAACTGGGTTTAAGAGGAATCCAAGCTGGTGTACAGGATAGAAGACTGCATTAGTATGTACATGTGTTGCACATGGACAATGATAACTGAGTGAAGAAGTGCCGGGAAATCCCAGTGGAAGGAAGACACAGAAGAGGTAGTCCAAGAAAGACCTGGGCAGAGATTGTGAGAACTGACCTAAAATCGCTGAGACTCACAGAGGAGATGACGAAGGAGTGCAATGAATGGAGAAATGTCATGCTGAGAAGGACCCATCCAACCCATGCAAGCATGAGAAAACGAACATAAAAACATGATGATGATGATATATATATATGTAGTCCAAGCTACAATGTCTGAATTAAAAATGGGATGATCATGACTGGAATACTTTTGATTATATGTCTACTCAATCAGGGCTGACTTGGAGCTCAACAACAACATATACTCAGATAGGGAAATTTATAAACAGAAACAGAACTAGGGATCTAGTCTTAATACTTTAAAACAAATTGAAATCTGTGAAAATCACCCAAGGACTATGAGATAGTGTTAAAAATATGCTTTTAGTATAGTTGATTTTAACCCACATCAGATTATACATGAATGTGTATAATCGTTTGAATAATGACAAACACTGTGTTGTTTGGCATATGAAGTTCAGCAGAATAAATATCATAATTTAAAAAACGGGCTGGTATCAGGAAGAGCATTCAGCCATTGAATATTACACCCCCCACCATAGAAATACTTTGTTAAACTCATGCCAATGATGATGATGGTGATGGTGTTGATGATGAATTATGATTATGAGTTATGTCTCCAACATTTCATATGGATATTGTTATTTTTAGTAACAGTAGAACAATTGCAGGCAGTACTTCTGGGATTGGGCTGCTTAAGAAAGAGTTTCTATTCTTTTAAGCATTCATTGTTTTCTTATTGTTGTTGTTAACATCAGGCCCCTACTCTAACCAATTACCATTGGCATTGAAACTTTTTCGTTTCAAAACTCAATATCTTTATATATCCAAATCTTTGTATTTTAAATAATTGTTTCTACTTTTGGCACAAGGCCAGCAATTACCCAATGCATTACTGGTACTTTATTTTATCGACCCCATAAGGATGAAAGGCAAAGTTAACCTCAGCGGGATTTGAACTCAGATCATACAGGGAGGTAACTCTATGCTTCAAAGCATGGCGTCCGATACCGATACTGCCAATCCACCGCCTTTGTATTTTAAATAATGTTTTCATATCCTTGTGGTCTGTGATGTTTCTATTTATTGAGCATGACATATAAATTACAGTCATGTATAATTTTTATTCTTTGATAATTATGCATGATTATTCAGAAATATACTCAGGAATTGGGTGTTCATCATATTTTTTTGAGGACTGTTGATGTTGTTGTTTAGCTACAGCTAAGTCCTTGTCTTTTATTTCTTTTTCAAATATAGTGCCCTTCTTTTAAGACAATGTGATGGGATTTGAGGGAAATTTGATTGCTATTTCTTATACAGAAAACAACCATATGGAAACTCCCTCCCTGGCTTGTACAAGATTAGTTGTGTATATGTGCATGTGTGTGCATATGATTGGCATTATGAAGGGCATCCAGCCATAGAATAACCAAGTCAAAGACAGATCATATTGGCAAGACGTGGTCACCTAACCTGGCTAGCCTCATAACATTATAACTTGTCTAACTCATGCAAGCATAAAAAATAGGTGTTAAATGGTAATGATGATTATTTATAATATATTCTCTGTAGGATTGTCGTTGTTTAGCCCCAGGTCAACACTGAGCAATACTATTATCAAAACATTCCAGCTGTAAATATCTCATATTTGTGTATATCTTTGTAAAATAAAATTAGACCTTCATTGGTTTCAAGAATATATATGCAAGTTATTAAAACTATGGAATGGCCTACTCACCAAATTAACATATACATGGATACATATTCCACAGATACATGCACTCTAAACATAAGTCTCAGGGAGATTCAGTGTAACATAGTGACACAGTGTGTGACGAGGCTGACTGTTTGAATTACAGGTACTGTCATTTGATGGGCTTCCAAACAGTTTTTGTCTACCCAATTTTAATTAGAAGGCCTGGGTCAACTCAAAGCTATGGTAAAAGACATTTGCCCATGATGCCAAACAGAACCTCATAATTGTGAAACGAGTAAAGTATTAGTTCAATATAATTGGCTTTCCTCACATCCCCAAATTACTGGCCTAAAGTAGAAATCATTACTACTACTACTACTATTATTATAGAGTTACGGCCCTTGCCATGCTGAGTTCAAATCCCGCCGAGGTTAACTTTACCTTTCATCCTTACGGGGGTCGATAAAATAAAGTACCAGTAATGCACTGGGTATTTGCTGGCCTTGTGCCAAAAAGTAGAAACAATTATTATTATTATGATTATTATCCTGCCAAAGTTAGCTTTGCCTTTCATCCGTACGGAGGTAGATAAATAAAGTACCAGTAATGCACTGGGCTCAATATAATCAACTTTCCCCTCCCACCAAATTGCTGGTTGTGCATATAGTAGAAGTCATTATTATGGTTATTATTATTATTGGATTGGCAGTATCGGTAGAGGGTCGGATACCATGCTTTGCAGCAAAGAGTTATGGCCCTTTTTGGTCTGAGTTCAAATCCCGCCGAGGTTAACTTTGCCTTTCATCCTTACAGGGTCAATAAAATAAAGTACCAGTTATCCACTGAGATAATTGCTGGCCTTGTGCCAAAAGTAAAAACAATTATTATTATTCTAAGGTCTATAAAATAAATAGCAGACAAGTACTGAGTGAGAGAGTTGATCTACATGATTATAGCCCCCACAACACCCACAGCAACCTCATCATAAAAAGTGTAACATTGTATCAATGTGGTAGAGTAATAGAAATGGCAGCAGCAGCAGTGACAGACTAAAATAAATGTTTTGTGGTATTTAATTACATTCCACATGGGCTGTTCTACATCTTACCAGGATCAACTTTAACCCTTTTGACATCAAACCACCTGAAACAACCACTGGCTCTATGGTAAAAAAAACTGTTAGTTTTAAAGTGTTTATTTATCTAAAAACTTTCTATCATAATTGTATATAAAAACTGTTTTAAGTTAAGCTCCAAACACCAGCTTAATACTGAGGAAGTTTGTGATTTTACTAAATCATTGCACATTCTTGATTATTTTCGAAATTATTTGAACATCATAGGAAATGTTTCTTTTTAATTTTTTTTTTTTTAATTAGAAACTGGGTACATTATGAAAGTAACAATATATTTTGGCACATACTGCTTTTCTATTTTTGTCACATCCTCTATGCCTTTCTCTACAAAATGGAGAAAGAGAGACAATTCCAAAGTAAAATGGCCAGATTTTTTTATATGAATACGGAAGGGGGGGGGGGGGGGGTGTTAGATAAAATACAATTTAAATCTCTAATTTCGGGGTACAACATGGACATCCACTGAGACAACTAAAGGGTTAATGCAGTTGACAGCTCACTTCATATCTCAGGCGTCAAGTACTGGTGATCAGTAGCCAAGTTACTTAATATACTTCTCCCTTGAGAATTATTGGTCTCATATCAGAAAGTCAGCAATAGTGTTCTCCTAATCTCTTCTTTTTCTTTGTCCACTTATTCCTAGGAGGGTTGTGGGGCAGAGTCCCCAAAACAACACGTTCCAGAGGATCCTATCAGAAGCAACAATCTCCAATTGATCCAGCTGGATCTCCAAATGACCAACCAAGCTCATGGATGTTAGTTAACCATTCTGCTTGGACTGTACTTCTGGTTGGCTTTGCCCCTAAAATTTGTCCAGTGATCCTTTCCTTAGATATTCTAACCACATGTGTAGTAGCTCTACCTGAGTGACTCCCTGATATCTGAGCTATGCATCTTATCAAGTCACGTTACTCGAGGAACCCATTTCGACTGCTTGTATTTGAAATTGTATTCTTTGGGGCATTTCCCAAGATTCATAAGAGTAGGCACTAACACTGAAATAAAGACAGCAAGTTTGGCTTTTACATCTACCTCACTTCTGATGACCGAATGCTGAAGCTGGAGTATCACTGCTCCCAACTCCAGCAATTCTTGCACTGAATTCATCCCCCTACCTTTCATCACTCATGAAAATGACACTGAGGTATTTGAACTTCTTTTTCAGTATAACTCCACTCACATACAGAGTTCACCACACAGGCTTTAAGAGTACAAGTGCCTCATTCTTTGCAGTACTGATTTTCATTCCTGCTATGCAGCACTTGGCAGGAAACCACTACATTGCATGTTGGAGATCACCTTATGCCATGTAGTACCATGTCATCTGCAAATTCCAGCCAATTGATCTACTTTTGATACTTCTTCCAACCCAGCTGTGCATGTCAATCCTTTTCATGACAATTATGAACAGGAGAGTAACAATATGCACACTTAGTGAAGTCCAAGTTTAATTAATAATGCCAAAGTTAATTATGTTACTAAATGCTTCCAAATTCTACATTATTTTTAAAACTTTGAGAGTAATCAAGAATTTTAAAATAATTAATTTTATCAGTATCAACTTCATGTTTGGAATGGAAGGTTTCAACCATTTCTTTACCATATTTATAATGGCATACACTGTACTGGAATTAATTAATAAAGAATTTGGATGGATTTACTAAAATATTTAATCATTTCATTATTAAGATGGTATTTGTAGTATAATTTAACAAAAGGTCTATATGTCAAATTATGTTAGAAAATGTTTATTTAAATAGGAACTCTTTAAATGGATTGCTTTGTTTCATAGAACCAGAAACAGTTTTTGGTGGGTTGGTATCAAAAGGGTCAGTAAAAATATCAGCACTTCCACATTATTTTGAAATAGTAACATAAACATAAATCATGTCTAAAAGAAATTTGGAAAGGTCACAGTCGTATGTGTGTGTATGGGTGTATATATATGTGTGTGTGTTTGTGTGCATGTATCTGTGAGAGAGAGAGAGAGAACTGTGTGAGTGTTGAGTATGAATATAGTAAAGTTACTTTATGGTTGAATGACTAGTGATACGAAGGTGTCCATCCATAAAAAAATCTACTCATAGAAAATTGAATGTAATACAAAGATACTCACTCACTCTCTCTCTCTCTCTCTCACACACACGGATATATAAATATACTTGTTTGTATACACCCTCCCCACCATAGACACACACACATATGTAGCTAAATACATTGTAACCTTATGTTACTGTTGGTTCACCAACTTGAGCACTCTATGCGTAGGTGGGTCCATTTAAGTCTAGAACATGGTGTTACACATTTGGTGTTATACTATGGTCCGTTTCCCTCATAAGCAGAGTGTAATAATAAAATAATATATACACACACACACATTTATGCATATATATTATTTGCTTATGTTTATGTTACATTTTATATATATATATATATAAAGTAAAGAAAGGAAATAAAGTGAATTGAGAAAAAAGGATGGAAAATGCCAAGCTGTCACATGAATTATTTAAAGGCTCCATAAAGTAACTACAGAGGTCAGAATGACATGAACATGTAAGCAAAACAGACCGCCCCACTTCATACACAGCATATCTGGCCTTTCCTATCACTATAAAAATTATGATTTCCTTTGACTGCGGCAGACATATTCTTCCTGTTGGCTTTTACAGATTTCAGCCATTGAACCATGGCCATTCTGGGGCACTGCCTTCTAGGACAAAGGTTTGCAAACTGCATAACAATACTTCAGTAACAAAAAAAAAACAAAAAACAAAAAATACAACTCAAATCTATGCAGGTTTAGTTGGCCTCCTATAAGTTGCACCTCATAGGAGGTTTCTCGGGTGTTTTAATGATAGGGGCCCCTGTCCTATCATGAAAAGCAACATGAAATAAAATTATAAACTCTGTAAAATGGTAGTGTTGATGCTACAAAAGCACTCAGTACATTCTGTAAAGTGCTTGGCATTAGAACAAACATTCAGCTGAAGAGGCAATTCCAAAAATGGAATGCCTGAGCAAGATGTGGCTCTCCAGCCCATCTAGTCCCAGACTGTTTTTATATGTTGATATGGAATGGATATATATATATATATATATATATATATATATATATATATATATATATCCATTCCATATAAACATATAAAAACAGAAGTATGATGATAGTAGGTCATTTCTAATTTTTTAGTTGATATATAATTTATCATGATGATTTATTTAAAAACATTAAATTTCTAAAAGTATTAAGCAATATTAACTTAGAAGCATTTGCTATGGATTCTGAATTTTGAGGAGCCCAGCGTTAAGTGTTTTGTGCCATTTAAACTTTATGCCCCAATTTTTTTTTTAAATTTAGGGTGCCTTTATGTTATAGGCTCTGCACTAATCTAATCAAGCCTTGCTATCATGTAGCGCAAATTAAAAGAAAGTGGCTTAATGATTAGAGAGTTGGATTTGCAATCATGAGGTTGAGTTCAATTCTCGGACCGGGTGATGCATTGTGATGCATTGAGCAAGACACTTTATTTCAAGTTACTCCTTCTGCAAGGAGTTGTGACCAGTAGATAATATCAGCAATGGAAAGACCAATGGAAACATTGTTTCCTTGGTCCAATTTGATGAGGTCCATCCCACTTGGTAAGCGAATGAGGTTTGGGATCTTGTCGATCAATCAGAGCAGGAATAGCATGCAATTTTGAAAAGTTGTATGATCCATAGCTTTTAACTCAATTTGGCTACCCTGAATTTTCAGCAATGGAAAACGAAAAAATAACATACAGCTTTCAAGTGGTTAAGAAGCATGAAAAAATAACATAAGAAATACAAGAAAAAGAAAGAATAAAGTTGAATACATATAAAAAGGAGAAAACTCATCGCTACAACAGCCGTTAAAACAGCTAAATGCTGTCAAAGACTGCGTTGGGCAAAAATACCTCAGAGGACACAGACCAGCGACCAGTGGTCAACAGAGAGACAATCCACAAGGTGGGTGACAGGCAGATGAAATATAGAAATGACTGAAAGAGGCGGAGGGAAAGGAGAAGCATGCTGGCGTACAGAAGTGACTGGAAAAAGGAAATAAAGAAAGGTGATGTACAAGACAAGGTTACACACACATCTTCATCCTCATCAGTTCTCAAACCAGCAAAATGGTTTTGCACAATTTAATTGAGAGTACCATTTTAAAATGGTATGATGTGTGAGTGATAAAACAAACAGCACAAATAAAGTTGAGTTATAGAATTAATCTTATAATTTGTTTGATACCTGATCAAGGAAAAGGTATTTTGTATATATGTGTGTATGCATGCCTACTAAACAAAGAATCGAAAGGTCCTTTCAGTTGTGTCAAGAGCACAACAACCCAAAACCCCCACCCCCACCAGCCTCTAGTGCTGGTGACATGATAATTACACCCAGTACATTCTGCAAAGTAAGTGGTTGGTAATAGGACAGACATCCAGTCATAGAAAATTTGCCACACAAAGGATTGGGAAGACTTTAGTTGTATCAAAGACATGTCAACCACCCTCAGGTTAGTGTCATGGTAAAATGCACCTGATGCACTCAGTATAGTGCAGGAATATATGTAAGTAAGGTGCAGGACCCTGGCACATCAGAGAGGTCAGTGTTGACTTGAGTCTGTGATGACCTGTTCAAACCTTGCTAGCATGGAGAGTGAATGTTAAATGACAATGATGATGACATACATACACATACATTTACACATACAGACACATGTATGAATACACATACATTTACTCATACAGACACATGTATGAATATACATTCACATATATTTATGCATACAGACAGATGTATGAATATACATACATACATTTATGCATACGTAAGGGTGAGTCTTGCCTGACAGCGCTCCTTAGTGTCCCACTCCATGTGTTTCTATCCGCCGGTCTCACTTGGGCCAGGCCAAGCCTAGCTTGATCCCAATGGACATCCTCCATCCAAGTCCATTTGGGTCTTCCTGGTCCTCTACTGCCTCCTGGATCGACATTCATCACTTTGCTGATCCAGCTTTCACTGCGCTTGACATGGTCATACCAGCGCACATACATTTACACATACAGGCACATGTAGGAACATACAGACACATGTATATTTTTATCTAAGTACATGAATAAACTGATAAATAAAAGATAAAACATGATTTTTCCCCATGTTATTTGGACTTCAGTTAAAAATACTCTCCAGTTACCTATTGATTAGGTGAAGAATCTTATGCCTACAATTCCACATTAAGTAGCAGAAGATATATGCTATAAAGGAATAAATATAAATAATAAAATAATTTTAAAAATAATTTTTTATTTGAAAATAATATTGTAAAGAAATATAAAATTAAGAGAGAGGAAGAGAGATGGGGGTGGGAGTGGGGGGGTAAGAGGGAGAGAGGAGTGTATGGGGTTGAAGGGGGGGGGTGAAGAGAGGGGGGTATGGGGTGGTAGGGAGATGGAGAGAGGGTGTTTGGGGTGGAGGGATGGATGGGGGAATGGGGGGGTTGAGATGGATGGGATGGAGGGTGAGATGGAGAGAGATTGAGAGAGGGTGTGTGGGGAAGAGGGGGTGTGGGGAAGAGGGGGATGCGGAGAGAGAGAGGAAGGTGTGGGGAAGAGGGGGATGCGGAGAGAGAGAGGGAGATGTGGGGTGGAATGGAGATGGAGGGAGAGGGAATGCGGTGGAGGGGAGATGGAGGGGGAGATGTAATGGGGGTGGAGGGGAGATGAAGAGAGAGGGATGGAGTGGAGGGTGAGATGGAGAGAGATTGAGAGAGAAAGAGAGAGAGAGAGGGAGGTGTGGGTTGGAGAGCGAGATGGAGCGAGAGAAGCGATGGGGGTTGAAGGAAGGAGGGAGAGTGAAATGAAATGAAATGGAATGGAATGAAAATATAAATTAAAAATAACATCTATATATATATTAGAATGAAAATCAGCAAAGACTCCAGAGCAATAACCAGAATGAATAAATGAGAAGAATATATATTTCTTAATGATACTTAAGATATTTCGTATCTTTTGTATGGAATTTCATATTTAAATATAAATTAGTAAATGTATGTGTGTATGTTATATATATATATATACACACACACACATACACATCATCATCGTTTAACGTCCTTCCACGCTAGCATATATATATATATATATATACACAGACATATCTATATATATAGACACATATATATATATATACACACACACATATATATACATACACACACACACACACACACACACACTCAGACATATCTATATACAGACATATATCTATATATATGTACATATATATATATATATATACACACACACATCGGCGCCGGCGCCGCCGCCGCCACCACCGCCACCGCCACCACCACCACCACCATCGTTTAACGTCCATCTTCTACGCTTGCATATATCATCATCATCATCAACGTTTAACGTCCGTGTTCCACGCTTGCATGGGTTTGGACGGGGGTTTTCCCACTTGAGGCAAGAGTGATTGTCTTGCTCGCATAGGACTGTCTGGCAGGTTTTCTACAGTTGGATGCCCTTCCTAACACCAACCACATTTACAGTGTGGGTCTGGGAGGTTTTTACCGTGTTGCCTACACGGCCACATTACAGCGTGGACTGTGTGTTTTTTTGTCGTGACACCTACACGATCTCATTTGTTTCGGCCTGGATGGCGCGGCACCAACATAACTTTACATAGGACGGGGTGGTGTGGATGGGATGGGGGTGGTGGTGGTGGGACGGGGTGTATTTTGTTAGAGATGCTTACTGGCTGGAGTAGGTTTTACTATATATTTAGGTAAGGCGGGTCTTCTCTGTTACTGAGTACCGCCAAAGGTCTCGGTCCAGTGACATTGTCTTGGAGAGGTGTAAGTGTGTGAGGTCGGAGTTTATCAGCTCGTCCCAGGTTTTTCTAGGTCTGCCTATTCCGTGGCTACCGTCTATCTTTATTGCCCTGCACTTTGTTATACAGCTATCGACTTTCATGCGCATCACGTGTCCATACCAACGTAGCCTTCTCTCGAGTAAACAGCATCTGATCCCTCTTATCTCTAATTTTTTTCTTAGTTCGTTTATGCTTTGCCGTTCACGTATATTACTGTTACACATCCAGCGGAGCATGCAAGCTTCGTTCCTCTCTAGTCTGCGTATATCCTCTGCACACAATGCCCATATCTCACTGCCATGCAACATTGCTGTTCGTATGCAGGCATCGTACAACCTGCCTTTCATTTTTAGGGAGAACCCTTTAGCAGCTAATAGTGGTATAAGCTCTCTGAACTTTTTCCAACCAGTTCTGACTCTAGCTACAGTACTTTCAGAGCACCCTCCCCCACTGCTGATTTTATCGCCCAGGTAACGGAAGCTGTCCACTATTTCTATAGAACCCTCTGCGCAATTGAAAGAGCTAGTATTTTGTGGGCACTTGCTGCTACTTATTGCACCAGAACACCGGCCACATGTAAAATCTATGTTCTTAGTTAGCTTACCTGTGATCCCACTACATCTTTTATGCACCCATACTTTGCATTTAGGACATAAAATGGAGTTTCTACCTACGCCTTTCCTACACACCGAGCACGGCCATTTCCCAGAAGGGACCGCCGCCTTGTTTTCTTTCCTACAGACTAGAACTTTGGTCTTAGCCAGGTTAATTTTAAGTCCTTTTGACTCTAGGCCGTGCTTCCATGTTTGGAATTTCTTCTCTAGCTCGGCCATTGATTCCGCTATGAGTGTCAGGTCGTCTGCGTATAGGAGTTCCCATGGGCAGCCTGTCTTGAACTCCTCTGTTATAGCCTGAAGGGCAATAATAAATAGTAGGGGGCTGAGAACAGAGCCCTGATGGACGCCAACTTTTACGCTAAACTCTTCACTATATTCGTTGTTAATTCTAACCTTGCTGACTGTTTCTTTATACATGGCTTGTATAGCCCTCACAAGCCATTCGTCAACGCCTAGTTTTCTAAGAGCCCACCAGATAATGGAGCGGGGGACTCTGTCGAAGGCTTTCTCCAAGTCGACAAAAGCTAAGTAGAGGGGTTTACCTTTAGCTAGGTACTTCTCCTGTAGTTGTCGTACTATGAAAAGAGCGTCTGTGGTACTTTTGCCTGACACAAACCCGAACTGCATTTCATCTAGGTCAATTCTCTCTCTGATTAGTTGCGCTATTACTTTTTCCGTGACCTTCATGACCTGGTCGATTAATTTAATGCCTCTATAGTTACTCCTATCTAGGGCGTCTCCTTTACCCTTATAACAGTTAACGATGATGCTGCTATGCCAGTCCTTCGGAACAACCCCATTCTGTACGACTTGGTTAACTATGCGGGTGACCATGGTGTGTCCCACCGTGCCAGATGCCTTCAGCATCTCAGCAACTATTTCCGAAGGCCCAGCCGCCTTACCCGTCTTCATATCCTTGATTGCCTTACTTATTATACTCCCCTCGACTAACACTGCTGGTCCCTCTATTGGGTCGATATGGGGGAGACTGTCTTTCTCCCATTTATTCTCCTCATTTAGTAGCCTTTCATAGTGACACTTCCAAGCTACCTTCTTATCAGTGTCGGTGATGGCAAGTATGCCATCATCGTTAAGTACACACTTCTCCCCGACAATATCACGGTTTTCCTTGACGCATTGCCTAGCAATCCTGAACACCTCACGTTTTTGGTCATCGCGTTGTAGAACATGCTTGAACTTTCTTTCCTCAGCTTCCCTTCTTGCTAAGTACACTTCTCTCCTAGCTTCCCTCCTGGCCACTTGATAGTCTACTCTACTTCCCCCATCCCGCCATACTTTCCAAGCCTGCTTTTTGGCCTTAATTGACCCCTCCACCTTACTGTTCCACCACCATGTTACTCTCCTCCTGCCTACAGGCCTGCTCCTTCGTCTGTCGCCAACAGCAGGTTTGCTTTCAGAAATTCCCACTGTCCCTCTATATTGTCCGACTGTAAATGTTCTTCCTTACTGTCGAAAGCATCAAGTAATATGTTTTGAAATTTATTTTTGGCTGTGGGGTCCTTTAGCTTCCATATTTTTCTCCTGAGGATAGTCCTCTTCTGCTGTCGAGTACGTCTCGTCCTGACTATGAGGTCGCTAATTATCAGTCTATGTTGGGAGGTGCATTCTTCATGGGGGAGGGATTTAGTGTTTACAACAGACACTCTGTCACGTCTTCTGGTAAGGATATAATCTACCTGGCTTGTATGTTCCCCGGATCTATAGGTGATCAGGTGATTGTCACGTTTTTTGAAGTTAGTGTTACAGATAGTTAGGTTATTTGCATCACAGAATTCCAGGATTCTGGAGCCTTCCTCATTTCTAGTACCAAACCCATAGCCTCCATGGATTTCGTCGTAGCCGTCACAATGTTGTCCAACGTGACCATTTAGGTCGCCTGCAATAATTATATAGTCACTGTCAGATATTTGGGAGGTAGTTAGCAACAGTGTCTCATAGAATCTGTCTTTTATAGTGGCGGGCAGTCCGGATTGGGGTGCGTACGCAGATATTACTGTCACCGTAGTTCTATTGAGGACAAGTCGTATTTTAATTATTCTGTCGTTCACTCTATTTACGTCTATTATCTTATCTGCCCACTTTTCTGCTACCATGATTCCTACTCCACCCAGCCCATCGTCGTTTCCCACCCAGAAAAGCTTATAACATCGTTTTTTACCCTCAATGAATCTAGCAGACCCACCACTCCACCTGGTCTCTTGAATACAACAAACATCGACCTCCTTACGTTCAAGCATTTCTACAACCTCGTTAGCGCGACCCCTTAGGGTGCCTACATTTATGGTACCAACTCTGAAGTTTTGGATTGCGTTTGGAGGGTGGGGGTGGTGGGGGGCGGGGGGAGATGGGGTTATGTTAGCCATCCGCGGGCGAAACAAAGAGGAGTGCTCGCATTCTCGTCCACGAGGTGAATTTGACTTTAACTTTGGCATTTTCGCTCTGAGCGTCCAGATTTTTCTCTCCCTTCCCCTCTCCAGGATTCCGCAGTCCGTCCATCCATCCATCATATATCGAAGGCAACCGTGCAAGCGATAGTATAGGATATATATATATATATATATATATATATATATATATATATATATATATATATATGTTTATATATATATATATATGTATATATATATATATATATACAAATTAGAAATAAGAGGGATCAGATGTTGTTTACTCGAGAGAAGGCTACGTTGGTATGGTCACGTGATGCGCATGAAAGTCGATAGCTGTATAACAAAGTGCAGGGCAATAAAGATAGACGGTAGCCACGGAGTAGGCAGACCTAGAAAAACCTGGGACGAGCTGATAAACTCCGACCTCACACACTTACACCTCTCCAAGACAATGTCACTGGACTGAGACCTTTGGCGATACTCAGTAACAGAGAAGACCCGCCTTACCTAAATACATAGTAAAACCTACTACAGCCAGTAGGCATCTCTAACAAAATACACCCCGTCCCACCACCCCCACCCCATCCACACCACCCCCTTCTATGTAAAGTTATGTTGGTGCCACGCCATCCAGGCCGAAACAAATGAGATCGTGTAGGTGTCACGACAAAAAAACACACAGTCCACGCTGTAATGTGGCCGTGTAGGCAACACGGTAAAAACCTCCCAGACCCACACTGTAAATGTGGTTGGTGTTAGGAAGGGCATCCAACTGTAGAAAACCTGCCAGACAGTCCTATGCGAGCAAGACAATCACTCTTGCCTCAAGTGGGAATACCCCCGTCCAAACCCATGCAAGCGTGGAACACGGACGTTAAACGTTGATGATGATGATGATGATGATGATACAAACATATATATATATATATATATATATATATGTGTGTATATATATGTCTATATATACAATATATACAGACATATATATATATAGATAGACATATATATATATGTACATACAAATATACATATATATATACAGACATATATATATATACACACATACACACACAAATATATATATATAATTCAAGAAAGATGAGTAACATGGTTGGCTGTACAATAAGGGCTTTATTCACAGTGCTGACAATTGTTTCTTTGATCTGGTAGGTCTAGAGTTCGCTAATCGCTTGATGTTGCATCAATCGATCTCCAATACTTTGTTTATAACCAGTCAATTCATCAGAGCGTGCGGATGTGAGGATAATACGCAAGGCATGGCTACATATCTTAAGGTACAATAAAATGCTACTTAACAGCAAAATAGAAAAGTCAATTTTCAGCAGACATAGGTTTGCTACTAAATTCACGAGATTTAAACCACCGTGATTCAAACCAGCATCGCCAAAATTAATGGAAAATCACTTAAACTTTAACGTATGAAATTCGCACTCTCACACAGCCCACTTCAGAACCATAATCTTCTATAAACACCTTCCAGCCTCCCTACATCTATACCACCAAGATGGGGCAGTAATATCTACAAACATCTACCATCTTGTCAGCCCATAAATCAATCTCGTCTTTGCGTATTATCCTCACATCCGCACGCTCTGATGAATTGACTGGTTATAAACAAAGTATTGGAGTTCGATTAACGCAACATCAAGTGATTAGCGAACTCTAGACTTACCAGATCAAAGAAACAATTGTCAGCACTGTGAATAAAGCCCTTATTGTACAGCCAACCATGTTACTCATCTTTCTTGAATTATTATTACTCCAAGTATAACCTACATAGAAATCACCGCAAACTCGCTGCATCACTATCGAAGCGTCTTGTTGAGTCAAACTAAGCCATACGTTAATACCATCCACAACACGGAGTACTCTAACTGGACTACCTCTAAGGATAACTTGTTATCCCGTATATATATATGATTATAACCATTTAACATAAGTTTCCCTTGTTTGATATATATATTCACACATTATATATATATATATATAACGAAGGAAGTGTGGTAAGGAACCAGATGGACCATAACGCACCAGAGGACTCAATACTTAGGATAGAAGAGTGGGTAATAGGAAAATGTTTAAGCCCGACGGCAGAGCTCAAGCCGTTTCGACTCAGTCCAGAAATAGCCGTCGAAAGGGCTTGAGGTTAAACATTTTCCTATATATATATATATATATATATATATATATATATATAATCTGAAGTTAGGCAACCAATTAAGGCATTGTATCCACTGATATTGAGTGAGAAGAGATTGAATTTTATTAGTTCCCCTATCTCTTCACCCCAGGTTCTTCAGAAAACCTGGGGTGGATATCAATAATGTTCAAAAGACTATATGAAATAGTTGGATTGATGCTATGGAACCAACACACTGCATAGTCATCAAACATGTCGAAACATTTGTAATGGAAAATTTTTGAATAATTTGTAAAAAACCCATTATGCATACTTAGTCTTCCCTTTCTAAGGTACAACAAAAACGATTTAGCAGAAAATATTTCTAAAATGGGTTTGTTAATTCAAGTGTTTATAGTATATTTATGAGTGAAAAGCATGCTGGAAAAACTTGCAGTATTAGGGTAAAGACTTTAATTTTTAATGTGATGCAGTCATAGTCTTGTTATGTACATTTCAAGAATGGATTGCTAATGCAGTGTCATTCAGTACAGGTCATTGAGAGTTAAGGCCACTTTCCCTGCTAAAGAAATGGCTAGCCTTGTGGGCTCAATGACTAGCTTCTGGTTGATCATGGGATCATTTTTGAAACAATGTTTTATAGCTGGATATCCTTCTAGGCACCAACGCAGAGATAGAGCATACTTATTCTAAACCAGATGCACACAGCAATAACTTCCCATTGCATCCCACATAGTTTATTAAGTCTAATTAAGATTTTTAAAAATTCTTTTTACAAAAATTAGTGATTCAGAAAATAGTTGATTTATCTCTCCACATTCTCTTCAGGTGACTCTGCTGAGCCCGAACTAATCCCTTTCAATGCCAATATAGAGGAGGACCCTTTGGACAAGGTAGCTAAGATAAAGTTACAAGTTCATAGGTACTATGTATATCTTTCTTCAGTACAGTAGGTATAGTAGTATTGATGGCAGTGGTACTAGAATCAGCGGTAGCAACAATGGTAATGATTGTAATAATAGTCTTAATAATGGCATTAGTGCTAACAGTAGTGATAACAGTGATGGCAATGATGGTGGTAGTAGTAGAGGCTGTGGTGGTAGCAGTAGTAATAGTAATAACAAAAATAATTATTTCTAAAGTAAGCAAAAGTTCTATTTAGTAATGGTTAATAGTTGTTTCTACTTTAGGCACAAGACCAGCAATTTGAAGGGGAGAGGAAAGTCGATTAAATCGACCCCAGCGTATTACTAGTACTTTATTTTATCAACCCCATAAGGATGAAAGGCAAAGCTAACTTCGGTGGTATTTGAACACAACGTAAAGAGCTGTAACTCTATGCTGCAAAGCATTTTGTCTGACACTTTACTGATACTGCCAATCCCCTGCCCCCAGTAATGGCTGATAACAATAATAATTTCTATATTTGCCACAAGGGCAATGAATAAAACACATTACAAAGACAAGATAAAACACAAACAATAGCATTAGTCAATGATGATAATTGTTTCTTTTCTAATTGAGTCACAAGGCCAGCAATTGAGGGTGGGGGGATTACCCCAGTACTGGACATCTAATCTCTCTCAAATGTATCTTGTGGAGGCTCGAGGCCTAGTGGTAAGGGTGTTGGACTTATGATCATAATGTTGTGTGTTCGATTCCTGGGTTACGTGTTGTGTTCTTGAGCAAAAACACTTCATTTCATGCTTCTTCAGTATACTCAGCTGAAAATGAGTACCAGCAATAGCTGGGGGTTTAACCCTGCGATTGACTGGTGTCCTGTCCAGAGGGGAGCCTTGTACTCTCAGTTGCTTCATGCCACAAAAATGGTATAAGCACCAGCTTAACAAGCCTTTTGGCCTGATGCAGACTTTAAAATACTGGACAGGTTCTTCATTTGATCAACCTAAGAAGAATAAAAAGCAAAGTTGACCTCAGCAGGAGTTGAACTCAAATTGTAAAGGTTCATAACCTGCCAAAAATAATTCTTCCCAACATTGGCACAAGGTGAGCAATTTGGGGAAAGGAGAAAGTTGATTATATTGATTCCAGTATTTAACTGGTACTTTATTTTATCGACCCTGGAAGGATGAAAGGCAAAGCTGAAGTTGGTGGGATTTGAACTCAGAATGTAGAAAGTTGTAACTAAAGAGTTCAAAGCATTTTGTCCATCTCTCCATCAATACTGCCAATCCACGGCCCTATAGTAATTTCTAATTTAGGCACAATGCCAACAATTTGTGGGGAGGTAAAGATTGATTACATTGACCCTAGAAGGGTGAAAGGCAAAGCTGATCTTAGTGGAATTTGAACTCAGAACATATGAGCCAGAACAAATACTTATAAGCATTTGTCCTACATTCTAACAATTCTGCAAATCCACTGTTATACAACCTGCCAATGATAATGATAAAACTGATAGTAGTGATAATGATAAACTAACTGAACAAAAATGATGATGGTAGTAATAGTGATGATGAGTTAACTTCTCAATGTAAGTAGTGCTCATACATTATATATATCTTACATGTGGGATGACACACTGAGAAAGGTAGTCAACATCATCATCATCATTGTAACCACCCACAATAAAACGAAAACAAAAGCAAAAAAAAAAAAAAACTGTTCTCCATCCATCACTGTGAGAAGAACAAGAGTATGAAACATCCAAAAAAGCAGTTGTTAGTCAGCTGTATATCTATCTGTCAAATTATGAAGGCAGAAGTGGATTTCCACAAGACAGAAACTACTATGATATCTAGGTAAGGTAGTGGGACTAGGTCATATCTAATTTACAATGGGTCAACATTTATAAGAATTGCTAAAGATACCATAATGACTGACACTAGAAGAAAGAAAAAAAAATGTTTACAAAAAGGTAATGAAAGAGCTCCTATATGGTCACTCAAACTGCTAGAAATAGAAGGCAAATCTCTCCTTCATCACATCCTACTGACACTTAATACAGGGATGATGCATTGGATGACATAAGTGACAAATTGGCAGAGTCGTGAGAACGTCGGATAGAATACTTTGTTATATTTGTTCTGCTTCTCTACTCCCTGAGTTAAAATCCCGCAGAGGTCAACTTTGCCTTTCATCTTTTTGAGGTCAATAAAAAAGCAACAGTCTAGTACTGGGGCCGATTTTTCCTCTATATCTTTTTCTCACTTCCTCTCTCACTTTCTATCCTTTTCTGGAAGAGATCTGCTGTTTTCAAACCTGGAGAGTGATGGGCTCCACCAGACTTAAATTGCCCTAGAAATGATGTATGCCACTACAGAGCCCCGACTTCACCAGGAGTTATGGGACCATGCATGCATTGGATGATGTGGTTCAAGATCAGTGGTTCCCAAATATATTTTGTCATGGAAGCCTTATACAATTTTCCAAAGATTGCAGTTCCCCTATCTATATTTTACAAACAATTCCAACTACCCCAATAATAATAATAAAAAAAAAAAATGTTATTATAGTATCAACAGGCATGGTTGCGTGGTTAAGAAGTTTGCTTCACAAGCATATGGTTCCTGGTTCAATCCCAGTGTGGTGTCTTGGACATGTGTCTTCTATCACAGCTTCGGGTGAGTAGTGTCTTGTAAATGGAATTTGGTAGATGCAAACAGCACATAAGCCCATTGTGTGCGTATCCTCAGTATCATTTTATGTCCATTTTCCATGCTGGCGTAGGATTGAAACTAGATGTGTTGAAGAAGCACATCTGGCTCATATGTTCCATTTTTAGCATGCTTTTATTGGCTGGATGCCCTTCTTAACACCAACCAATTTACACAGGCATTGCACTAGCACTAGCAAGGTCATTACATCTTCAGGAGGACTAAAGCGTCCTCTCAACCCAAGATAGCCCCTGTTCTATATGTATATGTGTGTGTTGTGTATGTGTATGTATGTGTTTTTCGCTGATGTACATGGGTGAAAAATGTAAACATCCCTTATGAAATATTTGTGCGACTGGAGTTGTCCAGACTTTCTTTTGTTAATCTCACCATCATAAATACAAGCCAGTAATTAGCTTGTTGGAAGTCTACAACCAACAACGCTATTATTCACAAAATGCAATAGAAAATAAGAAAAAAATTAAATAAAAAAAGCAGTGGGAGCCTTGTTGAAAAATTTGTGTAAATCTTATATTTATTTAAGCTGTTATGACAAGTGACATATGGAATCTCTCTAAAACTCAAGATAGTATGCAATATTTATATATATTTTGGTGGGTGTATGTAACTTTCTCGTGGAAGTGGTGGTGGAATGGAGACCTATTTTTGCAGCAGTTCCTCCTTCATCATGCTTGATTTAACTATTAAAATCACCATCATCACATCTAATTCACTCAGCTTCTCCACCTCGGATTTTTTTTCTTCTTTGCACTCTAACAAACTTGGGAGTAGATAAAATGGTATGATATCCATTGAAGCTTCTAAATGGTTGCTTGACCTGTTAAAAGTAGCAATAATACCTCCATGAAATCACACCCTACCTTCTTGGACACATCATCATTAATCACCATCACCACTGTTTTTATATTGTTTTATTTTTCATACAAGCAAGTAGGTATAATGTAGTCCTTGATACAGGCTGGAATGCCTTTAACCAATGTCCCGTCTGATGTTTCTCAACCATTGAGCAGAACTTTGATATTTTGAACAACCATACTATAAATATAAAATGACTGAACAGCAACAGTTTGATGAGTGTAGTACAAAAATAGTGATTGCATAGCTAAATACCCATATAGCTTAGAAGGAACTTGGTCTTGAACTCAGTGTGAAACTACCTTCGTAGCTTGGACTAGCTTGGACTCGGCAATCTCCCTGCATCTCTTTCCCAGATACTTACCATAGACTTTACTTGGGAGGTTTAACAAGGAGATCCCTCTATAATTGGAGCAATCTCTCTTGTCTCTCTTTTTGAAAATTGGGATTATCACTCCCCATTGCCATTGCGTAGGTGCCTTTCCAGAGATCCAGGCCACCTGGCACACACAAGTCACCAGAGAATACCTTCTCTATTTAAGGCTTTTAACATCTCAGGCCAAATTTCATCCTCCCCAGCAGCCTGGCTACATTTGAGCTTTTTAATTGCTCTCGTTATTGAAGCCTAGGAGAGATTAGTCACCGCTCTCAGATGCTGTTGTCATAGGGTTTAGAAGATCTGCAAAGTATTCTCTTCACCTTGTGAGGATTCACCTCTCTGAAGAAGGAGAACCCCCTAATAGCAGGTCTGGAGGGGGACTTCTTATTACAAAGTCTGCCAGAACATTTTATTTGCTGATCTGAAGTCAGATTCCAGTTTAACCTCAAAGTCCTCCCATGTCTTAACTTTGGATGCCTTTACTGTCTCTGCTGCAATTCTTTATGCCTGCTTGTGCAAGAAGGAGGACTTATTTCCAAGCCAAGCTTGTCTTGCCATCCAGTGTCACACCAAGCCCCTTCTACCCATTTAACAGCTGAAGCAGAAACTTTTGCGCTGAACACTCTCCACTCTATCTCAACGTCCTCAGTTTGCTCAAGGAGTTCTCGGAATTTGGATGCAATAGTATCTGCATACCTGGTTTTGACTTCCTTATCCCCAAACGCTTCCCAATTTATCCTGTAGGTTAACCTGGACCTGCCAGTTTCATGGGCTTCATTGTCTGCACACGTGTGTGGTAAATACAAAGAAAATATTCTTATCAAAGAACTTTTACAAAAATATACCATAGGGAATTATATACTATACAAAGACAAAAAGAAAAAACATACAGAAAAATAATTAAAAAAATTATCTAGTAACTAAAGTAAAAATAAAAAAGAAAGAAAAATATTAGCAGACAACATATCCATCTGTTTCACAATA
The DNA here is from genome assembly GCA_964016885.1 of Eledone cirrhosa. Taxonomy (NCBI): domain Eukaryota; kingdom Metazoa; phylum Mollusca; class Cephalopoda; order Octopoda; family Eledonidae; genus Eledone; species Eledone cirrhosa. The sequence continues at coordinate 155,505,966 of OZ024740.1, forward strand.
GATTGGGCTAGATCAGGAAGCAGTGATGGGATGGCTGGTTGTCTGATTGTAGACTGACTGACTGGCTAGTTGAAAGACTCTTTGAGAACAGCTGACAATGAATGAATGAAATACACATACATACAAAGTATGTATATCTGTATATATGTGTGTGAGTGTTCATATGCATATATAACTATATCTAGGTATGTGTGTATATGCACACACACACACATATATATGCATATTATGTATCTATGTGAGTATGTGTACACATACATATATATATATATATATATATAGACACACATACATAGTATGCTTTTCGTTGAAGGGGTAGACACAGAAATTTCTAGTTCTAATGAATGAAAGAGAATGATTATGAATGATGATGTTATTTGATAATATTAAGAACAATAATAATAATTTCTAACACTGGCACAAGGTCATACATTTTTTGGGAGGTGGGGCAGATTTTCCTTTTATTTTTTATTGAAGAGGGATAAAGTATTAGTCATGTACTGACAAACCTATTTAACCTTTTCATTATCTACCATATTTCTAATACAAAGGACTGTCTATGAGTTTTAAATATTTCAGAAAATAATCAAGACTTTTGAGGGATGTAGTAATATAACTAACTTAATATTAACCCTTTAGCATTTACATTACTCTATATATACTATTGTATTTTCATGGTAAAGGCTTTATCACACACAATTATCTCACATAATATCGAATCTATGAGACTTTGATAATATTTATTCTGAGAACAATACCTTAACATCAGTATGAGTGGTCGGTTACAGCCGGTTTGAACAAAAAGAGGTGAGAGAATTCTGGCTGGATACGGCCAGTTTTAATGCTAAAGGGTTAAACTGATGCAGGTTCTTACATAAAATAATGATGGAATATACTTATAGTATGTTTACATCTAGATAAATATAAACATGATAAAACAAACAGGTTTGTATCATAGAACCATGTTTCAGGCAGTTTAGTATTAAAATGGATAATATTTCTATGAAACATGATGTGAATAGAGTTATAATGGAAAACTAAGACCACTGTGGGATTTAAACTTTAAACATAGAGGTGTGTAAGTAAATACCTCAAAGCATTTTGTCTGTCACTCTCCCTTTTCTGCCAATCTACAGTCATTGGTGGAAGGCCACAAATTTGTGGTGACAAAATAGTTAATAATATTGATTCCAGTACTTGACTATTAAATATTTTATTGACCTTGTAAGGATGAAAAGTAAAATTGTTTAAATTAACCCTAGTACTTGACTTCTACTTCATCTTACCATCTGCCATAAGTAGTTTGGCATTAGGAAGGGTATCCAGCTGTAGAAATCAAGCCAAATATAGAATGTATGAGAAAGATGAGGTTGCTCTGACTCATTTGTTCTCAGACTGTGGAAAGCTGTTTAACTCATGCCAGTGTTGATAGCAGACATAATATGATGATGATAATAATATGTCATTATCCTTTTATGTCTGACATGGTTTCTATGGGTGAATGCCCTTCTTAATGCATGCATGTGTGTGTGTGTGTGTATGTATACATATATATATATAAAATATATATATATAAAATTGTGTGTTGAAACAAATATTGTTATATTTGGGGAGTGTTCTTTCTCACATATCTGTGACACCATCAGTGTACTATTATCAATATATATATATATGAGTTATAGCACAGTTGATTAGGGACCGGGTGAAACTAGATGAAATGCAATAGGGTTTGTGCCAGGAAAATGCACCTCTGATGCCAGTTACAGGAAAAGTACCTAGCTAAAAGTAAGTCACTCTACCTGGCATCGATCTGGAGAAAGCCTTTGACAGAGTTCCCCGTGCTATAATCTGGTGGGATCTTAGAAAACTAGGAGTAGATGAATGGCTTGTGAAAGCTGTACAAGCCATGTATAGGGGAGCAGTCAGCAAAGTTAGGATTAGAAATGAGTATAGCAAGGAATTTAGCATACAGGTCAGTGTCCACCAGGGCTCTGTTCTTAGCCCTCTCCTGTTCATCATAGTCCTGCAGGTAATAATGGAGGAGTTTAAGACCGGATGCCCATGGGAACTCCTGTATACACTTATCTATGGTAGAACTAGAGAAGAAATTCCAAACTTGGAAGCAGGGACTAGAAAGAAAGGGTCTCAAAGTCAACCTGACAAAGACTAAGGTCCTTGTAAGTAGACGAGAAAATAGAACCCAGATTCCTTTAGGGAAATGGCCTTGCTCAGTATGTAGGAAAGGTGTAGGTAGGAACTCCATCCTCTGCCCCAAATGCAAACAATGCGTACACAAGAGATGTAGTGGGATCTCAGAAAGCTTAACTAAGAATATAGGCTTCACATGTAGCAGCTGCGTTGGGAGAGCAAGCAGCAAACAGCCACAGGAAACAAGCACCGCCAATCTCTGGGACAGCTCTGTAGAAACAGTAGATAGCTTCTGCTACCTAGGTGACCGAATTCGCAGCAGAGGTGGGTGTTCGGAAAGTATAATAACCAGTGTAAGAACGGGATGGAAGCTATTGCCACTGTTAGCTGCAAAAGGCTTTTCCCTCAAAATGAAAGGCAGACTATATGATGCGTATATACAAACAGCAATGTTACATGGTAGTGAAACCTGGGCGCTGTCTGTAGAAGACATGCGTAGATTAGAAAGAAACGAAGCCTGCATGCTCCGATGGATGTGTAATATATGCGAACGGCAAAGCATAAATGAATTGAGAGAGAGAGAGACTGCGCATAAAAGGAATCAAATGCTGTGTGCAGGAGAGGAGGTTGTGTTGGTATGGACATGTGATGCATATGAAGGATGACAGCTGCATAAAAAGGTGCAGAGCACTAGTAGTCGATGGAAGCCGCGGAGTGGGGAGACCAAGAAGACCTGGGATGAGGTGATAAAAGCCGACCTTACTCAATTACACCTCTCAAAGTCGTTGACACATGACCGTGGCCTCTGGTGTCACGCAGTAATACAGAAGACCCGACCCCTCCACGGGTACAAGCTGCAGCATATTGACAATATGCCCCCACCCCCTCCTACTGCAAAGTGGTTGTTGAGGTGCCACGACAAAAACGCACCCAGCCCATACTGTAAAGTGGAGATGTAGGCGCCACAGAAAAAAGCACCCAGCACTCACTGTAACGTGGAGATGTAGGCGCCACAGAAAAAAGCACCCAGCCGACACTGTAAAGTGGAGATGTAGGCGCCACGGAAAAAGCACCCAGCACTCACTGTAAATGAGGTTGGTGTTAGGAAGGGCATCCAGCTGTAGAAATCAAGCCAGAATCAGTTCCCGTATGAACAAGGCATGGTCAGCGGACCGGCTACTTCCCACAACAGGACAACCCGTCTAACTCATGCTAGCGTGGAAGAACGGACGTAAAACGGTGATGATGATGATGATATATATATATTATTGTTATTATTATAAGGGCAGTGGATTGGCAGCAGAGGTAGTGTCAGACACTATGCTCTGCAGCATAGAGTTACGTCTCTTTACGTACTGAGTTCAAATCTCACCGTGGTCAGCTTTACCTTTCATCCTTACAAGCTCAATAAAATAAAGCTCCAGTAATACACTGGAGTCGATTTAATCGTCTTTCCCCTTCCCTTTAAATTGCTGGCCTTGTGACTAAAGTAAAAAAAAATTATTATTATTATTATTATTATTATTAGCACAGATTAAAAGTTTAAACCAACAGTTTCTGCTTTCACCCTAAAGAGGAATCTTCTGAAACTGATAAATATCAATCCATGGATGCAGATGTAATTATTTCAAAAATATTATGACCAAAAATAAAAAGACAAAATGGTAACACTTGAAGACATTCTCTTGAGATATGACAAAATGTATGCAAGGAGAATAAAATTATTTCATGACGTGAAGCGGGAAGAACAAATTCTTGCTATGAAAAAATCAGGAGACTAATTTTCTTTTTAGAATAGCCGAATATTTTCAAGCTACCATATAAGGAAAATGATATTAATAGAAGTAATGTGATTAAACATTGACGTAATTGGTTAATTTATTCTCCTTGCATACATTTCACTGAGAACGTCTTCACACATTACCATTTTGGCTTTCTATTTTTCAAATGTAATACTTGGTCGTAATATGTTTGAAATATTTACATCTGCGTTCACAGACTGATATTTCTCAGTTTCAGAAGATCCTGCTTTAGGGAGAAAGCAGAAAATGTTTACTTAAACTTTTAATCTGTGCTAATAATAAATATTTGCTCTACGGGTTTATATATACTGTTCCAAAGAAAGCCAAGGTTGTTTCATCTGCAGGGAAGGTGATGGCTTCAGTTTTTTTTTAGATGCAAAAGGCATTGTGTTTATTGACTATCTTCAGCAGGATGAAAGCTTCTTCACCAATGGGATCCGATGGAAGTGTGTGAACTGCAAGGAAGACTATGTTGAAAAATAAACCTCATTTGGTCACATTCCATGAGAGTATCTTAGTCAGTCTATAAACCTTTCAACTGACCCTCGTATGTTAACCAAAAACACAATTATCAATATAACCCCATTCTTGCAAACTATCAATGTCTTCATTGCAACTTTTTAGCTAGGTCAAATGCTGGACTAAAGAGTCATCTCAAGACTCATCATTCCTGAAAGCTTGTAAAAGTTGACATGCAGTGTCTGTAACTGTTCCTGTAAAAATGCTGTAGGCCTAAAATTACACACGCATGCTCACCAAATGGAATAATATTGGAACATTTTCTTTGCTGATATCTGATTCTTGCCTGTGAACTGCTTTCGCATTATCTTCTGTTGAACTTTAACACTTCCTTTTCAACAGGAGACCTCATCATCATCAATATCATATATATATATATATACACAACAACCTCCCTAGTGTTGATGATGTACATGATAAATGCATCCAGTACACAATGTAAAGTGGTTGATGATAAGAAGAGCAATCAACTGTAGAAAAACAGCTAAACAAAGGGTCGAGAGAACTCTTCAGTTTCATGAAAGACATGATAACTTCCCTAGTCTTGGTGCCATGATAAAATAAGTAAACAAGATGCAAACTCTCGGCCCATCTGAGAGGTCAGCAACAAGCTCTGCTTGAGTACTGATTCAGTCTTTGATGACCTGTCCAACCTTTGCTAGCAGACTAAACACATGTTAAATGATGACGATGATGATGATGATGGTGGTGGTATATGTCTTTGTGTATATATGGAGGAGAGAGGACCAGGGACAAGAGGTAGAGAGGATTGCTTGTCATTTAACTCATTATTTGGACAAACAAAATTTCACTGTTGACATATGAAGATTAAAAGTGGGTGAAAAACTTGTTGGCTTGAATCAATCCACCAATCAAACAAGAGACTGACTCCTCTATTTTTATTGCACTGTTCTTAGTAATGTGTTCATTCACTGCAGTGCTTTTGTCAAAATTACCAATTACAAACCATGCTAAGCTGTCAGAAGGTGATGAGAAAGGACATGACAAAGAACTAAGTGGATCAAATCAAGAGTCATTTTTATTTCTCTTCCTTATTATTTTTGTTTCTTTTTTTTTTAAGCTATCATCATCATCATCACTGCCATAATTTTACATCAGTTTTTCCATGACAGGTTGTTATCGACCAAGTCAGTACCTAACCAGAACTAATGTTCTCCTAGGTGTGTTGGGAGACCATGTCTGGTTTACATACATTCCAGCTTTTTTTTTCTTTTATCTTAATCTGGGATAGGTCGAAATTCAGCCAGTGAATCCTCAATATTGCAACAGAAATCACCAATGTTTGGTGATCATAGATGTCTAATACAGAGATCAACAATCAGTTGTGATTCCAATGGCAGACACCATACATACAAGAACTAGATATCAATTCATGATCCAACTTGAGCATATTAATTACATTTTCAGGTATCTGGATAGGGGACTTACTGGATCTATGTCAGAAACCTGAAAAGCAAATTCAGCCATAATGTAATTTGATCTCTGAACATGGAGGCAGTTAACTAGATAGTACCTACACCTGACTTTCTACAATTTTCCCATCTCCATCACCTTATATGATCATTAACCCCTTAATGACCATATTTCTAATGAAATACACTCTGTTTTAGTCAATTAATGAAGAATTTTGTGAGATTTACTAAAATTATTAGCTTTTTCATTACTAAGATATTAACTTAACATGTGATTCTTACATAAAATTATATTGGAAGATTTTGATTCAAATAGGAAACCCTTTAAATTGGATGAATCCTTTTCATAGAACCTGGTTTTGGCTGGGTTGATAACAAGAAGGTTAAAATTTATAGATAATAAGTTAAGAACAGCTAATTAAAAAATAAATTTGATATCAATTATATTAGTTTAAAAAAATGATAACACAATATATCTGATAAATAACAATCTTGAATATGTGTGTTTACGAATGTATGTGCATATGTATGTATGTATGTGTTTATGTGTTCATGAAAGTGTATGCATGTGTATGTGTGAGTATGAAAGTTATGGCATGTCAAAGTGTACAAGAGTAAATGTATGTGAGAGGATGTGAATGTGCACAGAGGTGTGAAGATAAAATTTACGCGATTCATTGAAGGAAGTTCAAGACAGACAGCTAAACATTGACAACAGAAAAATGACAGATGTGAGAAAACAAAATACAAACAGAAGCTGATTTACTATTCACATGCAAAACAAATGGTGACAAATATTCCCAGGAGAACAAATTAATGAAATTTTCCAAACTGTTCAAAATTCTGTTTTCCATCTCTTTCCTTGTGTGTAAATGTATAGAGGTGTATTTTGGTAAGAGGCTCATTTAGCTTGCTGAGCAGTTTTTTTTTTCTCTTTTACTATTAAGCGATAGAAGGAAGGACCTCCAATAGTGTTGAGAAAGAGGGAGGGAGGAAGATGTCCTCACACAAGAGAGAGCTTGTCCAAATGAAAGCAACCGAGTGGACTTCACAAAACACACACACCCAGCGACTAGAGGAGATATTAAACAAGGTGACAGATTAGGTTTACTACTCAAGTAGGCCATAGTAGAATCTGAACACAGAATGCAAAGTGGTTCCCAAACTTATTTTGTTAAAAGAAAACCTTATTCATTTTTTTTTAATCATCGAAGCTATACCTATATTTTCATACCAACACCCTGAAGCCACCCTGGATTTATGATATAAAACAGATCATTTAAAAATATTTATCCTAATATTGCTTTCTGATTTAGGCACAGGGCCAACAATTTGGGGGGAGGAGTAAGTGCTTTACTGGTTATTTTATTGACCCCGTAAGGATGAAAGGCAAAGCTAGCCTCAGTAGGATCGTAAAGGGCCATAACTCTATGTTATAAAGCATGTTGTCCGATGCTCCACTGATACTGCCAATCCACTGCCCTTGTTTATCCTAATATTAAAACCTTCCACCATAATCATACTTTAGAAATTTTTCTTAAGAAATATTCTAAGTATCAGTATACTAAGGAAGAATTTATTTTATTGAATTCCTCCAAATTTCTGGTTATTTTTAAAACTGATTGAAACACATAGGAAGTATGCAATAATGAAAGGGTTAAAGCATGAATTTATTCATACTAAAAAATATATTTTTTTTAGAATATTATTAAAAAGCACTTTTATCACAAAATCCTAGAATTTTTTTTTTTGTGTAATTCACTTGAGGAAACACTGTTGTAGACTATAAACTACATTCTTCATATCCGTACCATTTATGACTGAGCAAACTGGAGTAGAGTACTTGTAGTTGTTGTAGCGATTGATGGAATAGCCTCAGGTTAGCCCTGATCAAAGAGACTTATAGTTAACAATGTTTCACAAGTGACTATCCAGTATATATTTTTTCACACATATTGTAGCATACATCATCTACTGTGTCATTACTTTTCTTAAATTGATAGAATGTGATTTGAGAGAAGTAACCCTTTAGCATTTAAACCTGTTATATCTGGCCAGAATTCTCTCACCTCTTTCTGTTCAAACCGGACGCTTATACTGATATTAAGGTATTGTTCTCAAAATAAATAACATCAAAATCTCATAGATTCCATATTATGTGAGATAATTATGAGAGCTAAAGACTTTACCATGGAAATATAATAGTATATATAGAGAAATGTAAATGCTAAAGGGTTAAGTTGATTTACTAGCAAGTCAAGTGACAGCCTAAAGGCTCTTTCAGTGGCCTTAGTTAGACCCAGGTCAAATAGACCAACCAGGAACATCCAGATTTTTTTTTTTTTCAACAAATATAGTGCCAAAAATGGAATATACAACAAGATGTGGTTCTCTTAGCTGTCTAGGAAAACAGTAACACTGAATAAGAAGTGAAATAGATTGCAATGACCTGTCCAACCCATGTCAGTGTGGAAATCTAATGTAAAATAATGATGATGATGAATGTATCTAAAGGTACAGACAATATCCATTAGGTTAGTCAGTGGGTGCAATTTGAAAAAAATTTGGCTGTTATTTCTAATAAGTTGAGTGAATGCGTTGAGGCTCCATTATTGAATTGTAAAGTGGTGGATTGGCAGTATCGGTAGAGGGTCGGACGCCATGCTTTCCAGCATAGTTACGTCCCTTTACGATCTGAGTTCAAATCCCGCCGAGGTTGACTATGCCTTTCATCCTTACGGGGTCGATAAAATAAAGTACCAGTAATTCACTGGGTATTTGCTGGCCTTGTGCCTAAAGTAGAAACAATTATTGAATTGTAAAGTGTAGTTGTATGCACAGAAAATCTGTAAGATACTATCTATATACAGTGGTTGATAGTTGTCTAACAAGAGCTGACAAGATGATAAGAGGCAGAGGTCTTATCTGAGATCTAGTGACAACCAGCACTTCACAATTTGTTGTAAAATATTAGGTTCTTTAAATATTCATGACGATATGCAATCAATTATGCTTCTCTCTATTCTATATTTGAAACAGAAACACAAGCCAGAACCAATTCAACATATTAACATAGGCACAGGCATGGCTATGTGGTTAAGAAGTTGGCTTTGCAATCACATGGTTCTGGGTTCAATCTCCATACTTTGCACAAGAGTCTTTTGTAACATAACCTTGGATAGACCAAAGCCTTCTGAGTGGAATTTAATAGAGAGTAACTATGTAGAAGCTTTTGGAATGTGTATATATATGTGTGTGTATCATCATCATCATCGTTTAACGTCCATCTTCCACGCTTGCATGGGTTTGGACGGGAGTTTTCCCACTTGAGGCAAGATTGGTTGTCCCGCTCGTATAGGACTGTCTGGCGGGTTTTCTACGGCTGGATGCCCTTCCTAACACCAACCATGTTTACAGTGTGGACTGGGAGGTTTTTACTGTTACCTACATGGCCACATTACAGCGTGGACTGTGTGTTTTTTTTGTCGTGACACCTACACGACCTCATTTGTTTCGGACTGGATGTTGTGGTACCAACATAACTTCACATTTAAGGGGGTGGTGTGGATGGGGTGGGGGTAGTCGGACAAGGGTGTATTTTTGTTAGAGGTGCCTACTGACTGTAGGTTTCGCTTTGTACTTAGGCAAGGCGGGTCTTCTGTATTACTGTGTAGCGCCAAAGATCTCGGTCCAGTGACATTGTCTTGGAGAGGTGTAAGTGTGTGAGGTTGGAATTTATCAAGTCATCCCAGGTTTTTCTGGGTCTGCCTACTCCGTGGCTACCGTCTATTTTTATCGCTCTGCACTTTTTTATACAGCTGTCGTCTTTCATGACCATACCAACATAGTCTTCTCGCGAGTAAACAATATCTGATCCCTCTTATTCCTAATTTCTCCCTTAGTTCTTTATGCTTTGCCGTTCACATATATTACTATTACACATCCAGCGGAGCATGCAAGCTTCGTTCTTCTTCAGTCTGCGTATATCCTCTGCACACAATGCCCAGGTCTCACTGCCATGTAACATTGCTGTTCGTATGCAGGCATCATACAGCCTGCCTTTCATTTTTAGAGAGAACCCTTTAGCGGCCAATAGTGGTATAAGCTCTCTGAACTTTTTCCATCCCGTTCTGACTCTAGCTACTGTACTTTCAGAGCACCCTCCCCCACTGCTGATTTTGTCACCCAGGTAACGGAAGCTGTCCACTATTTCTATAGAACCATCTGTGCAATGGAATGAGCTAGTATTCTGTGGGCACTTGCTGCTACTTATTGCACCAGAGCACCGGCTACATATAAAATCTATATTCTTAGTTAGCTTACCTGTGATCCCACTACATATTTTATGCACCCATACTTTGCATTTGGGACATAAAATGGAGTTTCTGCCTACTCCTTTCCTATACACTGAGCATGGCCATTTCCCAGATGGGACCGGTGCCCTATTTTCCTTCCTACAAACTATAACTTTAGTCTTAGACAAGTTAACTTTAAGGCCTTTTGATTCTAGGCCATGCTTCCATGTTTGGAATTTTTTCTCTAGTTCAGCCATTGATTCAGCTATGAGCGTTAGATCATCTGCATATAGGAGTTCCCATGGGCAGCCGGTCTTGAACTCCTCTGTTATAGCCTGAGGGGCAATAATAAATAGTAGGGGGATAAGAACGGAGCCCTGATGAACAGCAACTTTTATGCTAAACTCTTCACTATATTCGTTGTTAATTCTAACCTTGCTGACTGTTTCTTTATACATGGCTTGTATAGCTCTCACAAGCCATTCATCAACACCTAGTTTTCTAAGAGCCCACCAGATAATGGAGCGGGGGACTCTGTCAAAGGCTTTCTCCAAGTCAACAAAAGCTAAGTATAAGGGTTTACTTTTTGCTAGGTACTTCTCATGTAATTGTCGTACAATGAAAATAACGTCTGTGGTACTTTTACCTGACACAAACCCGAACTGCATTTCATCTAGGTCAATTCGCTCTCTGATTAGTTGCACTATAACTTTTTCTGTGACCTTCATGACCTGGTCGATTAATTTAATGCCTCTATAGTTACCCCTATCTAGGGCATCTCCTTTACCCTTGTAGCAGTTAATGATGATGCTGCTACGCCAGTCCTTCAGAACAACCCCATTCTGTATGACTTGGTTTACTATCCGGGTGACCATAGTGTGTCCCACCGTTCCACATGCTTTCAGCATTTCAGCAACTATTTCCGAAGGCCCAGCCGCCTTACCTGTCTTCATATCTTTGATTGCCTTACTTATTATACTACCTTCAACTAGCATTGCTGGTCCCTCTATTGGATCGATGTGGGGGAGACTGTCTTTCTACCATTTATTCTCATCAATTAGTAGCCTTTCGTAGTGACACTTCCAAGCTACCTTCTTATCAGCGTCAGTGATGGCAAGTACACCATCATCATTAAGGGCACACTTCTCCCCGACAATATCACGGTTTTCCTTAACACATTGCCTAGCAATCCTGAACACCTCACGTTCTTGGTCCTCGCGTTGTAGAACATGCTTGAACTTTCTTTCCTCTGCTTCCCTTCTTGCGAAGTACACTTGTCTCCTAGCTTCCCTCCTGGCCATTTGATAGTCTTCTCTACTTCCCCCATCCCGCCATACTTTCCAAGCCTGCTTTTTGGCCTTAATTGACTCCTCCACCTTACTGTTCCACCACCACGTTACTCTCCTCCTGCCTATAGGCCTGCTCCAGCCACAGACATCATCTGCCGCCTTCAGTAGGTTAGCTTTCAGGAATTCCCACTGTTCCTCTACATTGTACGACTCTAATTGCTCTTCCTTACTGTCGAAAGCATCAAGTAATATGCTTTTAAATTTATTACTGGCTGTGGGGTCCTTTAGCTTCCATATTTTTCTCCTGAGGATAGTCCTCCTCTGTTGTCGAGTACGTCTTGCCCTGACTATGAGGTCACTGACTATGAGTCTATGTTGGGAGGTGTATTCTTCATGGGGGAGGGATTTAGTGTTTAGAACAGACACTCTATCACGTCTTCTGGTAAGGATATAATCTATCGGACTGGCGTATTCCCCTGATCTATAGGTGATCAAGTGATTGTCTCATTTTTTGAAGTTAGTGTTACAGATAGTTAGGTTATTTGCGTCACAGAATTTCAGGATTCTGGAGCCTTCCTCATTTCTAGTACCAAACCCATAGCCTCCATGGATTCCGCCATAGCCGTCACAATGTTGTCCAACGTGACCATTTAGGTCGCCAGCAATAATTATGTAGTCACTGTCGGTTATTTGGGAGGTAGTGAGCATCAATGTCTCATAGAATCTGTCTTTTATAGCGCCAGGCAGTCCGGATTGGGGTGCATACGCAGATATTACTGTCACAGTAGTTCTATTTAGGACAAGTCTTATTTTAATTATTCTGTCGTTCACTCTATTTACGTCTATTATCTTATCTACCCATTTTTCTGCTAACATGATTCCTACCAAGCCCATTGTCATTTCCCACCCACAAAAGCTTATAGCATCGTTTTTTACCCACAATGAATCTAGCAGACCCACCCCGCCACCTGGTCTCATGGATACAGCAAACATCTACCTCCTTACATTCAAGCATTTCTACAACCTCGTTAGAGTGACCTTTTAAGGTGCCTACATTCATGGTACCAACTCTGAAGTTTTGGATTGCGTTTGGTGGGTGGGAACGGTGGGGCGCGGGGAGGGGTGAGGGGGATGGGTTTGGGGTTATGTTGGCCATCGGCGGCCGAAACAAAGAGGGGTAGTCCTTGCCTTTTCGTCCGGCAGCATGAGGTGAATTTGTCTTTATCTTTGGCATTGTCACTGAGTGTCTAGATTTTTCAGACTCTCCAGAATTCCTTAGTCCATCCATCATATCGAAAAGCAACCAGAAGTGATAGCATAGGCCGTTGACTTATGATTGGTCCTAATAATAATTGTTTCTACTTTAGGCACAAGGCCAGCAAATTACCCAGTACATTACTGGTACTTTATTTTATCGACCCCGTAAGGATGAAAGGCAAAGTCAACCTCGGCGGGATTTGAACTCAGATCGTAAAGGGACGTAACTATGCTGGAAAGCATGGCGTCCGACCCTCTACCTATATTGCCAGTGGAGAGTGGGGGCAGGTGGGATGGGGATGGGGTAGTTAGCAAGAGGGTTTAAATAAAATCTTCGAATTTTGGGCATAATTGGACAAGCATATAAGCGAATAATGGGATTTTAAAATACAAGAAGATTATTTAGAACAGCCAGACAGAATTATAGAATAGCATTGAGAGAGAGCAAAGATTGGATTCTGGGTGATGATACGGATATATGAATGAATGGACCGAGAGACTGGAGAGACAAGAAAAAAAATGGCATTTTACATTACATTTCGCATGGGGGGGGGGGGGGGAGCAGGTCTGACCATTAATAAGCGTTGACAAATTCTGAGATTCGTACCTCGTAACAACAGGTTTATTTATATTTGGTGAGAGAAGGGATTGATTGAAAGGGTGAACTAGCAGGCGCGTAATACGATATGGGGCAGGGGGGTAAAGATTAAGAGGGACAAGGAGGCCATTTTATAAATCCTATAATTTTTCGGCCAAAATTAAACAAACGAGATTGTTACTTTAGAAAAACAAATGGGCATTTTACGAGAGGGTTTAAATAAAATCTTCGAATTTTGGGCATAATTGGACAAGCATATAACAGTAATAATAAGCGAATAATGGGATTTTAAAATACAAGAAGATTATTTAGAACCAGACAGAATTATAGAATAGCATTGAGAGAGAGCAAAAGATTGGGTTCTGGGCGATGATACGGATATATGAATGAATGGACCGAGAGGCTGGAGAGACAAGAAAAAAATGGCATTTTACATTACATTTTGCGCGGGGGGGGGGGGGGGGGGGGGGAGCAGGTCTAACCATTAATAAGCGTTGACAAATTCTGAGAATATATATATTTAATATCTATCTATGCATGTGTGTGTTGGTGAGAAATGTCAGAATCAGTATGATGTTGAATAAAAATACCTTGTGGTATTTAGTTACTGTTGTATTTCTTGACTTTTTTTATATGTAATCTCCTTCTTTACCAGTTCACTCTCCAACACCAACACATAAGAAACAAGTATAGTTTTGTATACAACACAATATGTTGCTTATAACATTAATTATTCTATATTAATTTAACATTAGCAAATTTAAAATCATAAACAAAAATGAAAATATATCTAGCAAGGATAGTGCAAATAATGATAAAAACAACTCAACCAAAGGACTATTTTCACATTTTCCCTTGGCATTATCCTAAAATTTGTCCCCAGGGAGTAAATATCCTTCAGGCTAAGAATTGTGGATGTAGAAACTTCCTTATGAGCTTCCTCATAGCTGTTGTCATTAAATCAAGTGTGAATGATGATCTGTTGTTAATGAATTCATAGTTGTGGAGTGTCTCATGAATAATTAGAGAGAAACTGGGGAATATTGCTTATCCAACTGCAATCACTACTGTAGGTGGAAACAAAACCAATGACAACAATCACATGCACAAATACACACACACACATAGACCAAGGAAGGAGCCTCTATATGGTTATATGGCCTGTTAGAAATAGCAGCAAAATCTTCCTTAAATCAACCACATTTTCCATGCATAAATACACACACACATGGACCAAGGAGGAGCCTCTATGTGGTTGTACGGCCTGTTAGAAACAGCAACAAAATCTCCCTTAAATCACTCATTCCTGCCTTAACCCTTCAGCATTTACATTACTCTATATTTACTATTGTATTTTCATGGTAAATACTTTACCTCACATAATTATCTCACATAATATTGAATCTACAGGATTTTGATATTATTTATTTTGGGAATAATACCTTAACATTGGTATGAACAGTCGGTTTGAACAGAAAGAAGTGAGAGAATTCTGGACGGATATGGCTGGTTTAAATGCTAAAGGATTAAATCACTCACTCCTGCCTTAAAGCCCCAAAAAAAGAAGGAGAGTTGTAAAGACAAAATAGCGATAACTACACATTCCAAATACATGTTAGAAGAATGTAGAGTCTTACAACTGGTAATAATCTGGTACACTAACAACACACAACCACCACCACCTCTCTCTCTCTCTGTAATAAGTATAAAATGAAACACAACTAGATGGATTATGCAACAATACTTGAAGAACAAATTATGGTGAGACTAATACCTGTTATATCTTGAATGACTATTCTACTAATAACTAAACCCTGTATCCACTCCTGGTCCTACAATACAAACTCATTTGTTTTAAAGTATTCACATTTATTTTAAAAAATCTTCCATCATAATTTTATGTAAGAACCTTTGTTAAGTTATGCCCCAAAGACCAGGGTAATAACATGGCAGTTAATTTTTTTAAGGTGGTTGCAGTACTACAAGAAAAAGCACCCAGTTTACTCTGTAAGGTGGTTGGCATTAAGAAGGGTATCCAGCGGTAGAAAACCAAGCCAAAAATGGGATACACGAGTAAGACGTAGTCACCTGACATGTCTGGCTTCACAGTTCAACTAACCCATGAAAACATGGAAAATAGACATTAAATGGTGTTGACTTCAAATTCTTGATTATTCTCAAAATAATTGGAAAATCACAGGCAATGATTTTCATTAGAAATATGGTAACAAAACAGCCAAACATGTGTGTGTGAGTGAATGAAAGCTGTATACATCTGCAAAAAACCCCTGTAAACTGGGGCATTAAACAAAAATTCTTTGTGGTATATTTTCAACCCAAGCTGCACAGATATTCCTCTGTCACTCTCACTATTGCAAATGCAATGAACTAGTAATTGGCCTGCTGAAAACCTGTAACCAATGACTATAATGTTTCACAAAATGCAAAATATAACATAAAATAAATACCATCATCATTTTGAGTTGAAATTATGTTAGCTAGGCAAATAAGGTTTGCAAAATTACAAAAAGTTGCGGAAATCATCAACTGTCTGACGAGGTATCATTTCCGGTGTAGATGACTAGTAAAATGGCAGCAGTAATATTGGCAAGACAACAATTTCACTTTCCTTTCTTGTATTCTTTAAATTGGCATGCTTTTAATAGGCATATTGTTAAAGTTAACCAGGCCAGAAATTGAGGTTGTTGGAGGACAGTTATGTAGTTGGTTGCATTTTAAAAATAATGAGCATTGTCTTCTATTTTTGCCTTAGACTGACCAATGCCTGTGAGTAAATTTGGTAGACAGAAACTGTACAGAAGCATGTTGTATGCATGTGTATATATATATATATATGTATAGAAAATGTAGGAAAAACAAAAGTTTTAGAAAGTAGTAAGGAAGTGGCCTTGCTCAATATGTAGAAAAGGAGTAGGTACAAAAATAAATCTTAAAGGTGCACAAGAGGTGTAGTGGGATAGCTGGCAGTCTAACAGAAGAACTATATTTCACATGTATGTGGCAGAGTATCAGTAAAATATACTTTTTTCCAATCCCATAAAGGTTCCGTAGAAGTTGACATATAGTTGACAGCTTCTGCTACCTAGGTGGTAGAAAAGGTTGCACTGAGACCATAGTAGCAAGAATAAGAACAGGATGTGAAAAATTACCACCGCTGTTAACAACAAAAAGTTTCTTTCTACAAAAGAAAGGCCGGCTGTATGATAACTGTATGTGAAGTGCGATGTTACATGACAGTGAGACACGAGCAATGAATGCAGAGGGTATATGAAGGTTAGAGAAAAATGAAGCAAGCATGCATGGAAAAATGGACGTAAAATGATGTTGATAAGGATGATGATGATATATATATATTCTGACCTTGTACACTTACACCTCTCTAAGACAATGTCACTGGATTGAGACTTTGGCGCTACGCAGTAATACCCACCTTCCCTACATACAAAGTTAAACTTACAGTCAGTAGGCACCTCTTAACCAAACATACACCCCAACCCACTACTCCTACTTCATCCTCCCACTTCCACCCACACCACCCCACCCTTTCTCTGTAAAGTTATATTGGTACCACAGAACATCCAGTCCACACTAAAGTGGTCATGTAGGTGTGACGACAAAAAGCAACCAGTCCACGCTGTAAAGTGGTCGTGTAGGAGACACGGTAAAAAGCTCCCAGTCCACACTGTAAATGTGGTTGGTGTTAGGAAGGGCATCCAGCTGCAGAAAACCTGCCAGATACAGCTCTATACGAGCGAGATAAGGTCACCCGATCAGTCTTGCCTCAAGTGGGACAACGCTAGCATGGAAGATAGATGTTAGATGATGATGATGATGATGATGATGATATAGTAGTAATAAAAATAAAATACAAAGACCAAAATCCAGAGAGAAATTGATACGAGTTGTATATATAGAGATGTGCATTAAAATACACACACACACACATATATATATATATATATATATATATATATATATATATATATATATATATATATATATATATATATATATATATAAACCAATAGAGCAATAGCACACATTAAAAGTTTAAGCAAACGATTTCTGCTTTCACCCTACACATACACAGGCATATATTTGTCATGCACACATACTGACATATAGATGTGCATACATACAGACACAGACATAAGGCATTCCAGACATTTTTGTGGTGAATTTGCCGAATTGTCAAAGAAAAATTTCTTGTGGTATTTGTTCTGAGTTCAAATCCTGAAAAGGTTGTATTTGCCTTCCATCCATCTGGAGTCAGATAATCAACTGTTCCCCTTTTTCAAATTATATACATGACAGGCTTCTGCATTGTTTTCATCAACCAAATTTTACTCACAAGGCATCTTTTAACCTGAGGCTATAATGGAAGACACTTTTCCAATGTGTCATGCAGTATGACTGAACCTGAAACCATATAGTTGTGAAGCAAACTGCTTAATTACATTATTATGGATGGTTTGTACATTAAATATGATAATTGCTGTATTTCAACAGTCTACTGGATTTCAAAAAGGACCTTTGACAGACAGTACTTTTCTGAGTATATGTACAGAGCTCAATAGAGCAGTCTTTTGTAAGAGAGCAATTTGTAATTTGAGCTCTAGTTGCTTAAAACACCCTCTTGGTTGATGAGGTATTGAGCTCAAATCTCTAATAGCAACTACAATTAGATGTTGTTAGTATTATCTTGACACTGATGGTATTGACAACATTCCTGCAATTTTGATCTTCAAGTCAGTATATGTTTTGTTAATTTTTCAATTTCTTTCAAGGCTATGTTGTGGTCTTCCAGGATGGTAACATCACTAATCTAGCATTCCTGTGTATTTCTGAGTATAACTATAATATCAAGTTTGTTGAGTTCAAGTCTGCTCCATTTGGATAGTAAAGTATCAAGGACACTTTCTAGGATGGGCGAGTCCAATTACCCATATTTTTTGCACAATGACCAGTGAAGACTTTGTCATGTCTTCTTTTATACTCTTTTTGAGCTAGAATTTCACAAGCAGTTAATATGTAGGTGATACTTTCTGTATTGATTCCACACAGCCAGCACTTCACACTTTCACCAAGATGACATATCCTTTTAGTCACCTTTATTATAGGTGCTGTTATATTAGATTCATCACAAGAACACAGATTTACAAGTCATGAGAAAGTGGGATGGCATGACATTAACCCTTTAATGTTCAAACCGGCCAGAATTCTCTACCTTTTTCTGTTGAAACTGGCTGTAATTGGTCACTCAAACTGATGTTAAGGTACTGTTCTCAAAATAAATACTTTCAAAATCTCATAGATTCGATATTATGTGAGATAATTATACAAGGTAAAGCCTTTACCATGAAAATATAATAGTATATATAGAGTAATGTGAATTCTAAAGGGTTAAGGCAGTTTCTAAAAGGTGTTAGTAACCTAAGTGAAGGGCAGTGTTTTCTATAAAAAAATAAAATCTTCAAAAAATAAATACCAAACTGAGACTGCCAAGAGCTTACCTCTTGTTCTCAAGCATTCCTATAATATTATTTATTTATTTACATTAATGCATCGTTAGTATTCAACACTTGCTACTGTCATCAGAGAGAGAGAGAAGTCAATGAAGTTTTATATAAATAGGATGTATTGCTACTGTGAGAAACAACACACATGTAGAAAGATGACAAAGCTTTTCTGTAGTCACTGGGATTGTTAAATAGAATAGGAAATCTACCTCAAAATAGCAGCCTGCTGTCTTTAATATAAAAAACAACACATTGGCTAATATAGTCCTATATAAAATAGCTCAAAAGAAGATGAAATGGTCATGGCTTGAACTCCCTACATTTTGAGGCCAGATGCCCTTACTGATACCAATGTTTATAGTCACTTTCAGGGAAGCTCCTCACTCACAACTAATTTTCAATATAATTAAATAAATCATTATTATTGATTTTTAACATAGGTCAGAAGAAAAAGCATTTTGGAGAACTGATTATTTTTATCCTGGTATCTTATTTTCCCAGCCCTAAATGAGTGAATGATAAATTCAACTTTGGCCTGCTTATAATAATAGGCACTAGGCTAAATATTTTAAAGAAGAGAACAGTTAATTGTATCAATCCCCATTATTTAACTGGTATTTTATTTTACTGACTTCAGAAAGATCAATGGTGAAGTCAACTTTGGCTTGTTTATAATAGTTTCTAGCACGATGATGATGATGATAGGCACAAGGCTAGAAATTTAGAACTGACTAGTTAAGTAAATCAACCCCAGTACCTGATTGATACTTTACTTTATCGAACCCCAGAAAGCTGAAAGGCAAAGTTAGACTTGGCAGGATTGGAATTCAGAATATAAAGAACCAAAACAAATGCTGCTTGGGATTTTGTATGATGCTTTAACTATTCTGCTAATACACTGCCCTATTGTCTTGCTTACAATAATAGAATTTTCTGATATAACCATGAGATCAAACTCTCTTGGGAAGAAAACAGTTGATTATATTGACTGCAGTACTCAATATTTTATTGAAAATATAAATATGGTGTCTATAGACTACTAATATATATGCTGTCACTATATAGTATACATTAATATATATGTAGTTAATTTACACTAATTTTACTTTTGTACAGCTATTTTCAGTATGATTGAAGCTGATAATTAAATGAATAAACACAGAAAATATAATTAACACAAGAATTATGAATCACCAGAGAATAAGTGAAGATAAGAACTGTCAGTTTTATAATATGAACAAATATCTTGATTTGTTTTTGTGGTATATTTTATTTTAAATATGTATACTCTTTTACCTGTTTCAGCCATCCGGCTGAGGCCATGCTATTTTATAATTTTTTACACATACGCACACATGAAAGGTTATAAGATCAAGGGTTCACTTTCAGAACCAGACAGTATGTTGTGTTCTTGAACAAAATAAATTATTTCACATTGTTACTTATGACAGGTGTTGTGACCAACAGATAGTATCAACAATGGAAACATCATTCCTTGGTCTGATCTGACAATGTTCCATGTGGTGGAATCAAACTAAAACCTGCATGGTTGAACATTGAACTTCTTAACCATACAGCTCTCTCTCTCTCTCTCTCTCTCTCTCTCTCTCTCTCTCTCTCTCTCTCTCTCTATATATATATATATATATATATATATATATATATATATATATATACATACATATATATATATAAATATATATATATGTGTGTGTGAAGTGGTCGTGTAGGCGTCACAACAAAAAGCACCCAGTACTCACTGTAAAAGAGTTGATGGCGTTAGGAGGGTATCCAGCTGTAGAAACCAAGCCAGAATCAGTCCTGCATGAGCAAGACAAGGTCACCTGACCTAGCATTGCCCACAACAGGACAACCCATCTAACCCATGCTAGTGTGGAAAATGGACGCAAGACGGAGGTGATGATGATATATGTATACATACACACAAATATATATATATATATCCTCTGCAAAATCCTACTTCAGTGCCTCAAAAGTGGCGCAGCAGTGACCCTGGCTGTCTGATAGCTACGGTAGTGGGACTCAATGTCCTGGCAGGTTTTACCATGCTACACAGGTATCAGACTATTGGTCCTAGAGATGATTCATCATCTTCTAGAGTTCAAAAGGTAGCTAAACTGAAGAGGTACCGGCCTGCCTGCCCAGCCAGTGGGATGGTGTTATCTTATGGCTAAAACAGCACAAAGTGCAACCCGAGCAATGAGAGGCTGCTAAGAATCACAGGTTCCCGAAGGCCACCCTGGAACAAGACTAACCTTGCCATATGCACCTACAACTGCAGGTCTTTGGCAGGGGGGCAAGGACTGAACCACCTAATGGAGGAGAAGAAGAAGATCAGGTGCGACATGTTAGAGCTGTGCGAGACCCGCCAGAAGAAGGAGGCGAGTTCGCGATGGCAAGATGGATGCGCCGTGAGACTCGGGAAAGCAGAGGGTGCCAGATCGGTCAGAGATATAGGGTTCATCGTAAGCAGGGAATGGGTTTCGAAGGTCGCTTCTTGCCAGTTCATATCATCACGGATTGGTGTACTGAACGTGAACCTCTCAGGGAAGGCCACCCTCAAGATCATCCAGACCTACACTCCCACAAGTGCCAGCCACGACGATGAGGTAGAAGAATTCTATCGCCAGCTAGACAAAGTGCTAGCTGTGAAGTCCACTTACATCGTCGTGGTGGGAGACTTCAACGCAAAGGTCGGACGGCAAGGGGAAGAGTATGTCGGAAGATTCGGCCTAGGACAGCGAAATGACAGAGGAGAGTGTCTGGTCACCATGGCGGAGGCGAGATGGCTCTATATCGGAAACAGCCTATTCAGGAAGAAGGAGAAGAGATGGATCTGGGTAATGCCAAATTCTGAGCACCGAAACGAGATTGACTACATCCTGGTCGACAAGCGACGCATACTGCAGGACGTCTCCATCTTAACACCATTCAACACTGGTGAGGGCGAAGGTCGTCATCGACCGGACGAGGGAGAAGAAGGCGCTGCATTTTGCGTCGAAGGGATAACGTGTCGGGGTCTTCAACGAGACACAGCTGCAGGAAGCTATCATGCAGGAAAACTGGTGTCAAGGAGACGGCATAGACGCTGACTACGACTCACTGATAAGGAAACTGAAGGAGTGCTTGAGGAAGGCTAAGGGTGTGTGCCCGAGGGAGCGGAAGGGAAGAGTCTCGGAGGAAACTATGAAGTTGCTTGAGAAGAGGAAGAATATGAAGAGGACACCTGAAGATCACCTCGAATATTCCATTCTCAGCAGAGTGATAAGTCAACAACTGAAGAGAGACTTCGAGGCATACCGGATGGAGAAGCTCCTGAAGGCCGCAGAGGAAAAGAAGAGCCTCAAGAAATGCGAGAGGGGCATGGCAATGTACAGATCGGAAGTAACGACCCTGAAGAACACAGCTGGAGTACCGGTCAGCAACAAGAGTGAGGTGGAAAAGGTTTGCGAAGACTTCTACACCAGTCAGCGAGGTCGAAAGAGCTGTCAGCTTGATGAAAAGCGGAAAGGCGCCAGGGAAAGACAGCATAACATCGGAGGTGTTGAAGTCAGCTGGAGAGCAGCTCTGGAAAATCCTCGCTGAGCGATTCACACACTATCTGGATGAGGGAAGAATACCCTCACAGTGGAAAGAGCCGAATACCATCCTGCTATACAAGAAGGGCGATAGAGAAGATCTGAAGAACTACCAACCCATATGCCTGCTGTCTCACATGTACAAGCTGTTCACGAAGATAATCCTGAACAGGTTATCACGTCATCTGGACGAACAGCAACTGAGAGAGCAAGCCGGCTTCCGGAAGAACTACAGCACGATGGACCACATATTTACTCTGACACAACTGCTTGAGCGAGTGAAAGAGTACAAGATGCCTCTTTGCATCGCGTTCGTAGACTACAAGAAGGCCTTCGACAGCGTCAAAATCAATGCAGTGCTGAACTCGCTGCAGAGGCAAGGAGTCGAGGCGCAATACGTTCAACTGCTCAGGGAGGCGAGTTCCGGATGCACCACCGACATAGCTCTGCTGTCATCACCCGTACGAGTGCCGGTCGAGAAGGGAGTGAAGCAAGGAGATACGATCTCTCCAAAACTTTTCACCGCGTGTCTCGAGCAGATCATCAGAGGCATTGACTGGCAAGGCGGTGTCAACATCAACGGCGAGATACTTACCCACCTCCGTTTCGCTGATGACATCGTACTCATCGCTGAAACCACAGATCAGCTTCAGACCATGCTGACGGAGCTCTGCAGTAGGCCTCAAGATGAACCGCATGAAAACGAAGTTCATGCAGTCCGACAACGTACCAACAGGTCGAATGGTGGTTGGCAGTGATGAAATAGAGGAGGTGGAGGAATACGTCTACCTAGGACAAGAAGTGTACATGTGCCGAGACATTGAGAGGGAGATCTCGCGGAGAGTAAGGGCCGGATGGAAGGCGTTCAACGGCATAAGGGATGTGCTCAAGGGGAGGTAGGACAAGACCACCCGCGCCAACCTCTTCAATAGCACAGTTTTACCTGCAATGTTATATGGCAGTGAAACTTGGGCTACAACGAAGAGAGAAGAGCAGAGGCAGGTAACGGCTCAAAGAGCCATGGAGAGATCAATGCTAGGAATCTCGTTGAGAGAGCACATCAGGAGCGAAGTCATCAGACAGAAGTCCGGCGTGAGGGACATCATCACAGAATATATGCGCAGCAAGTTCAGATGGGCTGGACACGTCGCCCAGTTCACCGATAATCAGTGGACTCGCGCAGTTGCCGAGTGGTACCCGCGCGAACGGAAACGACTATTCAGAAGGCCTCCACGAAGGTGGAGTTACGATTTTAGGAATATGATTGGGACTACATGGATGAGGACAGCACGATCCAGAGAGGAATGGACGACGTGCTGTGACCAGCGGCGCTGAATGGACGCCCGACAGACTAGTCGGTCGGGCGTGCTGTGACCAGCGGCGCTGAATGGGCGCCCGACAGACTAGTCGGTCGGGTGTGCTGTGACCAGCGGCGCTGAATGGACGCCCGACAGACTAGTCGGTCGGGCGTGCTGTGACCAGCGGCGCTGAATAGGCGCCCGACAGAATAGTCGGTCGGGTGTGCTGTGACCAGCGGCGCTGAATAGGCGCCCGACAGACTAGTCGGTCCGGCGTGCTGTGACCAGCGGCGCTGAATGGACACCCGACAGACTAGTCGGTCAAGGTGATCAAGGTGATATATATATATACAATTATCATGATATACATGTGTGTGCATATTATATATATGTGTGTGTGTGTGTATGTTATATTGGTACCACAAAACATCCAGCCCACACTGTAAAGTGGTTGTGTAAAAGACATGGTAAAAAACACCCAGCACATATGTAAATGTGGTTGGCACTAGGAAGGGCATCCAGACGTAGAAAACTAGCCAGAAACAGTCCTATATCAGCAAGACATGGTAACCAGCCCCAACATGCCTCTAAATGGGACAAACCCGTCTGACCCATGTTAGCTTGGAAGATGAACATTAAACAATGATGATGATGACGATATATATAGTAAAATTATGTATTCTGTGTTTACACGACATGCAATGGCAATTTCTAGCCATATTTGGGACCTCCAAGACAACAATATTACCTACCATCTAAGTTGGAGTATACTTTCCAAGGCAAAATCTTACTCGGGAGGACGCCGTCCATGCAATTTATGCTTGGAGGAAACGATCCAGAAGGACCAACTCTTAAACAAATAGGATGAACTTGTTACCTCGTGTAAACACAGAATACATAGGACATATCTTACCTTCAAACCCCCTCACGACTTGGGTGGGTAAGATCTCAGCTGTATCTCTTTCCTATTTACAAACTAAGATAGAGGAAACCCCAAGCATACTTAGGTAGAAGTGAACATTTTTTCTCTTTTTCTTTTCTTTTTTTTTCATTAGTTACACACTCTAATTACACTTAGGTGGATCTTTGCATATCTACACTATTATATTCAGTTTCCATTCTTCCTTAGGTTAACCCAAATATTTTCACGCTTGTTAAATATACATAGTACCGGTGGAACACATAACCATAGTTTTTTCTGGGTGTATCATTTAGAAGATAATTGTTTCTACTTTTGGCACAAGGCCAGCAATTACCCAGTACATTACTGCTACTTTATTTTATGGACCCCGTAAAGATGAAAGGCAAAGTTAATCTCGACGGGATTTGAACTCAAACTGTAAAGGGACGTAACTATGCTAGAAAGCATGGCGTCCAAACCTCTACTGATACTGCCAATTGACCGCCCTTTATTTAGAAGATAATATTGATAAATTACTACATTGAGGTGCCGTTCCATTGCATTAGAGTAACTAATAACAACATTTTATTAATTAGGAATTTAATTAGTATTAACTTCTATATGCTTTGCTCTTTAGCCAACTGTTAGACCTGGCATACTCACTCTACAACATTCCTTGATTCTCATATGTTGATTTTACCCCCATTAGAAATAGTTTTAAAGAATTCTCTCTTAACACATGATTGGCCTGGCATCCACAGGTCAGAATGTCACCTTACTCCCTCCCCTTTGTTCTACAGGCTAGTTCATCCCCCCCCCCTCCTGTTGCTATGAAGGAATTTAACCATGTACATGACATCCCAAAATCATTGACCACTCCCTGTGAAAGACAAGAAAATCATTCAGGTAGGTCCCCGCCGTCCTAATACTACTGGTTTAGTTCAGATCTAGCTGTCGAAACAGCCGGAGGTCAGCCGTCGAGGTTCTGACTCTTTTCCTATATATATATATATATATAGCTGTGTAGTCTGGATGGAAGGTTCACTTTACAACCATGCGGGTTTGGATTTTATCCCACCACACAGAACACTGGGCTAATCCTTTAAATTAGAGGTACAAACCCATTCAAATGACCCAAGGACATTTTACCTAAGGTGCTTCACAATAGGATTGAACCCAAAACCTTGTAATTAAGGAAACCTTTTAACCATTCTGTCATGCTTGTGCCAATACATGTATATGAAGTAAATGGATTCTCTGTTAGTATTGATAATGTCTGTTCCAGGTGTTTGATCAACAGAACTATCTTATTGTATTATAGTTTAAGCAAGTTCAGTATGACCTTGTACGTGACAAAACTGGCCATTCAAATCATAGGTAACATCTATTTGATGGGCTTCTGTTTTCACTTATAATGTAGAGTAGTGAGAACTCTTTAGCCTTGTAGAACACAACATGACTAGTGCTGGTGTCATGATAAAATATAATGGTTGGCAAATATGTGGAGACAATGTAGGATCAAGATTTCCTTTTAGTGTGGCCAGAAATATTACAAAATCTTTAGTATTGGTGCAATATTAAAATACATTCAGCATACTATGTAAAGAGTGTACTGGTTGGATTCAGCTGAAGAAATCATGCCAAAAATGGAACATAACAAGCAAGACATCTCTGCTCCATCTAAGAAGGCAGTAATGCCAAACAAGAACAAACTCAGACTGTGCTGACCTGCTCAACCCATGCCATAATGGAAAGCAAACATAAAATAGTTATGATGTTAACAATTTAGATTCATCTGAAACTTATGTAGAAACATCTGCCCTAGGTGACACACTAATTGATTTAACTCATGAAACATATTTCCTAACCATTTGGCTATGCTTATGCTCACCTATATTTAAGTAAATAGTATTCATATACATACATATATATATATATATATGCAGAGGTTATATTTAATTTGTTGGGATTCAACAAGCTTAAACATTTTTATAACTGATATAAAGCACTCAACAATTAGTGGAGTAAATATACAATATATTAACAAATGGAAACTATATTTATAAAACCATATTTATTTTATTATACATATATATGGCAGCGATAATGAGGGACAGAGACCGCTGGAGAGAACTCGTCCATGGATCTCGGGAATTTTACCCGCCTTAGATATATATATTCAAGTTGATAATATTGAAACACATGACACATACATATATTCAAGTTGATACCATTCTTACACATACATATATTAAAGTTGATAGCATTCATACACATATATATATTCAAGTTGATAGCATTCTTACATATTCATATTGAATTTGATAGCATTCATACACATATATGCAATGAAGTTGCTAGCATTCATACATACACATATTCATGTTAATAGCATTCAGACACATACATATATTCATGTAGATAGTAATCATATACATACATATATACAATGTCACTGGACCGAGACCTTTGGCGGTACTCAGTAATAGAGAAGACCCGCCTTACCTAAATACATAGTAAAACCTACTACAGTCAGTAGGCATCTCTAACAAAATACACCCCCGTCCCACCACCCCCACCCCATCCACACCGCCCCCTTCTATGTAAAGTTATGTTGGTGCCACACCATCCAGGCCGAAACAAATGAGATCGTGTAGGTGTCACGACAAAAAAACACACAGTCCACGCTGTAATGTGGCCGTGTAGGTAACACGGTAAAAACCTCCCAGCCCCACACTGTAAATGTGGTTGGTGTTAGGAAGGGCATCCAGCTGTAGAAAACCTGCCAGACAGTCCACGCTGTAATGTGGCCGTGTAGGCAACACGGTAAAAACCTCCTAGCCCCACACTGTAAATGTGGTTGGTGTTAGGAAGGGCATCCAACTGTAGAAAACCTGCCAGACAGTCCTATGCGAGCAAGACAATCACTCTTGCCTCAAGTGGGAAAACCCCCGTCCAAACCCATGCAAGCATGGAACACGGACGTTAAACGTTGATGATGATGATGATGATGATGATGTTGAAAGCATTCATATGCATACATATACATATATATATATATATACAGATAAATCCACCAATTAATGGTAGGGTCTAAGCCGTATGAAGAACTCAATGTAATCCGTATGTAGAAGATGTCGTGAAGCAAAGTTTAAAATACAAAATTTTCAACAATATAATTCATTGGATACAGATTCAAAAATACAAATAGTAAAAACAATAAAATTAAACAAAAAACGGTTAATTCATAGTAAAACTCATTATTTTACGATCGTTTCTGGGGTGTAGTTCCCTGTATGTCCATGCTATTATTGATCTATGTAAAATATATTACAAAATATCATATATTCTCTAAAAATCATCAATCCTAATGCTTCTGAATATTTCTATACTACTAACCATATGAAAACACCTAACTCCACTAATCTTAAAAAAGCAGGTAATAATCTTATATCTTAATTCTCACAATAAACCTAATGATATATTACCTATTTCATTGAACCCTCAACCTAACCAAACTACATCCTTACAATCCAAAAAACCAGAGAAACATATCCGAACTACTGTAAATAACAAGAATACCAAAATTCCAGGTCATATCAATAAGGCTCCATTAATAAAACTCACAATATCCTCTATAAATCAAACAAAAAGCAATAAATAAAAACTAATACAATTCAAAATTCTACTAGACAATTAGTTCACACCCATAATAACAATCACAATATTATTGTATCATCTGATAACAATATCTACCCTCAAACTTCTATACATACCCAATATAATAAGAGGAAACCAATTAGAATCCATAAAAGAAACGTCCATTTAACTTACAAACTATGGGCCAAATCCCTAAAAAATGTTTTACAATGCTTGATAAACATTTCCCACCTAACCATAAATACCATCAAATCTTAAACAGATATACAGTAAAATTTTCTTACTCCACATCGAGCAATATACAACAAAAGATAAGTGCATATAACATCTATAAATGTAAAAAAGCTCCATGTATACCACTCACAAGATAACTACGGTAATACTACAACACATAACCAGAATATTATTACATATCCACCTGTTACATCCGCTCACTCACCTCACCAACACAATACATCAGCCTACAACCAACTAATATCTTCCTCATCCTTAATAGGGACTAAGAATTACATACCCAATCTAACCAATAACTTCCAAAACAACCATGATTCTATAAACTCTATATCCAGTATAATTTCACCAACTAACAACCCTTCGGGCCGTGACCACCCAACCGTAAACCCTTCTCTCCCATATAAAAAGGTAGATACAAATACTAGCACTATTATTGGGTATATGGATAGCACATGTAATTGTAGAGAAAAAGATAATTGCCCCTTAAATGGAAATTGCTTAATTAATAATATACTATATAAATGTATAATCACCACTAAGGACTCTAATCAATCCTATATAGGATCCACTTCTAATCTGTTTAAATCGAGATTTTATGCACACACCCACCGTTTCCGAAACACAAAATTAGTTAATACCACTTCTTTAGCAGAAGCAGTTAATAATTGTAAAAAGAAGAATATTAAATATAACCTAACTTGGAAGATTCTCAAGAGAGCCTTTTCTTATCAGGGCAATAGAAAGGAGTGTGGACTATGTTCCCAAGAAATGTTTGAAATTACTAAATCGAAGGACACTCTATTAAATAAAAGACAGGAATTAATTATAGCATGTAACCATAGAATCAGAAGGACATTCAAATATTGTAAATACAACTAAACAAATATAGAAAAAGATATAGGAGAAAATGTGTGTGTGGGTGGGTGGGTGTATATGTGTATATATATATGTATGTGTATACATAGGTGTGTGCCTCTATATATACATGGGTGTATGCATATGTATATGTGTGTGTGTATATAATGTGAGTGTGTATGTACGTGTATGTATGTATGTATATATATATATATGTGTGTATATATATATATGTGAGTGTGTATGTACGTGTATGTATGTATGTATATATCTATATATTTGTGTATATATATATATTTTCTGCTAGTAGAATTAATCCATGGATTAAATCCAAGATCTCATCTCTATAACTGTTTTAAGTAATTAACTATAAATGAACACTATATATTACATTATTTTCAACAATCTAACAAAACTTTTAGTTGATATGCATTTAAATCCCCTTTTAAAAAAAAAAAACAGATTATTAATGTGATTTCTTATTCAAAAATATAATTCCCTACAGGTAAGACTTCTTTCTAACCACTCTAACACAATACAATACTTACACAAACTTTAGTATTTTCTTACCTATATAGAATTTTATCTATTTTTCATCTAAATTTTACTTTCCTTTGGTTCCATTTATATTCCTCTACTTATTCTATTATTATTTTTTTAGAACAATTTATTCCCCTCAACAAAGAAATAACAAATATTTAGGATTGTTCTATACTATTCTACTTGATGTCACACACTCGTTTCTGCACCCTATTTCCTCCAACTATAATCTTCTTTGACCATCAACACTTTTATATACAATATGTCTAAATTCTTCCTTTCTTTTCTTAAAAGTCATTTGATACTTCATCCCCTGACTGTTTATTTATTCATATACTACTACCAACTTAAGGATCTATATTGCCCATTCCTATTCTTACTATTGGTCAACTTCAACCTGGTTTATAAAACGTTACGTATTCATATATGTGTTTTTTTGTATTCTTCAATAAACAAAACTCATTATTTCTGAAGCTGGAGGGTAGTGAAGACATATGTATATTTTCTTACTATGATATTTTGTAATATATTTTACATAGATCAATAATAGAATGGACATACGGGGTGGGTGGAACTACCCCCCCCCCCCAGAAACGATCGTAAAATAATGAGTTTTACTATGAATTAACCGTTTTTTGTTTAATTTCATTGTTTTCACTATTTGTATATATATATATATATATATAGGAAAACCGTGATATTGTCGGGGAGAAGTGTGTACTTAACGATGATGGCATACTTGCCATCACCGACGCCGATAAGAAGGTAGCTTGGAAGTGTCACTATGAAAGGCTTCTAAATGAGGAGAACAAATGGGAGAAAGACAGTCTCCCCCAGATCGATCCAATAGAGGGACCAGCAGTGTTAGTTGAAGGTAGTATAATAAGTAAGGCAATCAAAGATATGAAGACGGGTAAGGCGGCTGGGCCTTCGGAAATAGTTGCTGAGATGCTGAAGGCATCTGGTTCGGTGGGACACACCATGGTCACCCGGATAGTTAACCAAGTCGTACAGAATGGGGTTGTTCCGAAGGAATGGCGTAGCAGCATCATCGTTAACTGCTATAAGGGAAAAGGAGATGCCCTAGATAGAGGTAACTATAGAGGCATTAAATTAATCGACCAGGTCATGAAGGTCACGGAAAAAGTAATAGCGCAACTAATCAGAGAGAGAATTGATCTAGATGAAATGCAGTTCGGGTTTGTGTCAGGCAAAAGTACCACAGACGCTCTTTTCATTGTACGACAACTACAGGAGAAGTACCTAGCTAAAAGTAAACCCCTATACTTAGCTTTCGTCGACTTGGAGAAAGCCTTCGACAGAGTCCCCCGTTCCATTATCTGGTGGTCTCTTAGAAAACTAGGTGTTGACGAATGGCTTGTGAGAGCTATACAAGCCATGTATAAAGAAACAGTCAGTAAGGTTAGAATTAACAACGAATATAGTGAAGAGTTTAGCGTAAAAGTTGGTGTCCATCAGGGCTCTGTTCTTAGCCCCCTACTATTTATTATTGCCCTTCAGGCTATAACAGAGGAGTTCAAGACCGGCTGCCCATGGGAACTCCTATACGCAGATGATCTAACGCTCATAGCTGAATCAATGACCGAACTAGAGAAGAAATTCCAAACATGGAAGCACGGCCTAGAATCAAAAGGCCTTAAAATTAACCTGGCTAAGACTAAAGTTCTAGTTTGTAGGAAAGAAAATAAGGCGGCGGTCCCATCCGGGAAATGGCCATGCTCAGTGTGTAGGAAAGGCGTAGGTAGAAACTCCATTTTATGTCCCAAATGCAAAGTATGGGTGCATAAAAGATGTAGTGGGATCACAGGTAAGCTAACTAAGAACATAGATTTTACATGTGGCCGGTGCTCTGGTGCAATAAGTAGCAGCAAGTGCCCACAAAATACTAGCTCCTTCAACTGCGCAGAGGGTTCTATAGAAATAGTGGACAGCTTCCGTTATCTGGGTGACAAAATCAGCAGTGGGGGAGGGTGCTCTGAAAGTACAGTAGCTAGAGTCAGAACTGGATGGAAAAAGTTCAGAGAGCTTATACCACTATTAGCCGCTAGAGGGTTCTCCCTAAAAATGAAAGGCAGGTTATACGATGCCTGCATACGAACAGCAATGCTGCATGGCAGTGAGATCTGGGCATTGTGTGCAGAGGATATACGCAGACTAGAGAGGAACGAAGCTTGCATGCTCCGCTGGATGTGCAATAGTAATATACGTGAACGGCAAAGCATAAACGAACTAAGGAAAAAATTAGAAATAAGAGGGATCAGATGTTGTTTACTCGAGAGAAGGCTACGTTGGTACGGTCACGTGATGCGCATGAAAGACGACAGCTGTATAACAAAGTGCAGGGCAATAAAGATAGACGGTAGCCACGGAGTAGGCAGACCCAGAAAAACATGGGACGAGCTGATAAATTCCGACCTCACACGCTTACACCTCTCCAAGACAATGTCACTGGACCGAGACCTTTGGCGGTACTCAGTAATAGAGAAGACCCGCCTTACCTAAATACAAAGTAAAAACCTACTACAGTCAGTAGGCATCTCTATCAAAACACACCCCCGTCCCACCACCTCCACCCCACCCATACCGCCCCTTTCAATGTAAAGTTATGTTGGTCCCACAACATCCAGGCCGAAACAAATGAGATCGTGTAGGTGTCACGACAAAAAAAACACACAGTCCACGCTGTAAATGTGGCCGTGTAGGCAACACGGTAAAAACCTCCCAGTCCCACACTGTAAATGTGGTTGGTGTTAGGAAGGGCATCCAGCTGTAGAAAACCCGCCAGACAGTCCACGCTGTAATGTGGCCGTGTAGGCAACACGGTAAAAACCTCCCAGCCCCACACTGTAAATGTGGTTGGTGTTAGGAAGGGCATCCAACTGTAGAAAACCCGCCAGACAGTCCTATGCGAGCAAGACAACCACTCTTGCCTCAAGTGGGAAAACCCCCGTCCAAACCCATGCAAGCGTGGAACACGGACGCTAAACCTGATGATGATGATGATGATATATATATATTTAATACATTAACAGAGAAAGCTTTAAGCAATACTCCGACCGGCTTCCGTCTCACTCAACAAACATTAGGATATACCTTAGTATAATCCCAATTATACGTTTGGGGTGCTAACTTTACGTATTTTGCGGATAGCCAGTAGTATTATTTTATATGAGACATAATTAAAATACATCTCCCTTTCCAAACGATCGTTTCATTATAAGTTTTTTACAAATTGGGAAAATAATGTCCAGGTTATGTAGAAGCCTACACATAGTCCATAGGAATATATGTAGGTGGGCACTTATAAATCATCAGTGGATACCCGACAATATCGATATAAAAAAAACCTTACCGATATTAATGTTCAGCGATGGTACCCGACCGTGCTAGAATGACCGCCAAATTTGAAATTCCAGCAGTCTCACAATGAGGAATCTCACACTGCCACCAAGCGAAAAGGGGAGGTCATCGCAAAACATAAAAGAATAAAATAATATGCACGCGAGTCAATTAATTCTTTCAATAATTTTAACCATGCGTGAAGAACTCAATATATATATATATATATCATCATTTCATTTTACGTCCGCTTCTCCCTGCTTGCAAGGGTGGGACGGGAGCTGATTCTGGCTTGATTTCTACAGCTGGATGCCCTTCCTAACACCAACCTCATTTACAGTGAGTGCTGGGTGCTTTTTTGCCGTGGCACCTCCACGACCACTTTACAGTGGAATGATAGGGATACCAGTCCCTATCATCTCATTTCTACAGCTGAGTAAACTGTAGATATATATAATATAGAAATGGCATCTACAGGACTAGAACTGTTTCCTTCAAATGAAACAGTTCTAGTCCTGTAGATGCCATTTCTATATTAAATATTTATTCTCTGCTATGTATTCAGTACTTTACTGTGGTTACCCCCGATTGATTCTGGGAGACACACACACACACACACACACACACATATATATATATATACATATATTCATATATTTACATATACATTCAAACTGATGGCATTCATACACACATTCAATTCAGTAGAATTCATACACATACATATATTAAAGTTGCTAGGACACATCTACATACACATACATATATTAAAGTTGATAGCATTCATACACATTCAAATTGATAGCATTGATTCAAATTATGATAATTACATTTAGAAATGTAGCAGAGAAGA
This sequence comes from Eledone cirrhosa, assembly GCA_964016885.1. Lineage (NCBI taxonomy): Eukaryota > Metazoa > Mollusca > Cephalopoda > Octopoda > Eledonidae > Eledone > Eledone cirrhosa. The sequence goes on from OZ024740.1 coordinate 155,540,147, forward strand.
TAAAGCTAAATTACAGGCAAGTACAGGCAGTTAAATATATGTCTACTATCATAACAAAGTATTTAATGTCTATTTTACTATTTTCCACATGTTTAGGCATCTGTTTCATTGACTCAATGATATGCAAAAGCTAAATCTTATGTTTTTTGAAGTTTTCCTCCCTTCCCTGCTTTGTTTTTAAGTGTTATATGTATCAAGCAAATATGTGTGTATAATACACACACGCACACACACGTGTACACATAAAGACACATGTAGACATTCATTCACAAACACACACACAGGCACACAAACCACAAACACACCCATAGTAATCATGGCAAATAAATTAGCCATTAAGTAAAGTGTAAATGAAAACAAAAACCAAAACAATAACAGACTTAAGTAATACTCTAATGTGATATTTTTCATCTTTCTCTCTCTCCATCTTTCAAAGAGAATACTGGGGAATAATCTTAATGGTAATGCTCACAATTTTATACGGTCGACTCATACCTTCCTTTTAAAAGGTTAGACTTGAAGTTCTGTTGAAGCAAACATGAAAAAACTTTCTTAATAAACTGAAGTTCTGCTCCTTTTTTAACCCTTTCATTACCATATTTCTGATGAAAGAAATTGCCTATTATTTTCAAATCATTTTGAAAATAATCAAGCATTTGGAGGGCTTTAGTAATATAACTAAATTTGGAAACTAATAACAAAGAATCGTAGAATTATGATAGAATGCTTTTAGATAAATAAGCACACTTCTTTGAATAAACCTGCTGGGTATTTTTAAAAAATAATAATTCTGACATCTTTGTATGTCTTGTGAGACCATAAGATCTGCAACTGAAATATTCCTCTCTAAACTGCAGGCATGGGCAAAATTTCTTTTCTTTTTTTTTTTGTGGAACACTAGCAGGTGTCCATGCATGAACGTCCCCTACTTCCAAATTTCTAATGTTGTACATCTAATGTTGTATCCATATGCATGGATACAGTTTGGCCCCAATGGTGTCTTAAGCGAATTCATAATGCAAAGTCTTATGTCTGGCACTCTTAACAATTTTGTCAATCTACCACTCTGGACTGATATTTTGTTGATCAACCATAAAATTATGAAAGGTATAAAGCTGAAACAAATATGAGCAAAAACACATTCAAACTGTGTCTTTGGACATATAAACTTGCATATCTGAAGAGATGCCGAGGCAAAGTTGGGTCCCAGGTCATTATGATTGTACCCTGAGCTAATTGATATTGAAACAATTGTAATATACAAATAAAGTTTATATATATGCTGCAACACTGATTTCAATCCTGCTTATTTTATATATATGCAAGCATGGAAAAGCAGATGTAAAAACAATGATGATGATGATGATGATATATATATATATCATCATCATCGTTTAATGTCCATTTTTCCATGCTGGCATGGGTTAGATGAGTTATCCTGTTGTGAGCAATGCTATGTCACATGACCATGTCATGCTCATATATATATATATATACACACACAGCAAAACAGTAACATGAGACAGATAACTGCCTCCTTAGACCTTTTCAGCAAATTTCTGGTGTGAAATTTTGCACATAAGGGCAAGATTGCACTTGTAACACCAATTTGCACAACTGATTAGAAAACCGCTGTGTTGGTATGACTAGATATCATAACATAGAATGGACAGAAAAATTACAAATGTCTTTCAAATAAAAACAGAAAAACACATAAAATATTGAATATTAAAATTAATATATATGCGCACACACATATCGAGCCAATGAAATGGCAGTGTTCTTGACACTTTTCATGGCCTCCAAGATTAGTGGGAGAAAACGAGGAAGGTATCCTCAAACCAAAAACCTGGCCCAAATGTGGGGAGGGGTGTTAAACCAGGCAATGGATTAAGTCTATCACTCAAGTAGATCTCAGCATGATTTGAATTCAGAATGCAAAGAGCCAAAAAATACCACAAGGCATTTTGTCCTGTGCCCTAAAAGACACTGATTTCACAAATACCCACTCTACCAGCTTTCTAAGTGTCTGTCTTAAGCCATTTAAGGCTCATTAGGACGGTGCTTATCCCAGTTTCATGGCATGAAGCGACTGAGAGTATAACAAGACTTCCCCCTGGACAGGACGCCAGTTCATTGCAGGGTTAAATCCCCAGCTATTGCTGGTACTCATTTTCAGCTGAGTATACTGGAGCAATGTGAAATGAAGTATTTTGCTCAAAAACACAACATGCAACACAGCCCAAGAATCAAACCCATGACATTATGATCGTAAGTCCAACACCCTTACCACTAGGCCACATGCTTCCACCTACCTCCTTTCCTTCCCATAAATTTGAGTTATTGGTATCTATGTTAAAATTATAGTTCATTATGCCGTACTAATTATTGAAGCAGACACCATGACAAATAAAGACTAAATGACCCTACAACCACTCACATTTCATAAGTGCTCTACAGGTTATTGTGACCACCATTATTCATGTATCATTCTATTTTATCTAATATGTCTATTATATTATCCATAAACTTATTTGCACTCACTCATCCATAAACCTATTTCATTATTTCTTTTTTTTTTTTGCTGGTAATAAAAAATGCATGTGTCAAACTTATTATCTTAGCTTCTCAATATTTATTTTAGAAACTAATAAACAATAAATATATTCATATTGTTGTCACTAAGTTGTTGTGACAATACATTTATTGTTTGTAGTTGTTATTGTTGTTTAGCAACAGGTCACCATGGTTGAACAAACACTATCAAGTGTTTCAGTCTTGAACAGCCTGTCCTTTTGTGTATATATATATATATATATATATATATATATACAAATATATAGAAGACTTTATTGTCCAATGTGCCTTCCCTTTTTAAACACAGTAAGGAAAGATTTCGAGGAAATTTGGCTAATATTTCTAGCAGGTCAAGAAACCATATAGAAAGCCTAATATCTGGAGTTTATCCTGATTTTGTGGTATTAAGTGGCTGAGAACAGAAAACCTCTACTTGGTTGGGACACAAGTCCATTAAAACATTAATAATCAGATACTGGTACTCATTTTTCCACTGAATGAACTGAAAAAATATGAAATAAGAGTCATGCTTAAGGACACATTGCACTATCCAGCCTGGAAATCAAACCCAAACCATGTGATCCTGAACCCAACATGTAAACCACTAACTAGGCCACATACCATCAAATGTATTTGGGTAGTATAATTAATTCCATATGCCTTACTTCATATAATCATTAGAAAGAGGTACCAGATCATTTAGGGAATATTATCTTAACCAGGTGCATATTCATATCTTCTTGGCTTAACATTCTGTATAAAAAGTTAATTACTTTCTCTTAAGCCCCCTCCCAATTACTTCCCCTTAAAACCGCCTTCTGAGCATAGTAAGTAAGCTTTGTATTAAAAGTTATAATTTTTTTACTGAAAGATGATGTGGTTCCTCTGCCTATATGCTAAATCAGAGTTGACTTGGGAGGTTACACAACAACAACAAGATAACATGGCTTGTTGGAACTTAATTTCTAGGTGTTAAATGGTCATAAATCATATCTCATTGACTGGATAAGACATCAGTCTATTTATTTATAGGTTTGGCAACTAATCATTGCAAGCTAACAAAACAATCTTTAATTTCACAGAAATCCTGCAGATTATAGCAGTTTGCATTTTTGGTATTTTCTCATTAGAGATGTTATAAACACAATCTAATATATTTTTGAACAGAAAGTTGATCCTTTCAGCA
>OZ024740.1:155548909-155553909 GCA_964016885.1 Eledone cirrhosa
CTTGTGAGGCAGTTACAGAAAAAGTACCTAGCTAAAAGTAAGCCACTCTACCTGGCATTCGTCGATCTCGAGAAAGCCTTTGACAGAGTTCCCCGTGCTATAATCTGGTGGGCTCTTAGAAAACTAGGAGTAGATGAATGGCTTGTGAAAGCTGTACAAGCCATGTATAGGGGAGCAGTCAGCAAAGTTAGGATTAGAAATGAGTATAGCAAGGAATTTAGCATACAGGTCAGTGTCCACCAGGGCTCTGTTCTTAGCCCTCTCATGTTCATCATAGTCCTGCAGGCAATAATGGAGGAGTTTAAGACCGGATGCCCATGGGAACTCCTGTATACAGACAACCTCGCACTTATAGCTGAATCTGGTAGAACTAGAGAAGAAATTCCAAACTTGGAAGCAGGGACTAGAAAGAAAGGGTCTCAAAGTCAACCTGACAAAGACTAAGGTCCTTGTAAGTAGATGAGAAAACAGAACCCAGATCCCCCCAGGGAAATGCCTTGCTCAGTATGTAGGAAAGGTGTAGGTAGGAACTCCATTTTCTGCCCTAAATGCAAACAATGGGTACACAAGAGATATAGCGGGATCTTAGGAATCTTAACTAAGAATGTAGGCTTCACATGTAGCAGCTGTGCTGGGACAGCAAGCAGCAAAGAGCCACAGGAAACAAGTACCACCAAACTCTGAGAGGGCTCTGTACAAACAGTAGACAGGTGACCGAGTTAGCAGCGGAAGTGGGTGTTCAGAAAGTACAATAACTAGGGTAAGAATGGGATAAAAGAAGTTCAGGGAGCTACTGCCACTGCTAGCTGCAAAAGGCTTTTCCCTCAAAATGAAAGGCAGACTGTATGATGCGTGTATCCGAACAGCAATGTTATATGGTAGTGAGACCCGGGCGCTGTCTGTGGAAGACTTGCATAGATTAGAAAGAAACGAAGCCTGCATGCTCCGATGGATGTGTAATAGTAATATACGAGAAACGGCAAAGCATAAATGAATTGAGAGAGAGACTGAGTATAAGAGGAATCAAATGGTGTGTGCAGGAGAGGCGGTTGTGTTGGTATGGACATGTGATGTATATGAAGGATGACAGCTGCATAAAAAGGTGCAGAGCACTAGAAGTCAATGGAAACCACGGAGTGGGTAGACCCAAGAAGACCTGGGATGAGGTGATAAAAGCCGACCTTACCCAATTAAACCTCTCAAAGGCAGTGACACAGGACCGTGACCTCTGGCGTCACGCAGTAATACAGAAGACCCGACCTCCCACGGGTACAAGCCAAAGCTGGTTGTCTCCTCCCTTCTCACTCAACGTTAAAACCGATGTAAGCAAAAAATTTCTAGCCCTCTTAGATAGACACTTTCCCATATGTCATAAATACCGCTCCATCTTTAACCGACACAAAGTAAAACTAAGATACTCCTGTGCTAAGAACATGAAGGCCCACATCACCAACAGCCCTAAGAGCAACACCCCACCAAGGTGCTCTTGTCGAAAGCCCGAAGCTTGTCCCCTTCAACAGCTATGCAACACACCCACTATAGTTTATGAAGCTGTGGTCACTTCCAACCGACCAAATCAACAACATGAAGTCAAATCCTATATGGGTATGGCAGAGGGCCGATTTAAGGAATTCTTCTTGAACCACCAGTCGACCTTTAGGTACCCAGACAGGCGTTCATCCACGAAACTCGCGAGCCACGTATGGCCCCTCAAGGACTCAAGTATAGACTACTCCATTCAATAGAAAGCCATCACTAAGTCCAAGCCATACGCAAGGGGCAATCCGTCATGTGGACTATGTATCGATGAACGAATAAATATTCTAAAGAGATTACGCAATAGAGATTTCCTAAACTCAAGAAATGAATTCTTCACACATTGTCCACATGTCTGGAAATACCTCTTACATAACTACAAAGCTCCGGATTGAATTACAACATCCTAATTTTCTTATCAACTAGAAACTTTTGGACTTTCGCAGTTATCTCCCTGACACCTCTCGCACGCAATTTAGTATTGCCCGAGTGAAATGACCGTTTCTGCGCATGCGCGTTCGTACGGTTGTCCTTCCTGTTCCATATAACCATGTCCATTACGAGCTGAGGATCCGCTAAGGTGAAACAATTGTTCTTGGTGTGTGTGTGTGTGTGTGTTTGTGTGAATGTATGTCTGTGAGTAGGTATTTTTGCAAGTGTGTCTGTGTTTGCGTGTTTATATTTATATACTTATACATATAAACCTATTCATATACACATATACATCAGCATGTTAAAAAAAATTCTAGTATATGTATATGTGTGAAATTAAATGAAATTTATAGCTCACACATATGCAGGTTTAGCTGAAATTCTACAAGGTTACTCAGGTATATTAATGTTAGAAGACCCAGAGCTATCATGACTAGCAATGTGAAATGAAGCATTTTGCTCATTGATCCCATAACCTTATGATTGTGAGTCCAACAACCTAACCATTAGGCTATGTGCCATCATCTACACACACACATATATATATATATTATATTCCACCTGGTTGTGATGGGGCTTATAATGTTGTTAGAACTCAATGTGTCCAGTGAAATTTGGCGTATTTCTGAAGAAGACAGTCGATTGAACATGAATTTTGATACTAGAAATAGGTTTTAGCTTAACCACTGCCATCCTAGTCAACACATCGATCTTCCATGATCAATCGACCTTCTGAAACGATTGTAAAACAATGAACTACCTAACTACGTCTGACTTCTGTCTTTGTTTCATTGTTCTTTGAACAAACACACACATATATATATATATATGATGGACCCTTGTATTGAGAATGATGTGTGAACAGTCAGTAACAAAGGATAAAATATAAAAGCCAAGTAAAAGTTGAATTGACAATCATTGAGAAATAAATTAAGTTAAATTTCAATGGCTGACAAACCCTCTTATGAAGAGAAAGACCACATCAAGACTTGCTAGATGTTGCTGGCAATTATGTCTGTAACCCAGTTCTTAGAATAGATATACCATATTCCTGCATGTTGTATGATGACTAAAAGAGTTGGCATCAGGAAGAGCATCTAGCCATAGAATATTGACTAAAAAATAATCCCACCCAACCCATGGAAAAGCAGACACAAAACAACAATGATGACTGTACTTAATTAACATTGGTTCAATGATTATCTGTGAGGTGATGCACAATCAGACATCCAATATTAGTTAGTAGTAAGTCAATAGACAGGAGATATATTGAGCTTGATTTAATTGCTGCATACAGTCTTTATATAGATAAGTTCAATATTGAACTCTTGATCTATCTGATCTGGAATCAAATAAAGTGAGGAGGGAGAAATAAGAGGGGTGGATGGGTGATAGATAGAGAGAAAGTTGAGAAAAAGAGAGATATATGAGAGGGAGAGAGAGAGAGAGAGAGAAAGAGAAGATGATATATATTATATATGAGAGAGAGAAACATGAGGGAGAGATGAAAGATAAAGATAGATAAGACAGGCTAAAATGGGAATTATATATATATATATATATATATATATATATATATATATATATATATATATATATATATACATATATATATATATATATATATATATATATATATATATATATATATATATATCAGAGACACAGAAAGCATTTTCATTCTTGCTGTTTTCAGAATGTTGGAATAAATGAAGTGGTAGACTAAAATATCTGACAGTATCCTATCCTATCCTATTCAGTGTTCTAATTTCAAATCCTGCCAAGTCTAAAACACCACTCATATGCTGAAAGCAATCCAATGGATTATATTCTTTCTTACCACATTTTATAAAGATAGCAGCCAAATCTAATTCAAATTACACACTTTACTGTCTTACAAAAATAACAACTCATGAGATAACTTACATGTGAATACACAATATATGAAAAAATAAAGAAGCGATGGCCATGCTGGAATGACTTTCATCATAGATCTGGTTGACCAAGGTGCTATACAACATTAACCCTTTAGCATTTAAACCGGCTGTATCTGGCCAGAATTCTCTCACCTCTTTCTGTTCAAACTGGCTATAACCAGCTGCTCATACTGATGTTAAGGTATTGTTCTCAAAATATTAAAATCTTATAGATTCGATATTATGTCAGATAATTATGTAAAGCCTTTACCGTGAAAATATAGAGTAATGTAAATACTAAATGGTTAAACCTTTTGATATCAAACTGGCTGAAACCACCCTCGATTTATGATACATCTTAAAATTTTGATTCTTATATTAAAATCGTCCATCATAATTTTATTTTAGAAATGTTTATAATGTAATATCATAAATATCGGCTTACTAATGAAAAAATTAGTCATTTTATTAAATTCCTCCAAATGTTGAGTTATTTTCTAAATTAAATGAAACTTATAAGCAGTATATATCATTAAAAATATGGTAATGTAAGGTTAAAGGTGGTGAATTTGTAGAATTACAGCATTGTAGTATTTGTTCTAGATCTATATGCTCTGAGTTCAAATAGAGGTCAACCTTACCTTTCATTCTTTCAGGGTGGTCAAGAAATAAAGAACTATTCCAATACTAGGGTTGATTCTTCTCTCTTTCTCTTTTTCATCATTAGAAGCAATCGACTGTGATCAAATTTAAAATACTCCAGATATGCTGTATGTTCTGACGGCAGCCTTCTATGACTCCATCAAGAGTTGAAGACCCAAGGAAGATAATTAGATAATCAGTTGTTGTTTTTTTGTTTGTTGTTAGTGATAACCTGGTTATTTTGCATGTAACATGGCTGAATGGTCAAGAAGTTTAATTCACAATCACAGGTTTCCAGTTTGCATCTCATCTAGGCAAGTGTCATATGAATGAAATTGAGTTGTTGAATCTTCCTGAGAATGATGTTAAGTTGGTAAATCTATTTTTGGAATGCTCAGCCACTTACATTTTAATTTCATGAGCAAGCTGCTTTATTGAATAACCCCTTAGCAGTCAAACTGGCTGTATCCGACT
>OZ024740.1:155558909-155646409 GCA_964016885.1 Eledone cirrhosa
AAGCAGGTTTAGCAAATGTCTTTTACTACTAGTCATCCAAAGCCTTGTGAAGGAAATTTGTTAGATAGAAACTGTACAGGACCTTGTTGGATGAACAAATTTGATGAACTGAACAAAAAAAAAAAAAAGCACCTTGTGATCCTAATTTCCAAAGTCAACTTGCATTTTGTTCTTTATGAGATTGGTACTATTACTAGAAAAAACTAGTGGGATCATAACTGAATTGCTAAAAATATACCATGATGATTTCCCATTATCCCTGTCGTCCAATGACTCAAACCAATAAAGGAATAGTAAAAAAAATAATAATCCAGATAATTTTGGTTGGATAAGAAAAAAGAAGACTGACAATATACAGGATGCCCAAAAAATGTATACACACTTTATTAGAATGCTGTTGAAGTGTGTATACATTTTTGGGGGACACCCTATAGAAATGTTTCTGATATAAGAACACTATATCAAAATACGAGACTGAAGTGATGCCAAAATGAAAAGATGCCAAAAGAAAAAGAACAAGTTAGCCAAAGATATATATGAAAAAAATATTAAAGATATATATTTAAAAAAAAGTAATAAGATTATTTGATGAAGTATAAGAATTATTCAACCATATTTTAACCTTTTCAAGACTACAAAATCTGGATGTGTTAATGTTGACTTTGATGTATCACTATTCAAACTTTAAATCTCCATTGTCATGATGAGATAATGTTTCAAGACTAAATAACAGATTATGACAGACATAACAGTTGTTCATACAGTAAATCATTTCAACTCTTCAGCCCTCTGTATCATTTGTAATTGGTTAGAACACCGTACATAAGCTGTTATATACTTTTGTCAATGAAATAAGTTATTAATTCCTTCTCTGCAGCTGAAGAATGGCAGTATATAATAGTTATAACATACATCTGCAGCATGTAGCTATTTTAAAACACATACACATGTATATATAGTAATGTTCACAAATCTCGATAAACAAATACAATTTGCTAAATAATTCTTGTTGATACAGATCACTATTACTTTCCTTAGACTCCAATTTTTTTATAATCTATAAGATGTGTAGTTCAATTCCTCGCAGGCACCTTTGTCCAATTTTTCCAGTCTTTTCTCAACTATTATTTATAGTGACTGGCTATTATTTTGGTCGTTTGTGTTGGGATGCACACAGTTCATATTTCAAATTTTCTTAATGCTTCTTAAGTCAACTGCTTTATTTACACTTCTAGCTACAGGATTAAAATCTTTGAAAAAGATGGAATTAGAGGCCTGTGGTTCTTTAGTGTAGTGGTTAACATACTTGCTCGATATCTGAGAAATGTGGGCTTTAATTCCTTGCAGGAACCTCTATCCATATTTTTCCATCTCTAGGAGTACTTCATCCAATTTTCTCAACCATTATTTATAGTGATTTACTATCATTATGTTCTTAGCTTTGCCTTTCATCTTTACAGGGTCCATAAAATAAAGCACCAGTAATGCACTGGAGTTGATTTAATCAATTTTAACCCCTCCCCTAAAATGTTTGGCCTTGTGCCTAAATAAGAAACCATTATTACGTTCATTTGCATTGAGATGCACACATTTCATATTTCATATTGCTGGCAAAGAAAACCAATGTTAAATAATTGTTTCTACTTTAGGCACAAGGCCAGCAATTATCCAGTACATTACTGGTACTTTATTTTATCGACCCCGTAAGGATGAAAGGCAAAGTTAACCTCGGTGGGATTTGAACTCAGATTGTAAAGGGACGTAACTATGCTAGAAAGCATGGCGTCCAACCCTCTACCGATACTGCCAATTCACAATGATATATATATATATATATATATATGCTATTAAGTTAGACATGGCCTGGGCGAATACTGGCCGAAACCTATCAAAGTTATATATATATATCATCATCATTTTTACATCCATTTTCCCTTGCTTACATGCACCCATATATATATCTACACCCATACATACCTACATACTTACACACATACATACCTATGTACATATTAGCATCAAGTTACAATGAAAGTAAAAGGAACAAGGAAGAATATAAATGATAAAGTAATTTAACATATTTACAAATGATTTTACACAATATAAAACTGCAGTTTCAGAAATTGTTTTGCACTTTGATTATTTTCTTTTATTTATTGTCTTTATTCGATAAAATATACAAAATACAGTTCTGTTAGACTTTGTTCATAGAAATCTATGCCAAGTAAATATTCCACTTCTATCAACAAATGCCATAATTGCTGATAATAAAATATTACTTGCAGAAATCAGTACTAATCTTCATTAACTAATAATATTTTCATTATATGAAATGCAACTCAATTGCACTAATTACTTGCATAACTGCTAGTGGCAATCAATGTAAGTCAATATCTCAGTATTAAACATCATTACTATCATCATCAAAATCATCATTATTACTGTTTTTAAATTTGCCTTTCTATTCTGGCATGGGTCAGATAGGACTTTTTTGAGGCAGTGTTTTAGGGTGCGGATGATTTCTTACTACCAACCCTTTAAATCATTTCAATATCAAACCTTGTGAACTTCCCCTAGTTCTATGATACAAAACTGTCATTGTAAAAAGAATATGAAGGATGTCCAATGATTCACTCTCTCAATGTGTTATGTGATGCTGTCTAAGAATTTAACTGTATCTTATAGTGATTTAGCCCCCTTTAAACCATATGTATAAATAGGACACCTTGATTGAATTTAAAATCAAAATGTAAAACTTCAAAACAAATAATATTGCAAGGCATTTTGTCCAACCCACCAATCTTATAACAACAATGATTTCTAATTTAGGCACAAGGCCAGCATTTTTTTGGGGGGGGGGGGGGGGGGGACTCGATTTAATCGACCCCAATAATAATTTTAATATAGGTACAAGGGCTATATTAAAATTACTATGGAATCATGTGATTGTGAAGTAAGCTTGTTAACCACAAGGCTATGCCAATCCCCTAGCAGCATCAATTCAACACATGCTTATGCACACACAATTATGCATACATATAGCTAAACAATAGTTTATTGATATAATCAAACACATTTTTTTTTCAGATTCATTCCCCCATAGTTTAACTATATAAGCATCAGTTTTTGATGGCTGTAAATGTTGCTGTTACAAAACTATTCTTCATTTATCTCAAAATAATAATAATAATTGTTTCTATATTTGGGAAGGAGAAAGTCAATTAAATCAAACCCAGTGCATTACTAGTGCTTTAGTTTATCAAATACTCACAAAACACTAGTGACATTTCCCCACTAATTTCTTTCCTATTTAAAATTTATTTTTATTTAATTAAAATATAAAAAAAAACTGGTTTCAATTTTTTTTTTCAGTTTTTTGTTGCATTGTAAAACATACGCTTGTAGTCTGTGATCATGACATCACAGTCTGAGTCAGTTTTCATATGGAGTTACTGCTCTCCAAGCTAGGTTGAGGGATCTCATCATGTATGTATGATACATTGAAAAGTTTAGCATGTTTTCTACAAGTACCCTTCCTAATGACTTTTCAGAAAGGGTACAGGGTGCATTTTATCATGTTACCTGCACTAAAAAAGTTTTCATGTTCGCAATATGACTTAAGACTCTTATTTCCTTTACATTATCTTCATTCCATTGTCAACCATAATACTTCACATACAGTATTTATCTCCTTCCATCTTTGTCATGCTAGCTTGCTCCTACATAGTTTTAGTAGGCCTCTGATAAGGTTCCTTCTCATAGGATGTTTCAATTATACAAACATAAGTCTTATCATATCACTTTCTTTTATCAGGTGATGGGAGGCAGAATTTGAACTCAGATTGCACAGAGCTAGAACAGATATCACAAGGCATGCCTTCCAACACTCTAAACATCTTTACAAATACACTTTCCAGGATTAGTACTTCATCTATCAACCTCCCGAAAGGATGAAAAGCAAAATTGACAGGATTTGAACTCTGAGTGCAGTTAGTTAAAACATGCTGCAAGGCATGTATATCGATGCTCCAAAAACTTTGCCAATTCTCTGCTTTTGTAAACTTCCACAGCAAGTACAGTAAACACTTTAGAAAATTCCATTACTAATTTCTCAAAACCAGTATTATGGGAGAGATGTGCCTAACAATATACATCACTTCTATTACACAGCACTCCTTACCATAGCAATACTAATTATATTTCCAAAGCAACAGATTTCATCAAACACTTTTGGAGATTCTATAATGTAAATAATGTTACTATCCATCATCATTCATCAGAGAATGCTATGTCATGCAATATATAGCTTGTCAATACTTGCCTTGTAATAAATGTACTTAGAGAATGGATTTATTACTTTCACACACCCAATACTGAATTGAAGTGGAAACAGAGAAGATGGCATAGCAGCAGGAGAGCTTCTATCAATTATAGACTACTTTTCATTAGGCATAGTCATGGAAAGGGTGCAGTTGAATAGATTGACAACAAAATGTAACTGATGATTATCAATCCCAGAGAAAGGAATAGCTAAGTGAACCTAAGCCAGATTTGAACTCAGAACACTTAGTCAACTAAGATAGAGGGTGCTACTAATTATAGACATTCTGAAGAAAGGTAAAAAAAAAAAAATAGATAAATAAACAAAAAAAATCCAGCAAGATTTGAAATCATGACAATCACATTCTCACTAAATGTTGATTTTATTTATTGATAAATAACACGTGAATTTAATACAAATTAAAAAAATCGTAAATAAATCTATTTCAAATAACAACAACAGTACAGATATTTAAAAACAGAAAATGAAGGCAAGGGCAAGGGTCACAGAAGAATGGGAGGGGGAAGAGGGAGAGTGATGGGCTCTAGGCCTAGGGCGTGGTGTGTTGGGGCTGCGCCCTGCAGACAAGACCGCAAAAGCATTTCAGACTAAATTAATCATTAGCCACAATAAAACATCTATTGCAATGTTTTACAATGTTGGTTTCCTACCACATACCAGTGTGACAAATTTAGGTTAAAAACAAACAAGAATAGCAACTGGCAAAGCACTGAATACAGTTTGGGGGCAGAGGTTTTTAAAGCCTTCACACAATCTACTTACTCACAAATTAAATTACATAACTAAGAGACTTAGCGTGATACAGAATAGAGGTGTATATGGAAGCATATATATGTTTATGAATAATAAACATACATAAGTCTCACTATGAGTATCTTAATGCTTTCATTACTATATCTTCTTCTTCATCCACTTATTTCTGGGATGGTTGTGGAGGCAGAGTGCTCAAACATGCCTTCTAGTGGGTCCTATCAGAAGCAACCATCTCCAATTGATCTGACTGGTTCCCCAAGCAAGACCAACCAAGTGCATGGATGTTATTCATCCATCTTACTGTTGGTCTGCCTCTTTAGATAAATATAAAGATATTAAAACAACCAGCTTTGCCTCATAGAAACTGGAGCAGTTTCAGATGGTTTAGTATCAAAGGGGTTAAGTTGTGATCATGTCACAACTACCCCAGAAACCATGTGTGGAGGGTGGGTGGGTTAAAATATGCACTGCAAAACTTATATTTGTTTATTATACATAAACATATTACATATGCTTCTGTATATGTTTCTATACATATTGCAGAGTTTGGTAGTTCAGTAAACCATATTGTTATTGTTGTTATGGTTCACACTTAGATAAGTTTAGCTGGCCTCCCATGAGGTTGCATTTCATTGGAGGTTTCTTGGGTGTTTTAATGACAAGGGCTCCAATTCTATCATGCCATCACTTTTCCAGTGATAGAAGGCGGAATTAAATCTCAGAATGTATAGAGCCAGAACAGATGCCACAAGACATTCATATCTGACATTCCAATAATCCTGCCAACCCACTGCCCTGGACTGGCACTTTATTCATCAACCCCAAAAGGGATTAAGCAATGTTGAGCTTAGTTAGTACTTAGAAGGGCAATCATTTGGGGACACCTAGGTGTTGTAAGCATTTTTACTATTATACAAACCCACATCAGTAAGAAGAAACAGACATTAAATGGTGGTAATGATGAATACTCATAAACATATATATGCAACAAGCTTTTCAGAGTCTGCGTCAACCAAATTCATTTACAAGGTATTAGGTGGCCTAAGGCTATAGTAGAAAACATTTGCTCAAAGTGCGGTATAGTAGATGGAGCTCAAAATTATGTGGTTGTGAAGTGAACTTCTTAACTACACAGCAATGCCTGCACCTCTGCTTTATATAAAAGAAGCTCTCCATTATAAAACAAAATAATTTGATGAGCTCAGATTTACCTTCACCAGAAAGTCTATTCAAATATTTGCAAGCCGTCAGCTCACGTTCATAGATAAACTAAGTACTAGTATAATCTTGACTGACATTTACATTTTTGTATCTTGTCTGATAACCAGCTTATATCATAAGCTTAACTTGTAGCTTCTCTACTGACCATATAGTCTTGAAGTGTCATCTTTGCTATCCTATGAGACATACTCAGTCTATTCAAGTATTACTAGAGAATTGATATTTCATTGTATTTTTCTTTTTCATCAAGGATCCATTACAGATTTTGTAGAAGAAAATCTCAAAATGTTCTGCTTTGTTATCTATATTCTTCGTCAAAATACTTACGTAACTGAAGAACAAGACAATATACGATTCCATAAGAGAGCAGTATATGCAGGCCTGTATATAGCTGGTAATGGGCCCAAACCAGATGTGAAATGTAACCTCTATCCCCAAGCAGGTAACAAGTCCAGAACAGATGTGAATTGTAGACCCTATTTCAAACTACTCATTGTATTTTTCTTTTTCATCAAGGATCCATTACAGATTTTGTAGAAGAAAATCTCAAAATGTTCTGCTTTGTTATCTATATTCTTAGTCAAAATACTTACGTAACTGAAGAACAAGACAATATACGATTCCATAAGAGAGTAGTATATGCAGGCCTGTATATAGCTGGTAATGGGCCCAAACCAGATGTGAAATGTAACCTCTATCCCCAAGCAGGTAACAAGTCCAGAACAGATGTGAATTGTAGACCCTATTTCAAACTACTCATTAAATATTTAAGTAACCAGTGATATAGTTTCTGTATGGGTTATGGATGTACATAATGTACTTTTCAAGTAACAGAACAGAATAAAAGGACTGGAAATTGAGGGGAGTAGGACACTTAAAATAGAAGTCAAATCTACTGTACGTAAATCACAGCCTATTTTCTGTGACACATTCTGTTGTAAGAATTTGGATTAGTCGTCATGGTTTATTTCCCTCTTTCTCATGTTAGTCTCAGAGAACCTACAGAAATGTCATCAGTATTTACCCTTCCTAAAACTGTATCTTACACACACACACAAAAAAAAATGGCCCATAAGTTGTATTTCTAATGAAATGCACTATTTTAATTAATTAGTGAAATATTTTGAGGAATTTACTAAAATTATTTATTATTCCATTACTTAGATAGTAACTTACCATATGGTCTTTATATAAAATTATCCCAGAAGAGTTTAATTTAAATAAAAACCCTTTAAATTGGTTAGTTTTGTTTCATAGAACCAGTACCAATTTTGGCTAGGTTGATATGAAAAGGGTTAATTGTGTGACACACACACAGAGCCACTACATAGTTGATGAACTCGCTATAAATAGAAGCCAACATATTAGGTTTACCAACCAAAAACTGGTACAGTCCATCTGGTATGATTCTACAGAATCTATTTCACCTGTAACCATGTAACTGCATAGCAAACCTTTTAGTCATATTAGCATGTCATATGCATGCAATATCAACCTAAAATATGGTATGTTTTACAAATAGGCTGATAAAGTTATTTTGTATTTGTGTGCAGGTGTTTTACTATAGATCTGGTTGTGACATAAATGAGTTAACATACCTCATTCAAGAATGTGATACAATTTGAGGTTATGTAATACCTATAGTGAAAAGGTGAGGTCTAGTGGTTAGGGTGTTGGTTTCATGATGATAAAATCCAATCTTCAGACCAAGCAGTATATAGTCTCTTTGAGCAAGGTACTTCATGTCCTGCTACAGTCCACTCAGCTGAAAAAATGAATAGCAGTAGCAGCAACTAAGGATTAACTTTGTATCAAATTGGTATCTGTCTTGTACTCTCAGTCACTTAACACCACTGACATTTTGATAAGCTGTAACCTGATAATCTTCTAGGCTTAAGAATAACTTGAATTTTTTAATATGTATAGGCCATAAGCTCAATTGCTTATAGACATGGACGGCATGGTCCTGTAATTCCTAAAGGAGTCGTAGAGGCACTATACAGCATTTCTAGGACACTTTTTAACCCTTTAGCATTTAAACTGGCCATATCCGACCAGAATTCTCTCACCTCTTTCTGTTCAAACTGGCCACTCATACTGATGTTAAAGTATTGTTCTCAGCATAAATAATATCAAAATCTCATAGATTTGATATTATGCAAGATAATTATACGAGATAAATAAAGCAGTTACCATGAAAATACAATAGTAAATATAGAGTAATGTAAATGGTAAAGGGTTAAAACTGGCAGAGGCCATCCCTCTCCAGGTATGAATACAGCAGATTTCTTCCAGATAGTCAAAGAGAGGAAATGAGAAAGAGATATAGAAGAATAATTAACCCCAGTACTAGACTGGTACTTTTTTTATCAATCTCAAAAGGATGAAAGGCAAAGTTGAACATGGCGGAATTTGAACTCAGTGAGTCGATATGAATACCACAAAGCATTCTATCCGATGTTCTAATGACTCTGCCAATTTGCCGCCTTGCTTATGGACATAGACATAGCCAGATGGTCTAGAATTTTGCTTTGCAATCATGAATCACTTGTGCAATCCCACTGTGTTGATATCTTGGGAAAGTGTCTTTTACCTGAACCTCAAGTTGACATAGGATGTGCATATTCTCAGAGTGACCTTTTCCTAGAGAGATGTCTTAATGAAGACTAGGAGTCTCTCACTCCACAAAAAAAAGAAAAAAAGAAAAAAAAAATTAATTGGATGGCTCCTGAGTACCCTTTGACACAAGCCTGGTGAGTAAAGTAATAAAGTATATGGAAAATATGTGAAAACCTAATATATAGAATGTACATGGAATTCAAAGAACCAAAATTATCAAATATTGCCTATACTGATTCAACTTGAAAATTATTTGTAGGGGCCATATGTATGTGGAGTATTCAGTACAATTAACCCTTAAACATTTACATTACTCTATATACTATTGTATTTTCACAGTAAAATATCAAATCTATGAAATTTTGATGATATATATTTTGAGAAAAATATCTTAACACAAGTATGAGGGGCCGGTTACAGCCGGTTTGAACAGAAAGAGGTGAGAGAATTCTGGCCGGATACAGCTGGTTTAAATGCTAAAGGGTTAAACAATGATTTAATGCATCAGTAGTACACTTTATTGAACAACTGGATGCTCATCGTCGAAAATGGTGAAGGATCCATTAAACACAAATACTAAGCTACTGCACTTTTCAATGCTGATAATTAAAATATTTTTGGTGCAATCCAATTGATTCCAACTATAAATGAAGAAAATATGTTTAAACATATAGTTCAACAGAATCTATTCATATTCCATTAAATAATAATTTCAAGAATAAATCTTATTTAATGAAAATTAATGTATAAGCATGCGTGTATATATGACTGTATTTACATACACATATACATACAATTATAAACAACCATTATAAATATGTAAGTATTATTAAAATCACATTTGTCATGAATTGCCACTCACTTCATATTAGACAAAAGCAATCTACTTTAAGATTAATTAATCTTGAATATGTGTGGGGTTGGAGTAGAAAAGAAGCACAGAGAGAAAGAGCTGTCTTTACATTTAAATAACATCATTTGTAGACAAACAAAACAAGATGGAGAATGAAATATTAGGAGAAAGGGAGGAAGGGAAAAACCAAAATCCATACATGTTATAATAGTTGATCAGATGAAGCGAATTTGAAAATCAGTGACAGCATTGACAGAATTGAGTTGTTACAAGTCCCCAATCATACATATTTAATTCAACTCATTGACTTTTCTCATAATATCTTTTTCCAAGATCGAGTGGGTGAAATACCCTCATCAATATGATTTGATTCTAATATGTTCAATATGGTTAAACTTTTACTTTCATCTATATTTTTCATATTATGTTCTGTTTTCAGACATTGTGTTGATACTTGATAAATACTTTGTTTCAAAATCATATCTGCAAACACACACACACACACACACACATATATATTGAGAAAAAGAGAGAGAGAGGGAGGGAGGGAGGAATGTATGTATATATATATATATATATACATAAATATATATAGAGAGGGAAGTACATATACATACATACATATATATATATATACATAAATATATATAGAGAGGAAAGTACATATACATACATATATATATATATATGATGAAGGCATGTGGCTAAGTGGTTAGAGAACTGGATTCACAATCATGGGGTTGTGAACTTGATTCCCAGACTGTTATGTCCTTGAGCAAAACACTTTATTTCATATTGCTCCTTCTGCCGGGATTTGCAACTGGTAGATAGTATTAGAAATTGGAAAGGCCGATGGAAACATTGTTTCCTTGGTCCAATTTGGCGAGCTCCGCCCAACTCGTTAAGCAAATGAGGCCTGGGATCTTGATGATCAACTGTTATATATAATCCATGCAAGCATGGAAAGATAGACATTAAACGGTGATGATGATGATGATATATACATATATATATGTGTGTGTGGAGATTTATGCGTATATGTACATATATATACATGGTATATTTTCTGTTAATTAATCAACTGACACTAGTGTATGCAGGATAGAGCACTCAACAATTATAACAATGAAGTAGAAACCAATAGGTTAGAATTTACATCAATTTATGGATTACATTATCACTGTTATGTATCAGTTACCATCTCATCACACAGCATGAATAGAAAATTACATGAATAAAATAACACAAACAAAAATAAATGAATAAAAATTACTTAAGCAGTTTCCATTCAGTGATATGCCACATGTGGGTTATTGGTGTTGTTTTCTGAAAGCCCTGCCAGTAAATTTTATTCAAGTAATAGATGTCTGATGAGAACGTAAGTGTTACATATCAGTTACCATTGAAATATGTATAACAGTGAGTATGTAATCAATAAAATTAGGTAATTATTACTTACTGGTTTCTACTTCACTGTTTATATATGGGATCAGATGTTGTTTACTCGAGAGAAGGCTACATTGGTATGGTCATGTAATGCGCATGAAAGACGACAGCTGTATAAAAAAGTGCAGGGCAATAAAGATAGACGGTAGCCACGGAGTAGGCAGACCCAGAAAAACCTGGGACGACCTGATAAACTCCAACCTCACACACTTACACCTCCAAGACAATGTCACTGGACCGAGATCTTTGGCGGCACTCAGTAATAGAGAAGACACGCCTTACCTAAATACAAAGTAAAACCTACTACAGTCAGTAGGCATCTCTAACAAAATACACCCCCGTCCCACCACCCCCACCGCCCCTTTTGATGTAAAGTTATGTTGGTGCCACAACATCCAGGCCGAAACAAATGAGGTCGTGTAAGTGTCACGACAAAAAAACACACAGTCCACGCTGTAATGTGACCGTGTAGGCAACACGGTAAAAACCTCCCAGCCCCACACTGTAAATGTGGTTGGTGTTAGGAAGGGCATCCAGCCGTAGAAAACCCGCCAGACAGTCCTATACGAGCAAGACAACCACTCTTGCCTCAAGTGGGAAAACTCCCGTCCAAACCCATGCAAGCGTGGAACATGGACGTTAAACGATGATGATGATGATGATGATATTGTTATACTTTGGGAGGGTCATGCTGCCAATAATAACACATACACCCGTTGGTTTTCATTTCAATCTATTATAGATTTCTGGTTGGTTGCTTGGTTGTGTCTCTCCTTTGTTCTGTCCTACGCCATCTTGTTTTTGTGAGGTGGTGTATGACAGAACGAAGGAGAGACACAAAATAAAAACCCAGTTACTGAGGAGGTGACCGAATGTGTGAGGAAAGAGCTTTGGCAATATATAAACAACCATCTGGTTATCCAACCAACCAACCGGAAATTTGCAATAAATTGAAGTGGAAACCAATAGGTGCGTGTGTTTTTATTGACAGCATGACCCTCCCAAAGTATAACAATATCTGTTTCAACACACGTTTTCAGATAAGAAATCTTGCAAAACAAATTCAAAAACAAAGTATATATATATATATAAAATCCATGTCACCATGAAAATCAGGGATAAAATGATTATATATACATACATAGAGAGAGAGAGAGAGAGAGAGAGAGAGAGAGAGAAAGAGGGGGGATTGGAAATAGCACGAAAAATATATTTAAAGGATCTGTTTTTCTTCTTTCATTCGTCAGTGACATATTATAGAAAAAAAATGAGAGGAACAATTTAAAAAAAAAAAGGACTTTTATAATGTATATAAAATATAACCAGTTTCGATGTATCAGTGTAATCCGTCTTATCAAATGCTGAATATTACAATCGAAAAGAATTTAAAATTAAGTGTTGAAGCAGGTCTGTTCATCTTTCTTGTATATAAATATTTATATTTATTTTCCTAATATAAATTTACTGTCAATTCATAATTGTGTTAAATATCTATTTCAGATGATAGGTTGTATACAGAGGTCTGACTAAAACAATTAATCATATTCTACCATCATCATCATCATCATCATCATCAACGTTTAACGTCCGTGTTCCACGCTTGCATGGGTTTGGACGGGGGTAGTCCCACTTGAGGCAAGAGTGATTGTCTTGCTCGCATAGGACTGTCTGGCAGGTTTTCTACAGTTGGATGCCCTTCCTAACACCAACCACATTTACAGTGTGGGTCTGGGAGGTTTTTACCGTGTTGCCTACACGGCCACATTACAGCGTGGACTGTGTGTTTTTTTGTCGTGACACCTACACGATCTCATTTGTTTCGGCCTGGATGGCGCGGCACCAACATAACTTTACATAGGACGGGGTGGTGTGGATGGGTGGGGGTGGTGGCGGGACAGGGTGTATTTTGTTAGAGATGCCTACTGGCAAGGCGGGTCTTCTCTGTTACTGAGTACCGCCAAAGGTCTCGGTCCAGTGACATTGTCTTGGAGAGGTGTAAGTGTGTGAGGTCGGAGTTTATCAGCTCATCCCAGGTTTTTCTAGGTCTGCCTATTCCGTGGCTACCGTCTATCTTTATTGCCCTGCACTTTGTTATACAGCTGTCGTCTTTCATGCGCATCACGTGACCGTACCAACGTAGCCTTCTCTCGAGTAAACAACATCTGATCCCTCTTATTTCTAATTTTTTCCTTAGTTCGTTTATGCTTTGCCGTTCACGTATATTACTGTTACACATCCAGCGGAGCATGCAAGCTTCGTTCCTCTCTAGTCTGCGTATATCCTCTGCACACAATGCCCAGGTCTCACTGCCATGCAACATTGCTGTTCGTATGCAGGCATCGTACAACCTGCCTTTCATTTTGAGGGAGAACCCTTTAGCAGCTAATAGTGGTATAAGCTCTCTGAACTTTTTCCAACCAGTTCTGACTCTAGCTACAGTACTTTCAGAGCACCCTCCCCCACTGCTGATTTTATCGCCCAGGTAACGGAAGCTGTCCACTATTTCTATAGAACCCTCTGCGCAATTGAAAGAGCTAGTATTTTGTGGGCACTTGCTGCTACTTATTGCACCAGAACACCGGCCACATGTAAAATCTATGTTCTTAGTTAGCTTACCTGTGATCCCACTACATCTTTTATGCACCCATACTTTGCATTTAGGACATAAAATGGAGTTTCTACCTACGCCTTTCCTACACACCGAGCACGACCATTTCCCAGAAGGGACCGCCGCCTTGTTTTCTTTCCTACAAACTAGAACTTTGGTCTTAGCCAGGTTAATTTTAAGTCCTTTTGACTCTAGGCCGTGCTTCCATGTTTGGAATTTCTTCTCTAGCTCGACCATTGATTCCGCTATGAGTGTCAGGTCGTCTGCGTATAGGAGTTCCCATGGGCAGCCTGTCTTGAACTCCTCTGTTATAGCCTGAAGGGCAATAATAAATAGTAGGGGGCTGAGAACAGAGCCCTGATGGACGCCAACTTTTACGCTAAACTCTTCACTATATTCGTTGTTAATTCTAACCTTGCTGACTGTTTCTTTATACATGGCTTGTATAGCCTTCACAAGCCATTCGTCAACCCCTAGTTTTCTAAGAGCCCACCAGATAATGGAGCGGGGGACTCTGTCGAAGGCTTTCTCCAAGTCGACAAAAGCTAAGTAGAGGGGTTTACCTTTAGCTAGGAACTTCTCCTGTAGTTGTCGTACTATGAAAAGAGCGTCTGTGGTACTTTTGCCTGACACAAACCCGAACTGCATTTCATCTAGGTCAATTCTCTCTCTGATTAGTTGCGCTATTACTTTTTCCGTGACCTTCATGACCTGGTCGATTAATTTAATGCCTCTATAGTTACTCCTATCTAGGGCGTCTCCTTTACCCTTATAACAGTTATATCAGCTTACGCACCCCAATCGGGGCTGCCAGACGAACTTAAGGATAGGTTTTACGAGTCCCTAATACACACTACTGCTCTAACAGACGACAAGGACTTCCTAATCATTGCAGGAGATTTTAACGGACACGTAGGTAAACACTGCGACGGCTTCAATAGAGTACATGGAGGCCATGGAGTTGGCACAAGGAATGAGGAAGGATTCAGACTTCTAGAATTCTGCGACGCCAATGACATGTCGATATGTAACACAAACTTTAAAAAACCCGACAACCACCTGATCACCTATAGATCAGGGGAGCACTCTAGTCAGTTAGATTTTATCCTCATCAGAGGACGTGACAGATGGACGGTCGTAAACACAAAAGCCTTCCCTAGTGAGGAATGTACATCCCAACATAGCTTAGTTGTCAGCGACCTCACGGTCAGAACTAGACGAGCCCTGAAACAGAGGCCAACCTGGAGAAGAAAGATCTGGAAGCTGAAAGTCCCCTCAACCAGTAACAGATTTAAAGATATTTTACTCAACGCCTACGACAGTAAAGAAGAACAGATAGAGACATTTAACGTAGAAGAGAACTGGGAGTTCCTAAAAAATAACTTACTAGAGGCGACGGATGAGGTTTGTGGCTGGAGTAAGACCTCAAGCAGGAGGAGAGTGACTTGGTGGTGGAACAATAAGGTAGATGAAGCAGTCAAGGCCAAGAGACAGGCATGGAAAGAATGGAAGAACGGGGGGAGCAGGGTACATTACATAGAGACCAAGAGGGAAGCTAGGCGACAAGTATACTTAGCTAGGAGGAAAGCAGAGGATAGAAAATTCAAGCATGTTTTACAACGTGAGGACCAGAAACAGGAGGTATTCAAGATTGCGAGGCAGTGTGTCAGAGATAGTTGTGATGTCATTGGAGAGAAGTGTATCCGGAATGATAAAGGTGAGCTTGCCCTCACAAGTGCTGAGAAGAAAGATGCATGGAAGAGTCATTATGATAGATTACTAAATGAGGAGAATGCATGGGAAGAAGAGACCCTACCCCACGTAGACCCTATAGAGGGACCAGCAGTACAAGTCAGCGGCAGCGTAGTAAGTAAGGCAATCAGAGATATGAAGATAGGGAAGGCAACCGGTCCATCGGGTATAGCTGCCGAGATGCTGAAGGCATCTGGGTCTGTAGGTCACACTATAACCACACGTATCGTTAACCAGGTAATACTAGAGGGGGCCATACCAAAAGATTGGTGCAGTAGCATCATTGTCAACTGCTACAAAGGTAAAGGCGATGCACTAGATAGAGGAAACTATAGAGGTATAAAGTTGATGGACCAGGTCATGAAAGTAACAGCTGATTAGGGACCGGGTGAATATAGACGAGATGCAATTTGGGTTTGTTCCAGGGAAAGGCACCACTGATGCGCTCTTCCTTGTGAGGCAATTACAGGAAAAGTACCTAGCTAAAAGTAAGCCACTCTACTTGGCATTTGTCGACCTTGAGAAAGCCTTTGACAGAGTTCCACGTGCAGTAATCTGGTGGGCTCTTAGAAAACTAGGAGTAGATGAATGGCTTGTGAAAGCGGTACAAGCCATGTATAGGGGAGCAGTCAGCAAAGTTAGGATTGGCAATGAGTATAGCGAGGAATTTAGCGTACAGGTTGGGGTCCACCAGGGCTCTGTTCTTAGCCCTCTCCTGTTCATCATAGTCCTGCAGGCAATAACGGAGGAGTTTAAGACCGGATGCCCATGGGAACTCCTGTATGCTGATGACCTCGCACTCATAGCTGAATCTATGGTAGAACTAGAGAATAAATTCCAAACCTGGAAGCAGGGACTAGAGAGAAAGGGCCTCAAAGTCAACATGACAAAGACTAAGGTCCTTATAAGTAGACGAGAAAACAGAACCCAGATCCCCTCAGGGAAATGGCCTTGCTCAGTATGTAGGAAAGGTGTAGGTAGGAACTCCATTCTTTGCCCCAAATGCAAACAATGGGTACACAAGAGATGTAGCGGGATCTCAGGAAGCTTAATTAAGAATGTAGGATTCACATGCAGCAGCTGTGCTGAAACAGCAAGCAAACAGCCACAGGAAACAAGTACCACCAATCTCTGGGAGGGCCCTGTAGAAACAGTAGACAGCTTCTGCTACCTAGGTGACCGAATTAGCAACGGAGGTGGGTGCTCAGAAAGTATAATAACTAGGGTAAGAACGGGATGGAAGAAGTTTAGGGAACTACTACCACTGCTAGCTGCAAAAGGCTTCTCCCTCAGAATGAAAGGCAGACTGTATGATGCGTGTATCCGAACAGCGATGTTGCATGGTAGTGAGACCTGGGCGCTGAAGGTGGAAGACTTACGTAGATTAGAGAGAAACGAAGCCTGCATGCTCCGATGGATGTGTAACAGTAATATACGTGAACGACAAAGCATAAATGAATTGAGAGAGAGACTGAGCATAAGAGGAATCAAATGCTGCGTGCAGGAGAGGCGGTTACGCTGGTATGGACATGTGATGCGTATGAAGGATGACAGCTGCATAAAAAGGTGCAGAGCACTAGAAGTTGATGGAAACCGCGGAGTGGGGAGACCCAAGATGACTTGGGATGAGGTGATAAAAGCCGACCTTACCCAACTACACCTCTCAAAGTCAATGACACACGACCGTGACTTCTGGCGTCACGCAGTAATACAGGGTACCCGACCTCCCATGGGTACATGCTGAAGCATATAAACAATATGCCCCCCCCCCCCCACCGCAAGGTGGTCGTGGAGGTGCCACGGCAAAAAAGCACCCAGCCCACACTGTAAAGTGGACGTGTAGGCGCCACGAAAAAGCACCCAGCACTCACTGTAAATGAGGTTGGTGTTAGGAAGGGCATCCAGCTGTAGAAATCAAGCCAGATCAGTTCCTGTATGAGCAAGGCATGGTCAGCCGACCAGACACTGCCCACAACAGGACAACCCGTCTAACCCATGCTAGCGTGGAAGAACGGACGTAAAACGGTGATGATGATGATGATGATGATGATGCTGCTATGCCAGTCCTTCGGAACAACCCCATTCTGTACGACTTGGTTAACTATGCGGGTGACCATGGTGTGTCCCACCGTGCCAGATGCCTTCAGCATCTCAGCAACTATTTCCGAAGGCCCAGCCGCCTTACCTGTCTTCATATCCTTGATTGCCTTACTTATTATACTCCCCTCGACTAACACTGCTGGTCCCTCTATTGGGTCGACATGGGGGAGACTGTCTTTCTCCCATTTATTCTCCTCATTTAGTAGCCTTTCATAGTGACACTTCCAAGCTACCTTCTTATCAGTGTCGAAAAAAAGATAACATATCTTGGAGCAGATATATAACAAATGAGCACATCTATGTGTGAAAACACATGGCTTTATGGTATTTTGCTCACAATCGTATGGTTATGGGCTCAATTCCTGGTATTGTGTTGAGTTCTTGAACAAGATACTTTATTTCACATTGTTCCAGTCCCCTCAGATAGCAAAAACGAATTGGATCTGTAATTCAAAGGGCTAGCCATGTCACAAACATGTCATGCTGAATTTTCCTGATAATTACATTATGGGTGCACGTATCTGTGGAATGCTAAGCTACTTGCATGCTAATTTCTGCTGTTCAGACAACTAAAACACTAATCATTGAAAGAAACAGAGGTCCAACACACATCCATATGGAGATGTTTTTGATTACTAGCTAAATAAGTATTTCATTAACTTGTGGTTTATTTACTTCTACAAAAATATATGATAAATACATCTGTACTGTGACTGTAGAATATTTAACTTAAGCTGTGTGAATGTGTCAGTAAATACATTGACATATGTAAACATGTGACCTTTTTGTTTTTACATATTTCTCTGTGGATCTAAACAGCATGAAGGATCTGACTTCAATTTCAAATACAACTGGAGTCATCTTCAGTGATTGTTTATTCATCTCCCATTCTATAGAGAAATATGCAACTCTATAAACTCACCTGACCCATAGTTAGGGTGTTAGACTCAGGGTTATATGGCCAAGGATTCGATTCTTGGACTGGGTGGCACTTTGTGTTCATAAGCAAGATGCTTCATTTTAAATGTTTTTTTCATAAGATTGTGGCCCCTATCATTAAAACACCTAAGAAATCTCCTATGGGATGCAATTAACTTACATAGCTGTGAGCTGTGAATTTCATTCTTCATTTCAAATATGAAAGTAATCGCCATTTTTAAATCTAAATTTGCATAATATTAGTGTTTACACTGGTAGTTAAATTGTGCATTAAGCAGCTGAGGTGTACAGTAAACACATATCTATATGGACGCAGTTCAGGATATAACCCTTTTTGTTAATGTATTTCTAATATATTTCATTTAATTTTGAAACTAGTAAAAAAACTAGTAGAATTTTGTAAAATAACCAACATTTTCATTATTAAGTTAATACTTGGAGCATTACTTAATATAAAGATCTTATATAAAATTAAGAACACTTTGAAACAAGCAGTTTTTGTATCTTAGAACCAGAGGCAATTTCAAGAAGATTGATATCAAATGGGTTACCCAAAACTGTATAAATGTGTAAATAAATACACTGACATATGTAAACATGTATTAGTGTATCTTTTATGTATTTCTCCACAGACTGAAAAAGAGTGAAAGATCTGTCTTGAGTTTCAACTCTAATTGAAGCCTCCCTTTGAGATCATTTACACCTATGTCAGTCCACAGAAATATGCAACTAATGGTTTTATAAACCCAACAAAGATTATAGTATCAGCAAATTAGAGATCTAATTAATATAATCCAAGCTGTATGCAATATAAACTTGAGATATAGAATATATTAGAAATAGTCTGGTAAAGACATAACTCCTTTTGTTACCAGCTTTCTAAAGGAATATACTGCCATTGTATTTCAGTTAATATTGAAAATAATAAATTTCATTATTAGTAGAAACATCAGGGTGGTGGATTGGCAGTATCGGTAGTGTTGGACACTATGCTTTACAGCATAGAGTTTTGTCCCTTTACGTTCTAAGTTCAAATCCTGCCGAGGGTAGCTTTGCCTTTCATCCTTACGGGGGTCGATAAAATAAAGTACCAGTCACGCACTGGGGTCAATTTAATAGACTTTCTCCTCCCCCGAAATTGCTAGCCTTATTATTAAGTTGAAATATGGGGAGGGGGATTAGCAGAATCGATAGAGTAACAGATAAAATGATTTACACCATTTAGTTACAGCCCTTAAATTCTGAGTTCAAATTCTGCTGAGGTTAACTTTGCCTTTCACCCTTGCAGGGTTGATAAAATAATGTATCAAGCAAGTACTGGGGTTAATATAATTGACTTTGCCCTCCCTCCAAAACAACTGGCCTTGTGCCTAAATTATTATTAAACTGAGATATGGCATATATTAGAAATAGTCTGATCAAATTATTTTGTATTGGTTATTGTAAGTTTTGGCGCTACGCATGACGATGCTTTGGGATTGCTGGCTTAGGTAAACCCTGAGCTCGTTGAGCAAGTGCAAGAAAAAGAAAATTGTAAGCTGGTTTAAAACATGCAAAAAAAAAACAAATGAAAGGAAAATAGGTAAGAGTTGATTGAAGGTAGGATTAAACTTTAATCCATCTCTTACTATATTTCAAATGAAATACTACCAATGATTTCCAAATAATTTTGACGATAATGTAAAAATTTGAAGGGATTTATGAATATAACTAATTTTTCAGGGTTTCAAGCATAAATTAAAAGTTCTTACATAAACAAACATTAACCTTTTTTGTTACCATATTTTTAGTAAAAGAAACTGCCTATGAATCATCATCATCATCGTTTAACGTCCATTTTTCCATGCTGGCATGGGTTAGATGAGTTATAATACTGTGAGCAATGCCAGGACAGGTGACCATATCTTGCTCATACAGAACTGATTTTGGCATGATTTCTACAGCTAGGTGCCATAGAAACCAAGCCAAAATTGGTTCAGAATGTGGAAATAATTAAGAAATTGGAGGGAATTAGTAATGTAACTAATTTTCTCATTATTAACCTGGTGTTTGGGACAGAACATAATAGTTCTTACATAGAAGTATAATGAAAACATTTTATAGATACTATAAAACCAATAGTTTTTGTATCATAGAACCAAAGGGAGTTTTCAGGTAGTTTGGTATCAAAATGGTTAATAAACCAGATGGTTGCTCTACCTACTTTGTAGCAGGTAGATGAACCCCACAGAGGTGTCCTATTTACACATATGGTTTAAAGGGGGCTAAATCACTATAAGATACAGTTAAATTCTTAGACAGCATTACATAACACATTTAGAGAGCGAATCATTGGATATCTTTCATATTATTTTTACAATGACTGTGATTCACATATTTTACACACTGCATATATGTGTGTGTGTGTGTTTATACACACACACACATATTATCATTACTTTTTAATGTCCATGTTTTCATGCTAGCATGGATTAGATAGAGTATATATATATACATACAAACCTGTCAAAAGTGATTACACAGTTTTCGAGATCTCTGGCAATATGTAGTACTACAGAAGACCTGCCTTCCCATGTGCACAGGGTGAAGTAAACATCTAGAGGACATTAGTATATACCAATGTTCTTCTCTACACCATTCATACACCTCCCATGTCTTAACATTCCACCCTTCCCCAGCTAAGTGCACCACCTTAGACCTACCTCTACAATCCCCATCCTGCATGCATGTATTACACCCTTCCCCCAACTCCCTATTTTCAACATCTGATACACCTGTCTTGTCCAACTCATGCATACAAGCATAGATAGCTAGGCATGCTCTTCCAAAATACTGCTGAAATAGTTAACAGTTCTCAGTCCACCATGTATGGTGCTCATGCTGGTGACATGACAAAATAGCACTCGGTTCACCCTGTAAGTTGGTCATGCTGGTGACATGACAGATAAGCACTCAGTACACCGTGTATGGTGTTCGTGCTGGTGACACAAAAATACCCCAGGCCAGTGGGTTGTTATGGTGGCACGATAAAAATCACCCAGCCCACCTTGTAAAGTTATTGTATTGGTAACATAACAAAAAGTAGCCAGTTCACCCTGTATGATGGTCATGCTGGTGACACGAAAAGTACCCAGTCCAACCTGTCAGTTGGTCATTTTGGTGCCACGACAAAAAGGACTGTCCACGGTATAAATGGGGTTGGTATTACAATATCGAAATGATTACAAAACAATACTGATACAGTATCCATACAATATAAATACAATATCAAACAATACCAAAACAATACTGATACAATACCAAAACAATATAAATACAATATTGATATATATATTGATATATATATATATATATATATATATATATATATATAGAGAGAGAGAGAGAGAGAGAAAGACAGACAGAAAAAGAGGAAGTGAGAGAGAGACACATAACACAATAAAAGATATTAAACATGTAATGTCTAAATATGTGATAATGTAATAATGTGTAACCAAATATGAATGTAGTTTAGTAGCCAGAATATTATATAAAGAGAATAGAACTAACCTTTCATTTAAAACTATTACATCAGGTACGCACTTACATAGCTGTATAAGAGGCTATCAAATAGCTTTGTTCCTGATTCACTATAAGTGTATGAAAATGTATTGTCTGAAAGGATACTTTAGATAGAAATATATATAAGTATATCTGCCATGAAAAAATGCAGCCAGTACACTCTTTTTAGTAATAATTGTTTCTACTTTTGGCACAAGGCCAGCAATTACCCAGTGTATTACTGGTACTTTATTTTATCGACCCTGTAAGGATGAAAGGCAAAATTAACCTCAGCGGGATTTGAACTCAGAATGGCAAGGGCCGTAACTCTATGCATCAAAGCATGGCGTCCGACCCTCTACCGATACTGCCAATCCACCGCCCTAACTCTTTTTAGTAATAATGTTGGTGCAACAGTAACATGCACTCAGTACACTCTGTAAAGTGACAGTGCTGGTGCTCCAAAAATGCACCTAGTACACTCTGTAAAGTGGTAGTGTTGCTGTCATGATAAACTGCACCTAGTATATATTGTAAAGTGATTGGTGATATGTATGGCATTTGGCTGTAGAAACCATGCCAAACTGGAACATATGAACACGTGGTCATCAGACATGTCTAGTCTCAGAATGTGATAGCTCTTTGAATCCATGCCAGCATGCAACATGGACGTAAAACTATGATGATGATGATGAACAATGGGTTCTAATTTAGGTACAAGGCCAGCAATTTTCTGGGAAGTTGATTACCTCAATCCCAGTACTTGACTGGTACTTTATTTTATCAACCCCAGAGGGATTAAAGGCAAAGTTGGCCATAGCCAGATTTGAACTCAGAATATAGACAGCAAGAACAAATATTGCAAAGTTTTTTGCCCAATACTCTATCAATTCTTCCAATCCATCATGCTCAATAATGATAATTATTATAATAATAAACAAAAATATTTTATTGTAAAAAATGCAAGTGTTTTTTGTGGTTATGAAAATGGAAAAAGAAGGGAAAGGGAAGGGCTCTAGGTCACAGAAGGGTGTAAAGTGGTTGTGTAGATGTCATGACAAAAAGCACCCAGCACAATTGTAAATGAGGTTGGCATCAGGAAGGGCATCCAGCCATAGAAACCAAGCCAGAAACAGTTCTGCGTGAGCAAGACATGGTCACCTGATCCAACTTGCCTTAAGCGGGACAGCTCGTCTAACCCATGTTAGCATGGAAGAATGGACATTAAACAGTGACAATGATGATGATGATAAATACTTTAAAACAAATAGTTTTCTATCATAAAACTAAACAGATATGTGCCATAAAGTCAATTCCTGGTTCAAACAGATTGCTATCAAAAGAGTTAACTCTTTGTGTGCAGGTGTACTACCCCAGGTTGAGATGACCTGTAAATTTATCATTTCACCCCAAATTGTTAGAAGTAAGACAAAAGAGATATTTTGATCAAATTTGCTTTGGTCACATCTTTGGCACACAGGTAGTAAGAGGTAAAAAAACAAACCAGTTTGATTTTTTTTTACAATCGAAAAGTTAATAACTGCAAATACAAATAAGGTTCTCCAGAAATATCTGTAGGGCTTAAGATATTATATTACCCAGTCAAGTACATGTTGATGAGTGTTCCAGTTGTTTGGAAATACCTATTCATCGAACTATAGTATAAATAGCTAAATATTCCTAATACACTTATAGTCTTAACATGTTCCTCAGGCAGAATAAGCTTAACACTATAATTCAATGAGCCTCCACGTGGTCAGTCACCATCTGAGAAATAGCAGCTAAATCTTGCTTGTAATACATACTATTGTCTTAAAAATAGGAAGGTCACATTGGATAATGTAGTTATAGATGTACTACGCTTGAAAAAAACAAGATGGTCATGGTTGGAAGGACTTTGACCATGACCTGGGACTAAACACCAACAACAACTGCTATAACTTGTTGATCAAGAAAAAGATGTGTTCCTTATGTAATATAAGCTACTTAAATTTGAGATGGTGTTCATCTAGAGTGGGTTGAGCTGGCTCCAGCTAATGGATCTCCACAGTACTGCACACTGAAGCCAATAATACACAGCAATTTCAAAGGTCCAGTGTGGAGAATGTCAACAAGTCACACTTCAATGTCAGACACCATATATAACAAGCTACTATTCAATCATTACTAAGTGGCAATATACTCTTTTCAACATGACTTCTTGCTATCCATGCACTCTATCATCTTAATACTTTTATACCATCTCACCTGATACCACATCTGGTTTTTTGATGCAAAATCTATTTTAAAGTGTTCATAAGGAAATTAAAATGCTTCACAATTTTACTTAAGAACCATTTGTTAACATATGTTCAAATACTAACTTCATAATAGACCAAGTTACTTTATTAAATTCTTCTAAATTCTTGATTATTTTCAAAACTAAAATAATAAAAAACAACACAGGCTAAATAATTTCATTATGGATATAGTAATGAAAAGATAAAATTAATTAAAAAACAGTATTATATGATATATGGTAATGAAAGGAGACGTTTGATAATGTAGTCCTAGACATGCCTTTAGAAAGATGGCAAGTGGACACTGCCAGAATGTTTGCTTTTCATTGTAGGTCTACTTAATTAGGGCTGACCTGGAGCTAAACAACAAATCCACATATGTTACTTGTAATTTGAAACATACAAACAGTTTCCAATAGCCATTAGCAAATTTAATCTCATTGCCAATATTTGCCGGCATGGATTATATTTCATGACTACAGGCATATTATCAATTACCTGATGCTGAAGTATTAGAATATTATACAACTATTTTGTTGTTGTTATTGTATTTTTATAGCCTCATTGCAAAGTCAATAATTAGAAGGGAAAGTAGAAAAAAAATTTTTTTTTTTTTTTAATCAATAAATTTTTCTAAAGACTTTTGCTAATCATCTTCATAACTATTTCAACAATGCTTTTTTAATAAGTATATCAAGGAAGCCATTCCAAATCAGAAATTAATTAAAAGCAGGAAGTAAGATCATCAAAAAGTGCACCAAGCTTGGAAATCTGACAAATTAAGTATGGCCTATTCAAATAATAAATAAATTTACAAAGAAATAAAGATAAGTCAGTTCAATCAAAGAAGACAGAAATTCTCTTACTTCATGTCATAAAGAATCCTGTGTCTTAACCCTTGCTTACCATATTTCTAATGAAACACACTGCGTATAATTTTCAAGTGATGTATCAACTGTAACTAACTTTCTCATTATTAACCCTTTAGTATTCACATTACTCTATATTTACTATTATATTTTCATGATAAAGGTTTTACCTCACATAAAATCAAATCTATGAACAGAGAGGCAAGGTGTTCAGAGTATGGTAGATGTGTTTATTGAACAATGAAAATAAAACAAAAAGTCAGATATAGGTAGTTAATTAGTTCATTGTTTTACGATCATTTCAGAGGAAGACAGTTGAATCGATCAGGGATTCCGAGACTAAACACAGGTAGCAACATAATCACTACCTGCTAGTAGATATATCGATTTACCACAATCAATCAACCCTCTGAAATTATCGTAAAACAATGAACTAATTAACTACCTATCTCTGGCTTTTGTTTTAATTCATTGTTCAATACACACACATATATATATATAAATGACTCTGTAACCTGGGCAGATTCTTCTTCAAGGAAACCTTACGTGATGAGTACCTACCATAAAAACTATAGGACTCACTGCTTAATCTCGCTGAAACCATCTCTTCAAAGCCACATTAAGTTCTAACAACATTATCGGAACTACCACAAGCAGGTGGAAACCAATATATATATATTAACCCATGCTAGCGTTGAAAATGGACATGTGTGCATAATTACAGTGTCCTACCCCACCTTAATTTGTTTACTTGCAACTTCTATAAAATTGTATATTTTGAAAATATATTTTCTATATATGTGTGCAATAAGAGTATGATGATGAATATTTTTTTAAATATTGATAAGATTTTCACCTACAGAAATTACAAAAGTAGCTATATGTATCACTCAAGTTATTTTGGCACTTTTTTAATGTAGATGTTGAAATTGGTAAAAAAAAACAAAATATTGGCTTCAAATATAATTCATTATTTACATTTGAGTATATAGTTGAAGAGTTTTACTCAAAAAATCTAAAATAATTAATTCTTCCTTTCACACTGATCAAATTTTGCTTTTGAAAACATTGATAATACTCTAGTTACTAGATGTATAAAATCTGTCTAACTGATATACTCAACACTCTTACAAAGCTTATTTTTTCATTAGCTTCACATTTGCAAGTATCTAAAATTTCCCCAGAGAGTGAGTGGACAAGTCCTGAGACTCCTCCCCTCTAACATCTAGTTGTTTGATGCCTGAAGGTATTAGTTACAACAGATTTTTCTTCAAAAAACTTATTTGTATAGCTATTGCAAGAATGATAAATAAAATCCAAAAGTGAAATGCATAATAAAATAAAATAAAACAAAATTAATTGTAGCTTTAATCAAGTTTATTAAGTAATTCATCTTATGTTTCAGATTCAATGTTATATGAGATAGGAAAGAAATTAAAGATAGTTTTAATAAGTTTAATAAACATATGAAAATATAAAAACTTTATTACAAATTTAAACAAGATGACTGCTCCTATATCAATCACAAGTGGACTGAGCAATGCTAGGTCACTGTTTTAAATAAAATTCTAAAACCTTCACTCTATAAGTTTACACATTTAATTAATACTGCAGGGAATTGATGTGGAAGAAGGTAGGTGAATAAAATAGCATTTGGAATGGAAAAGGGATTTGTTTTTTTAGTCAAGTGCGATCTCTATAACATGCACAAGTAAAACGACTTTTCAGTTCACTATTTTTCTATCCAATACTTATTGTATGTAATTTCCCAGCTGATGTTAATAATTGTTTCTACTTTTGGCACAAGGCCAGCAATTATCTCAGTGTATTACTGGTACTTTATTTTATCGACCCCGTAAGGATGAAAGGCAAAGTTAACCTCGGCGGGATTTGAACTCAGACCATAAAGATGTTAATAATACTTTTCTGACTGCTTAGATAACACTCAATACAGGCCAACCCATCGTAATGCAAATTATATCACTGTGAAAGTCAACTACCATGATAGAAAACTTTTGATAGCTTCAATGTCTCAACGTGAGAACTAAAATTGCCATATAAATATGGCTGGGTTTAGCTGAAAGGCAACTGATGATGTCGTGACTGCCAGAGCAGACAGACTGCTCACAGCGGCTGTTGAGCATAGATATGTTAGCAGTTATTGCTTTCTCATCTGTTCTTGTTTATTCATAATTAGTGAAAATATATTCCCCATAAAGTGGTGGTGCTGGTGCTACAATAAAATGCATCCAGTAGATTCTGTAAAATGGTTGGCATTAGGAAGGGCATGCAGCCATAGAAACCATGCCAATAATGGAATGCATGAGTAAAATGTGGGTCTCCAACCCATCTAGTCTTGGATCGTGACACATATCCAACCCATGCCAGCATGGAAAATGGCTGTAAAATGATGATATAAAATATGGACAAACAAAAATGTGAAAATGCTTTGTAAATTGTACAATAAGAGAAAAAAAAGAAAATCGCATTCTGTTCAGTCAACTTTTCATAAATACTCGTCTAAGAAATAATTCAGTTATGAAGTAATTATGAAATAAATGACAAATTAGTTTCGTTAACCCTTTAGCATTTAAATCAGACGCATCCTGGTAGAATTCTCTCACCTCTTTCTGTGCAAACCGGCTGCCCATACTGATGTTAAAGGTATTGTTCTCAAAATAAATTATATCAAAATTGCATAAATTCTATATTATGTGAGATAATTATGTGAGGTAAAGACTTTACCATGAAATATAATAGTAAATATAGAGTAATGTGAATACTCTTCACAGTAAAAACTTATTTTAAAAATGTATTTTTGGAATTCTTAATGAATGATTGAAAGAGTCACAAACACATTGTAATTATTCCCATTGATTATATTCTTTACGCAATGTGAACTTACATTAATGATAAAAATTAAAAATAAATTACTTGTGCTAAGTGGGATTTGTCTGTACTTAATTCCATTGCACCACTATTAATATAAAAAATGGAATTGGATTTGTATGTTGCCTTTAGTCACTGGTATATTTTCAGAAATAACAGAACATCTCATCACACAAAAAATCTACATTTATCAATTGACTGCATTGCCAGTGTTCAAGGCCAGTTTAAGCCCCTTTGAAGCCCTAAGCACTGAAAAGATTATGCTGCTCTCCACCCAACACCACCATGTGTAAAGTCTGTAATATTTTTTTTTAATGACAAATACAATTAATTTGAATAAAATAGTGCTGCTCTCCCCACTGTAATGTCATTGGTATTAGAAACCAGACCAAAATACAAATCTGTATGAGCAAGATGAAGTCCCCTGATCTGACTTGTCTCACAATGGGACAACTCATCTAATCCATGCTAGTGTCGAAATTGGACATTAAACGGTGATGATGATGATCTTTGTAACAGTACTGAACAAACATTGATCTATGCATAAAATCCCTCAACCAAACCATGTAGTACTGCTGTCAGAAATTTTGCTAATTTAGAAGTTGTTGATGATATGCAAGTTAGAATATGGATGGGCCACTTGGAATCACCCTATTATCATGAGGTGGCCTAAGTACTATTAGAAGTAAAGAAAGTTCTGTTATTTGTAAATACATCATGTACCCTACTTGTACATGTATACACCTGTAAGCCATGCATAAGTCACATGGATGAGCAGGTTGAAAGGGACATACAATTCTTATCTGGTGTGGGTGTGTGGATGTGTATATTATATGATGGCTGTCCACTTGTGCCTGAGAAAGACCATAACTGACTATTAAAAAGAATCCTCTTTTTGACATAGGCTCTTTAAGCCTACCTGTTTCCTACATGTCTTTTGGTAGACTTTTCAAACAATATTGCTTATGTGTACGTCAGTATGCAGAAATGTGTTCTGATGTATTGTAGTCTTTTTTTAATCCATCGATAGACTTTTGGACCTTCCCACATGTACTTATGACCTTGGTGACAGGCCAGTCAAGTTTACCAAACCCATTTAAAGAACTCTACACTTATATGGGGCTTGCTTAAATTCTGCACGAGAGATGCATACTTTTTTAAAAACATTTGTACTATCTTTATTCAATTTCTTCAATGGTGATGATGAAAAGCATTTCTTTCCCAGTTATCCTCATTTATTTTAATGGCTTTAAAAGACTTTACACAATTGTTGAACTGCAACCATCATTTATGAGCGTATTCTGCAAACAAGTTCACTATAGAATATAATGATGTCTATGTTTGAATTGCAGTGCTGCATGGTAATGAGCTGTGGACCTTGAATGCAAATGATTTGCAGCAGCTAAAAATAAATGAGGCATGCATGTTCCGCTGGATGTATAATGTTAATGTACATGAACAAGAGGCAATTGTGGTGATATGGTCGTGTGATGTGTAATGAAAGCAAGAGTAGTATAAAGAAGTGTGAAGCACTTGAAACAGGTAGACAGAGGGCAATGTTGTGAAGAATAACCTCAAGAACCTGAATCTAATGAAGGAGATGACATGGGACTAGGTTAAGTGGCAATATACCATAATACAAAAAACCTATCCGATACAAGCACAGTAACAATAATAATGTGATGAAAGATCAGAGACTATTTGGAGAGGTCCCTTAGCCTGCAGTGGATGAGACAATCTCTAGTGTCAATGGAACATACTGGTATCCCCTGAACTCCCACAAAAACTGAGACAGTAAAAAGTAGAGGGAATTCTATGAATTTGATAAATATATTTATATAGTTAATATAAAGAATGGACTGTTCATGTGTGGAGATGCTATAAGATATCTTTCTTTATTTGCCACAGGGGCGTACAAAAATGGGACATTACAAGACGTGACGGGTTTTACATAAAAATAACTTTAACATTAATAAATAACAAAAAACTATATATAATAAAATAACAATTGAAATCCTCAATAAGGGGGAATGTTACTGCAGGGTTGTTTTACACCCTGTGGATAGAACAACCCTCAACACCAGGAACACGTTTTGTAGGTGTTCATGTCTTCCCTCTGTTTATCTTCCTCAACTTACAGGTTTATATACAGAGAAGGCCCATTCACTCGGGCCATTTTCGCCACATTCACCCACCTTTCAGCGAATTTACTGGGGTGTAGCACCTTTCTCTCCACTCTCACCCTCCTTCTGAAGTGGTACTTAAGGATAAGTTGTTGTCCGGAGAGAAAGGTGTTTGCCTTCAGTCCTTTTAACCTCGTCCACCACATTACCTCTTTCGCTATAGCCACCAGAGGTAATGTGGT
Source organism: Eledone cirrhosa (assembly GCA_964016885.1). Classification (NCBI taxonomy): domain Eukaryota; kingdom Metazoa; phylum Mollusca; class Cephalopoda; order Octopoda; family Eledonidae; genus Eledone; species Eledone cirrhosa. Next base: position 155,589,485 of record OZ024740.1, read on the forward strand.
GGACGAGGTTAAAAGGACTGAAGGCAAACACCTTTCTCTCCGGACAACAACTTATCCTTAAGTACCACTTCAGAAGGAGGGTGAGAGTGGAGAGAAAGGTGCTACACCCCAGTAAATTCGCTGAAAGGTGGGTGAATGTGGCGAAAATGGCCCGAGGAAAACCGCCTCTCCTTCATTCTTAAATGAAGGCGGCGGGGTGATCCTCACGATGGACTCGGCTGACAACTGGATGTGTCCCACAGGTGACAGAAGCTGTTTGACATAATTCCACAGGTTGGTCACCCCTGGGCACTGAACAATTGCGTGCAGAACCGTTTCGACGTCCTGCTTGCATCTTGGATAGGTCCTTTTGGCAGGATCTCTGCCAAGGCGTTCATGCCTGTAGATTCTGTCTCAAACTGGTAGAGCTCCTCGGTAGCTCCTGGACAGAAAATCCTCCCAAACAGAGTGGTCAGTTCGTCCTCATCGATGCCTAGAGTTTCTCCAAGAATGTCGTCGCACTTATCCTCCACTAATCCCCTATAGAATATTGAAGTAGAGTAGCCATGTGTGAGAACCCCCTTGAGCATCATCAAGTAATCGTACAGTCTTTTTCCCTTCCAGTTACATAGAATTTCTACTGAAGGAACTAACAACTGTCAAAATCCAAATCTCAGGCCTGCAGCCCTCACTGTTGGCAACCTGAAAGGTAAATCAGGTGAAATTGCAGAGCTGTTAGAGAAGAGAAAAGCGGATGTATGCTGTTTACAAGAGGTGAGATAGAAGGGTGCCTCAGTGAAACTACTCACAGGCAAACAAGAGATATAAACTTTACTGGGTAGGAAATGATGATAGGGTAGGTGGAGTAGCCATCCTACTAGCTGAGAAATGGATAGATAAGGTGATAGAGGTAGTTAGAGTGACAGAATTATCAAGCTTGGTATAGCAGTAGGAAATAGAATGGTGACAATTATATCTACCTATGCATCACAGGCATGACTGAGTAAAAAAACAAAAGGACAGGTTCTTAAATACTAATGCCTTCTCTGAGGAAGAATGTGCCACACAACACTAGTAAGTTATTAGTGACATCAGACTAAACACAGAACTAGATACGCAGGGAAATAAGGAGTCGGAGGGTTTGGAAGCTAAAGGACCGTCTGCTTAAATATAGGTTTACAAAGGCCCTTCAGGATGTTTTTAATGAGAAGGGTGACAAGCTAGATACATATAATGTTGAGAATATCTGGAAATTCTTGAGTGACAACCTTTTGCGAACTACTGATGAGAATTGTGGCTGGTATAAAGCACCAGCCAGACAAAGGTTGACCTGGTGGTGGAACAGCACAGTGGATAAAGCCAAGAGACAGACGGAGAAAGACAGGAAAATAGGTGCAGCAGAGACTGGGACCAGGTAGCTAAGAAAGAAATTAGATGACAGGTATATACAACTTGGAGAGTGGCTGAAAAAAGTAAGTTTGCCAGTGTCTTGAGACATAAGGATCAGAGATGGGAAGTGTTCCACATTGCAAGGCAGTGTGTCAGAAATTATACTGGTGCACTTAGCACCACTGATGCTCATGATGCTCTATGAGAGACTGAAGAATGTAGATAATGAATGGGAGGGGGAGAGACTACACCCAACTTACCCAACAGAAGGACCAGATATTGAAGTTGACAGTTATAGAGTCAAAGAAGTAATCAAGGAGATGAAGAATGGTAAAACTGTGGGATCAAGAGATAGTTGCTGAGATGCTAAATGTGTTGTGATATGTAGTTGACCTAGTAACACACAGTCAATCAGGTAATGCAGGACGGTGTCGTCCTGAATGACTGGTGCATCAGTACAATAATAAATTGCTGCAAAGGCAAAGGTGATGCTCTAGAAAGAAGCAACTACAGAGGAATAAAACTAATGGACCGAGTTATGAAAGTGATGGAAAGAGTTATAGCATAGCTAATTAGGGAAAGAGTCAAATTAGATGAGATGCAGTTTTGCTGCATGCCTGAGAAATGTACTGAAGGCGCCCTCTTTTTTAGTGAGGCAATTACAAGAGAAGTTCCTAGCCAAGAATAAGCTGCTATATTTAACCTTTGTTGATCTATTAAAGGCCTTTGACAGAGTATACCATGATCTATTACCTGGTAGTCCTTAAGGAAATTAGCTGTAGAAGAATAGGTTCTGAGAGAAGTGCATATACAGAGGAGCTGTCAGTAAAGCATGAGTGGAAGTGAGTTTAGTGAGGAATTCAAGGTACATGTAGGAGTTCATCAAGATTCAATTCTTAGCCCATTGCTATTCATCATAATTCTACAAGCCATAGCAGAGGAGTTTAGGACCAGCTGTCCATGGTAACTTCTCATCTGGTCCTGATAGCTGAATCCATAAAATAACTAGACAATAAATTACGACTACAGAAACAGAAGTTGGAATCAAAATTTCTAAGAGTAAACTTAGCCAAAACTAAAGTGCTAGTAAGTAGGAAAGAAGATAGAACCCTGATTCCCTTAAGGAAGTGGCCCTGCTCAATATGTAATATATGATGTACACAATGTAAATCGTGGATACACAAGAAATGTAGTGGGATATCAGGTAGATTAACAGGGAATGAAGACTGTATGTAAAAGATGCACATGCATATTTGAGAAAAGCATCAGTGATATAAACCTTTTCCAATCACATGGAGGATCCATAGAAGTGGTTGATAGCTTCTGATATCTAGGTGAGTTAATTGGCAGTAGAGGAGGGTGCTCTGAGAGCTAGAATAAGGATAGGATGAAAGAAGTTTAGAGAGCTATTCCCACAGTTAACAGAAGCTTTCTCGCTGCATGTAAAAGTATGACTGTATGATGCCTGTGTGCAAAGTACAATGCTGCATGGTAGTGAAACATAAGTAGTAGCTGTAGAGGACATGCGTAGATTGAAGAGAAATGAAGCAACCATGCTTTGTTGGATGTGCAATGCAAATATGAGAGAAAGGGAGAGCTGGGTTTAAGAGAAATCTGAAGTTGTGTGCAAGAGAGAAGACTGCAGTAGTACAGACATGTGATCACAGAGATGATGAAGGAACACGGCGAGTGGGAGATGCTGTGCTGAAAAGGTCCCGTTCAACCCATGCCAGCTTGGAAAATGATGATGATGATATATATATATATATATATATAGACAGAGACCCCATGCCATAATCTGGTAGGCTCTTACAAAACTGGTTTGTGAAGGTTGTACAAGTCATGTATAGGGAAGCAGTCAGAAAAGTTAGGATTAACAATGACTATAATGAGAAATTTGGCATACAGGCTCTGTTCTTAGCCTTCTCCTGTTTATTATCATCCTGCAGGCTATAACAGAGGAGTTTAAGACCAGATGCCCATGGGAACTTCTGTATGCGGATGATCTTTTACTCATAGGTGAATCTATGGTGGAACTAGAGAAGAAATTCCAAACATGGAAGCAGGGCCTAGAAAGAAGAGGTCTTAAAGTCAAACTAACAAAGACTAAGGCCCTAGTAAGTAGAAGGGAAATCAGAACCCAGATCACCTCAGGGAAATGGCCTTGCTTAGTATAGAGGAGAGGTGTAGGTAGAAATTCCATCCTCTGCTCCAACTGCAAAATATGGGTATACAAGAGATGTAGTGGGATCTCAGGAAGTTTAGCTAAGAATGTAGGCTTTACACTGGGACAGTAAGCAGCAAACAACCACAGGAAACAAGCGCTATCAAATTCTGAAAAGGTTTGGTAGAAGCAGAAGACAGCTTCTGCTACATGGTGACCAAATTAATAGCGGAGGTGGGTGTTCTGAAATGTATAGTAGCCAGAGTGAGAACGGGTGGAAGAGGTTCAGGTAGCTACTGCCAATGCTAGCTACAAAGGCTTTTCTCTCAAAATGAAACGCATACTGAATGATGAACAGCAATGTTACATGGTAGTGAGGCCTGGGCACTGCATGCAGAGGACTTGTGAAGAATGGAAAGAAATGAAGCGAGTATGCTTTGATGGATGTGTAACAGTAATATATGTGAACGGGAAAGCATAAATGACTGAGAGAGAAACTAGGCATAAGAGGAATCAGATGCAGTGAGCAGGAGAGGAGATTGCATTGGTATGGTCATGCGATGCGTATGAAGGATGAAGGCTGTATAAAAAGGTGCAGAGTGCTCAAAGTTGATGGAAGCCATGGAGTGGGAGACCCAAGAAGACTTGGGATAAGTTGATAAAAGCTAACCTTTCACTTCTCATAGTCAATGACACAGGACCAAGATATCTGGCATTATGCAGTAATACAGAAGACCTGCCTTCTCATGAGCATAGGCTGAAGCATACATATTGTATGCACCACCTTCACCCCACCCTCCCATGAGCACAGGCTGAAACATAGTGTGCACCACCCTCACCTCCACCCTTCCATTTACCTCCCACGTCCTAACACTCCACCCTCACACTTCTCCCACCAAAATCCCCAGCCCACATTGTAAAGTGGTGCTGTATGTGTCACAACAAAAAGCATCCAGCCCACCCTGTAAAGTGGTTGTGTGGGTGTCACGACGAAAAGCACCCAGTACTCACTGTAAATGTAGTTGGCATTAGGAAGGGCAAGAAACCAAGCCAAAATCAGTTCTGTATGAGCAAGACATGGTCACCTGACCAGGTTTCTCACATCAGGACAACTCGTCTAACCCATGTTAGTTTGGAAAAATGGACGTTAAACGGTGATGACGACGATGATGATATATAATACACGCGTATATGTGTGTGTGAAAAATAGACACATGTATTCCACAGGGCATAATTTCCTTTGTTGTTTTAGTCAGGGAAAGATGAATAATAGCCATGGCCGTTTCCCAAAACATCCGACACAGCGGGAGGGAGAGAGGTATCCTCAAACTCGAGACTCAGTCCGAATACTTGCAACGGAGCGGATTTCCTTAAAGGAAGCTAAGGGCCAAGTGGTATATATAAAACTGGGGAAACGCATTACATCAACCATCCAAGTAGACTACAGAAGTTGAAAAAAGTGCAAAGAAATCGGAACAAATACTACAAAACATCTCGTGGGACACTCTAACAATTCCGCCAATATCCCTCTCAGGACATTATTTTATTGATACCAAAAAGATACTCCGGCAATTCATCACCTGAACGAAGAACCTTTTACATATAATTAAAAATTAATGTATGTAAAAATAAATAAATAAAATGGAAAGAAAAATGAAAAACCGATGCAAAGATGATGGATTATTTAGTCAGTTGAGAGGAGGGCCCATGACCATTATCAGAGCCTCTAAGACAGGTGTGGAGTCAGTTATCTTCAAAATATAGCCCTTGCAACAGAATAGACTCTGCTAAAATCAAACCAATTGAAGAATTACGTCTATCACCCCCCAAACAGTATAGATTCTTCTGACCAGCTCCTATGCAGTCACCGTCAACAAAATTTCACTTACGAGGCTATACTAAATTATATACACCTGAAACCACATAATTTAGAAGCGGACTTCTTAAATACACAACCATTCATGTACCGAAATCACGCTTAGAGCACCTTAAATTTTGTAGGCGGTCACCCTTATAAGTTAGTACTGCTTCGCCTAAACGTTGCCTTACTTCGTTGATGAGACAAAAACCGGTGTTTTAAGCGTGTTATGGATGTAAGTTATTGGCACTTAGGAGAAAGATATGACCATGGAAATATAGATATAATGTAATTAATAAATTTAAACGACAGAAGAATCCATACAAAAGAGATACATTCATTGTATGAGTAGATGGTAAAAAATGTTCGTAAATATATTTACATATCGAAAACCACGTTCAGATGAAATATACACCTGTGAGACAAAAGCAATATGAAGAAAAACACAAAAATAATAGAATACATTGTTTAAAGTAAGGATGGGAAGATTATTTCTGTGGAAAAGAACTAACAACAAATGGCAGTGATATTAGATAACATTTCGAATACATTACTACGTTTTTCAGAGAATAACGAAAAAAAAAATGACTGGATAGGATAGAAATAGCAGTGATTTGTTTAAGAAGCAAGCACAATAGAAAAAAAAACATGTTTTTATATAGAATGCAATGCTTACCTTTAGAGGTTTCTGGTCTTTCTAATAATAATAATAATTTACGAAAGACGAAAGGTGTCCCTTTTTTAGAATTATTTTATCAGTTTAAAATTACGTTCTGCTTTTGCGTTTAGTTCACCGCTTTTGACAAGCATAAAGTTGAATGATAACTTGCGATTAAAGATGAAATTATGTAATTTTCATTAAAAAAAAAGCAATCCAGTAGTCGTTTGAAGTTATGTATAACGAAGTGAACAACATAAACAGGAAAAAATACAATGAAAAAAGTAGGACTAAGAAGCAACAGTAGAGTAAATGTTGACTTTCAGTATAACGGATGCCATGTTGGAAAACCCCTTCCGGTGAGAAACTGCGGGAATCCACGACACACGTTACGTGACGTCACATCGTCATGGTGTACAAGATGGCGACGGTCGGCTGCTGCACGGACGAGCAGGATAGTGGTGCTATGGAAGATGGTGAAGAGGCAGCCAACAAAGAACATAATAATAGTCACAGTACGATGACAACAACAACATCAACGAACTCTCAGTTAGTGGACGTTTGTAAAAAAAATGGTGTTGTTCTCAATTGTATCCTAGATGAAAAATCGCCGTGCCATGCTTCCATCACCACCACCACTACTCGCACAATCGTCGAAGATGCAAAGAAGAAGCAGCAGAAAGTAGCGACCAAATCTGACAAGAGTTCTCGGATTAATGGTAGTAATATCAATATCAACAGCAACTCGACGACCAAGGGACTATTGCTAAATCAACCATCCATTCCGAATTTACGTTCAAGGAAAGATAAACAGCGACCGATAATTGAGTCGCCCCGTAAAAGGAGGAGGTCTTCTCGACATGAAAAAGCTGATCAGCAGCAGCAACAACTGCCGACAACAGTCTCAACAACAGAGAGGTAAAACAAACAAAAACATAATAATAATATCTATAGATTTGTTTCTTTGTTTTTGTTTTAATTTTATTTGTTACTGATTTTTTTTTCACATATATAATTACCGCGTTTATTTGAAAATAGCACGAGTTCATTAAGTTGAGAAAATCATGTATTATGTATTAAATACATAACCACTCTTCGATATCTATATTTATTTATTTATGTATGTATGAATGTATACAGGTTTTGCGGAAAAGAAAAAAAAAATAGATATATGAAGTAGTCTATGAAGTAGTCAACAACAGCAACAAGCTGACACGAGCATGGTTACTGAACAAATTAAAGGTAAACGTAGTGGAAGGGGAGTAAGACGAAGGCCTGTACACACACACATGCCTACGTTCACTTCATTGTAACCGATGTATGTATTCGTTCCTTGGCGATCTGAATTGCTGTAAATAGTTACACGCTATATATATATATATAAATGATGTATGTTTGTTTCCTCTACGTATCCCTGTATATATATATATATAAATACTATATAACATGCTAATTTTTATTAGTGAAGGGCGTATGTAAATAACTGGCAGTGATAATATTTTTCCCTTTCATAAGTAAAAAGCTAACAATGTCTAGTCTATTGAAATGCTTTCATTTTTTTTTCCTTGCATAAGTATCTCTACAAAAGTAATTCGTTTCTCTTCCTTTTTTTCCCCTCCCACTTCCATTATACTTTTTGATTTTCACAGGATATATGCATATAACCAAAAGTTGTCTACATTTATTGATATTTTGAATTAATATATATGCATATATAAATATATATATATATATATAAGTGGAAGGGATATTTAATTTGATAGATAGAATAAATATGGTTTTATAAATATAGTTTCCATTTATTTAATATCATTGAGTGTGTGTATATATATATATATGGCAGCTAGTTAAGTTTGTCAACTTTAATGTGAATGTAAAAACAAAAGCGGAAGATCTTTCAAGTTAGAATATGTTTAAATCAATCTCTATGACATATGCTTCACGGTATACCGATCGTCCCCATTTACCAACATCTCAAAGCCTATTTATTATATTGTTTTATGTTCATCTATTATGTATTCATTCAGTTCACGTAAATTTGTATTTGATTCTATTTTTTTCTGTTTTTTACCGATCGAATTGTATAAAATATATGCATCTATATACTAACTGTTACACCTGGGAAAAAAGTGGTGGTGGTAGGGCGTTGGAAAAATCGAATATTTGTGATATTAACGATTTGCATATATTTTATTTGTAAAGCACCGGATCAGAACTAATTTACATGCCATAACGTCGATTTTTTTTTTTTTTTTTTTTTTATTTATCACTCAACACATGTGGTTGTACACTGCCATATTTGAACAGTCTAATACCCAGAATGCTCTTTCCACGTGACGTCACTTCATTGAAAACTACAAACGGAACCAAATATAAAATTGTTTATTCAATATGTATATATCTTAGTTGTTGCTTCAATTCTTTCTTGAAAGATGCTTGAATGTATTTTAGGTGCATGTCTAAAGTTATAATGAAAAATATCTGCCCAAGCACCCACACCATATCGAACCCAGGACCTCATGATAAACCACTCGATCATGCTTCTGTCCAATGCAATATATGTTTATATCCATACATGCACAGACATAATCACCCTGTCGATGATAGGGTGAATAGACGTGTGTGTATGTGGACACCGATATGGTTGGCTGGTCAAGAAGTTCCCTTTGTAATCATGAGATATCGCGTACCTTCCGGCAGAAGCTGTAGACGCAACGTCGAATTGATTCCACCTGCAATTCAAAGGCCCAGCTTTGTCATTAATTGATTGTATCGCAGTGTTTCGGCCTGAGAATTGCCTTAAGGATACACGTGTCTGTGGTGGAATTCTCAGCTACATATACGAGTAGCTAACAGTGTAGTAGCAAGATCAAACAGCTGAATGCAATCGTCGAAACAAACGGAGGATCCACCATAATCACAATTTCACACAGGCTACGGGTTCATTCAAGAATGTATATGTATATATGCCTATCAATTGAAAATATATATTAATGAATAATTTGAAGGCTCATTAAAGTATGGGGTTTAGGAAAAATGATACGATATAACGAATTATTTATGAAATTGCAATTAATTAAATATCGCCCTTGTCCACTGTGTCTTGTCATCTCGTTCTTTTATTTATATAGAATTGCATGAATTTTTCTTTAGTAGTTCTATGTAAAAGTAATCTTTTCCTCCCTTGCAAATATCTTAATTTTAAATGGTGATCACGATCGTCTCTGTATTAGATGTTCGGTTAGTTTTACATAATTTAACTAAATAATACTATTTCTCTGCTTTCCATCATTTATACTTGACCATTTCTTTCATTTTCCGGGTATTATCACTTGTTTTTTGTTAGTATTTCTAATCTACCGGTGAGATTTTGATAGTGTAAGTTAGTAATGGTTGTGTAGTGGCAATACGATTGTACTCCAGAAACGTAGGAGTCATAACTATACATACACAGCTACATTCTTTTATCTATATATACACATAGAGGAATTTATCTTACACACTAATCTACACATATTTATGCACACGTACATACATACTTTCAGCTAAAAAAATATTCTACTCTTTTCTTTCTACGAGATTTTGTTCATTCATTTCTCTTCCATTTCCTCATGTATGAGTGTCTGCTTGCTACTATACTGTTATTTAATAAAAGTTCATTTGTAAATAAGTAAAGAAAAAAAAACATCTTAATTTTAGTTAATTTTTTTTGCTTTGAAAGAATCAATGAGCCCCACACGTACACACAAAAGGATTTACAAATAGGTTTTTTACGATCTTTGACGTGACCAAATTTATGGGTTTGCACTTTTTGTTGAAAGAAAATGTCTGTTTGTAGACTCCACACATGGTTTCTTGGAAATATTTTGTCTAAAAGTTATTTTGTTTGATTGTTTTAATTAAATCTAATGATTAATTCACTTAGCTCTCATTTTTTTCGTTCGAGTGTGTCCCGTGCTTGTATCAGATTTACACTTTCTACGGTTGTGAATTTTGTAATTTAGTAGCTACATGTTATATTAGACATGGGTATTAAGGACAGTTAGATTGTTGTTGGGTGGAGAGGGGGTCTGTGTCTGGAAAATATTTAATTCCTGATAACACTTAATAGATATGTAAGTTGCCTACATTAGTTGAAAGATGTATCTCCTGGGAAACAGTCGGGCCTATATATATATATACGGATCAAACTTTTTGCTGAAGTTAATTTAGACTTGATTAAACTAGCTAAGCTTGTCTTAAATGTCGAACTTGACCATATAAAAGGAATGAGGATTGAAGACTGACATGCAACTAGTTCTCTATTTTTTCCTAATTTTATTCATCCGAGCTATCCGAATAGTTATACATGTATATAGTTATGGGGGTAAGAAATGAAAACTTTACATTATACCCATAACATTCATAGTATAATTTTGACTAGTGTGCACTGCTCTTTTGAGAGGAATGTCGAAAATATTTATCTTTTAATGTTTTTCCCCTATTTCCGTTTTTCGTCTGTTCCTTTAACGACTCGAGGGTTTTTATTTTTTTTTTACATTTTGATTAATTGAGCGTTGGGTGATCTAAAAGTTGTAATATTTAGCCTGGCACATCTGGTATGCATATTGTGCTCTAAGGTCGTTTACACTAGCCAAACTCTAAATAAACATACAAAAGTAGCTTATATATGATGTTTTTTTTTTTTTTTTTAATTTGTGCCAGCCCTTTTATTTGTCTTTTCCAATGTTTCTACTTGGTTTATTTTTAAAGTTACGTATTCTGCTTTCATTTTCTTACACTTGAAGTTTTTCTTAAAGTGGGTTCTGCTTATAAGGTGTCTTAATAAAATTTTTTCTATAAAATAATTTTTGTTCTATTAAAATTAGGACGGGTGGTCTGTAAGATTAGTATCGTTGGAAAAGGGGGTGTCGTATAAGAGTTCCACGATGATATAAACCTGGGAACCTACTGCACCACTGAGTTCCTTAGCTGAGAAAATGTCATACTTTCTGAAATGAATAAATTAGAATTTTCCATATTTTTTAAAATCATTTTAGCTGATTTCAGTATATGCGGTTGCAAATATATATATATTTTATTATGAAATTATATCAAGTGTGACTTAAATTGTATGTTGCGTGTGTGGTTTTTAGAAATGAATTGAAACGAAACGGAGACAAGTTAATGAAATAAGAGCGTGTGTATTTAATTTGACATAAATAACAAAATAATGTGATTGTTAAAGTAGTTACTGTGGTATAAGTAAGTTTAGTTGTTCTCTTAGTTTAGTTCGATCAGTATGTTCTGATATATATTGATTCAAACTGTCTTATATTTCAACATTATCTTTATTCTTTTAACCCACAACACGTGTAAGTAACTATGGTATTAATGTATATTTGGCTTTACTGACTATCATCTGGGATGGGATGGGGCTGGTCAGTTAACATGGGACTACGATTTTGAGAGGGCCTACCCATTTAAGATTTTTAATTGTTATTCTGTTACATGTAAATGTATATACCCGTAACCCATAACTTGTATGTATTTAACACATTATTATTTAACGAACAGTTTGAATAAGCCCTCATTTCACATCTTACCTGGGCCCATTTATTACCAGCTTTGTGTAGGCATGCATGGACGTCATCGGGTTATTAATATATGATGCGTCCCTTCGCAGGGATGCTGTAAAATAGGGTGAAGACTCTTAAAAGACGAAGTTGCCATCAGCCGCTATGAGGAATTGAACCTCATAGCTCCAAGATTTGTTGCGATTATTGTTTGTGCGTGGTGTAGTGGATTCACAATAGTGAGGTTGTGGGTTCGAGTCCCTGACCTGTCAATGCAGTTGCTCCAGTTCAGTCAGCTGTAGAAATTATTTGGGATGTCCCTGGTGCCATGTTGCATCAGGTTTTGCTTTTCCTTTGGACAATATTGACTAGACATGTACCACAGAGGGAATTTTATTAACCCATAGTCATTCGTATTTCGAAGCTGGTCGAACTCTACCCTTTTTCTCCCATTACTTTCCTAACTTAGGCCTGCCAAGTTAAAATAGATGACAAATTAGCAGAATCATTAGAGTATAGGGCAACATTACTTGTGGCATTTGTTCCTGCTATCTCCGCTCTGAGATGAACTCCACACCAAAGTCAACTTTGCCTATTATATTTTTGGTGTTGAAATAAAGTTTCAGTCAAAGATGATGGAAGTGCTATAGCGTCAGACGAAATGTTTTACAGTATTTGTTCCGGCTCTTGGCGTCCTCAGTTCAAATCACACTGCGACCTATTTGAGTGGTGAAATTAATCTGTTGCCCGGTTTAACTAATCTTGGGGGCTCTAGAAAGGGTCGTGGACACTGTTCAATCATCCCTAACTAAACAGTAAAAAAAAAATTAATTAAACAGTCCACAGAATTTTAACAAACCATTTGCACATGGGAAAAATTTGTGCAAAACTAGTCCCCAAACATTTGGCTGTGGAACAGAAAGCAAATTGGTCAAGATTTACTAGGAATCTCAAAATTGAGCCAAATTTCTTGGATAAAATAATTACAGGAGATGAATGATGAGTATTCCTGTACAATCCTGAAACAAAAGAGTAAAGTGAAGATTGGTACAGGAAATATTCCCCTTGTCCAAAGATAGCACGTATGAGCATATCCAGGGTGAAAATAAGCATTATCAAAGATGTATTTATAGAACCTCGAAAACGGGTCTAGCAAGTCCAAAAAGACATTGCAAGAGAATGGGCACTTTACCACAATAAAGCCCCTTTCAATTAGAGAATTTCTGGCAAAGAATGACATTCCCACTCTTCCACATCCTCCTCCTCCCTACAGCCCAAATCTAGCTCTATGTGATTTCTACCTCTTCTCGAAGTTGGAGGGTCATCATTTTTGGAGTGTGAAAGACATGCAAACATTTTTGATCAACAAGCTAAGGAGATCAGAGAAAATGACTTCCAGTATTGCTGCAATGGAAAAAACGTTGGAACCTTTGTGTGGCTTCTCAAGGGTCATATTTTGAAGGAGATAATTTCATGGACATCTAATATAGATTTAAATAAAACACCAGTACCCTTGCTTTGGGGACAAACCTCATATATATATATATATATATATATATATATATATAACACACACATCTGTATGTGTTGTTAAAATAATTATATAGTATTATATTACATAAATCCTCATCCACAAATTTATATTTGTTGTGGATAAAAATTAATCATACCAACCCCTCTATTCCGTTAACAGGAAAGCTGTTTATATTTATTTAAAAACCTGTCATAATTCTTTATGTTCCAAATTCTTGATTAATTTCAAAATTATTTGAAAACCATGAGCGATAGCTTTCATCAGAAATATAACAGAAGGGTTAATTGTGTAAAGTTCTGGATATTTCTAATTACCCAAATTAGTCATTTTCGAGGTACTAGTTTGAGTTAGTATGTACTTTTAGTAGCCTATACATTCTTTGTCTGACCTCTAAGATTCCACTGTTTTTGCAATTATTTCATTGAAGCATGAAGCAATTAAAATTAAGCCCATGGCCAGCACAATCTGTCAGTGTTACTAATTGCTGAATACCTTTTTGATAAATTCATTATTCAAATTGTCAGCTTATTGAATCTCTTCATTGCAGCTTGACTTGCTAGAGATAGCAGCCAAATCTTCAAATCACACCTTGCCCTCAAATTTTTCCAAACATTCACTGATAACCTGTATGTTGGGAAATTGTTAGATCTGCTCAACTTTTATGAATATTTGGCTGTGAAGTATATTTGAAATCTAAAAGCTGCATACAGTTAGCCCCATGATTTGATATTTAATTTCATGTCACTAACAAAACTTCATATCACAAAAAATTAAGTTTTAAAAAATGTGTAGCCAACATAAACTTTTAGAAAGCCTCTTAACCTTTTTGTCACTATTTTAAATAAAAGCTGCCTATGTTTTTGAAAAGTTTGGAGGGATTTATTAATATCACTTCCTCACTAAGCTAGTGTTTGGAGTGTAGATAAATATAAGCACTTTAAAATAAACAGCTTAATTTCATAGAACCAGGGCAGGTTTCAGGTGGTTTGATATAAAAGGGGTTAACGATGGGACACATTGGGTTGTATGGTCATGTGTATACTGAGCATGAAAGAAAACTGACTGGAATGCTTTTTTGATCATGATACATATTGCAAGAAATAGAAAATACAAGGGCTATTATTGATGAGCCTTTAGTTAATTAGCTATAACTATTTTAATTAAGCTTTATTATATTTGAGTGAGAGAACTGTCTTTTTTTCCCAATTTGTTTTTTCCATTCCTTTTTAAAGTGTTTAGTGTTAACACAAAGATTTAGCTGTAGAAAGCATGTAAAAAAAAATAGAATATATGAGTGAGACGTCCTCCAACCTTACTAGGTAGGCAGCAGTAGTTTTAACTATGAACTGATCGTATCAACCTGTCCACTCTATGCCAGCATGGAAAGGAACATTTAAATGATAATTGATTTTTAATTGCTGGGCTGTTTTAATTATTTATCTTTTTAAAGTTTAAAAAAATGTTTTTTTTATAGAATCCCTTCTCTTGGGTAAAACTTGGTAAATTTGTATGTTAAATATTTATTTAATGTTATTCTAGCTCACACCTGCACAGGTTTCACTGGACTCCTATGAAGTGTAACTTCATAGGAGGTTTCTTGTGTGCTTTAAAAATAGGTGGCCCAATCCTATCGCGTGACCATTTTTCTGGCTACTGTGGGCAAAATTTGAATTCAGAGGGCAGGGATTCAATGTTCTAATGACTTTACCAATTCACCACCTTTATTAATTTGATGGCAAAAGATTAAAGAAGATAGAAAAACTTTTATGAATTGCAACCTCATAAGAGACCAGTAAAAGCTGCACTGGTGTGAGTTGCAACAAATATTAAAGCTATATTTTTACACTTTTCCTTTCTGTATTAACTATAACCTAAATATGATAGAATTTGTCATTACTATTTGGGATTTTTATTCAATTAGTCAAATTTATGGAGGGGTTTTTATGATATCAAATGTGAATTTGTGCATGGTTATTTCACACACTTATGATTAATTCTATAGAGATGTGGGAAGGCAGTGTTAGGTTTCTTTTATGAGGAACCTTTTTGAAATATGAAAAGATATGGGTATTAGTGGTTGGGGTTTGACTGGGAAAAGAAACTATCAATAAATGAATTTTAGTCAGTGTTGGTGATGTATATTTTCTTTTCATCATATTTACTTTTTTTCCATGCTAGCTTTGGTTGAACAAAGCTTTTGATGGAGGAGGACTGTTTTAATACTAATTCATACTTGTATTTTAAGTAAGGTACTGATTTTTGTATGTCGAGCTGATGAGTCATGGGACTTTTGTTTGGGGCATAAACAAATATCACTGCTGGTTGTGTCAAATGTGAAGTGGAAACACCTATGGACATCTTTCTAATGGTGATACCACTATATAATTCACTCAGTACACTCTGTATCATAGTTGGTATAAGGAAGGGCATCTAGCTATAGAAACCACATACTGAAGGGGACACGATCCCCTGACCTCTATGAGGATAGTAGCTCTGATTGGTCTGTAATAATGTGTCCAACTTATGTCAGCATAGAAAAATAGATGTATAATGATTATACACACACACACATATACTCTTGCACAGTGGGTTTTGTCCAGTTTCCGTCTGCCGAATTCACTCAGATGGCATTAGTCAATTCAAGGCTATAGTAGCAGACATTTGCCCAAGGTGCCATGCAAGCAAAAAGAATTCTAGGAAAACTAATTGGTTTTATGATAAAGAAATATCATCCACAATATTCTCTAGACAATAAAATTAAAAATTTATCCAAGCAACATTCTGCCAGTCTGTGCTTTATCACCATCAGACACTGTGCAGAAGACAACTTTATCCTGCTGTCTCTTGTGGATTTACCACTTGCAGATATATCAAGATAGCTGGCCAGATGCTAGGATTTTATTTCTAAGTAGCAAAAACAAGAAAATGAAGATGAATCCTAACTGAAAATCTGATTTACTCACATTTTTTTTTTTATGTAACATTGGTCAGTAAATAACAGCAGAATAATATAAATAAATTAGATGTTGGGCCATAAAACAATTGGAACATGGTTTAGTCCTCATCAGCATTGAGAAGGGTGGTTACTTTTTACAGTGGTTTAAATTACAATTGTAACTAATCTTTACCTAAATTAATTAAACATTTTCATATCTAAATTATTGGCTGTAGCCAAAATAGATAGCAGTGTGTTTCCTGTGTATCTAAAACGATTTTTATGTATACTGAAACATTATGTAATTCTAGATAATGTTAAAATATTTGTTCCTGTTAGCAAGATAATTACAATTATGGGGTGTATCGTGTCATTAATCATTAAAGCTTGAATATAGATTTGGAATGGAAATTCTCAGAAGCCACCTGTATTTTTGTGTGTGTGTGTGTGTATATATATATATATATATGAATTTTTAATATACATTTTCAAACAGTTGTCCCCTACCAAGGACCCATTTGTCACAGCCAAGCTCAGTCCCCAGTATTACCTTTGTGGACCCACAGGAGTTTTGCACATCACAGATTGGGAACCAGTTTTTAAAGCTTAGTGTTAGACAAACCTTAAATATTAATGTTTATCATAGCAATTCATAGTTGTGTAGATCTCGGGTTAGTTCTGATTAAGCAGTCTTATAGCATGCATGTAGTCAACTGAAGAACTTGGCACAACACATTGAATTCATTCAAATGCCATTGGTCATTTTGAGACTTAGTAGAACACTTCCTCTGTGTGCCAAGCAATGGATTGAATTTCTCTCTGTGTGCCAAGCAATGGATTGAATTTCTTAATCACATAGCCATACTTACTGTTTTGGTGGATTTTGATTTTCTTGGATATAAGAGCACATAGCTTGTTGCTTCATTACAGAAAAATATTACAGAAATTGATTGAGTCTTCACTGAGATAAAAGTTCTATGATAATGGTGTCATCATGTTTGCTTTTGCATGTATTTAAACACATTTTTTGTATAGCTTTTTGATGGATTTTTGTTTATTCAGGGAGGAAAGGGTCTCTGCAACTGGTAGGAGGGAAGGAAGGTAGTTATCCCCAAACCAGAGACTGATTTAAGAGAATGGACTTAGCTGAAGGTATTCAAGGTATGGGTGGTGGTATTAACCCAGAAGATGGAAGGGAAAGGGTTATGTTTTGCTGGGGTTTATCCCCACTATCAATTGTTCAACATGAATTTGGAATCCTGCACAATATATGTATATAAAGGCTCTAATTGAGGTTGTGTACTCTGATGTTATCCACACATCAAGTGTCAGTCTACACTGATCAAAATTATTAAAATGTATTTCATGCAGATAGCTGCTCAGAGATATTACTTTTTTTTCTTTTCTTTTGATGTCATGTCAGTTATTTTCAAGCAATGCAAATGATCCTGACCCTGCTCTCTCTTCTCTTTGTGTTCTTACCTCTTCTCTCTCTTCTCTTTGTGTTCTTACCTCTTCTCTCTCTTCTCTTTGTGTTCTTACCTCTTCTCTCTCTTCTCTTTGTGTTCTTACCTCTTCTCTCTCTTCTCTTTGTGTTCTTACCTCTTCTCTCTCTTCTCTTTGTGTTCTTACCTCTTCTATGTCAAGGCTTGTGAATGTTTATATTGCATCACCCCTTTCTCCCATTATGAGGGAACTATGACTTAGCATATCTATGTATAAAGATATATATATATATGTTAGTGGAGTTTCTATCTTTAGCTCTTAAGTTGAGGAAGAAGAAGAGTATTCGTAGATGTTCCAACACCTCCTATGTTAGATATAAGAAAGAGTGGGTATATTGAGTAGATTAATGTTTGGTGTTTGTATGAACAGTTAAAAATAATTTGAGTATAAAGCTGGTTGGGAGAGATTACCAGATATTTAGCCCCAGGTCAGTCATAAGTGCGCCTGTGATTAAACATCCTGTCGACTACTCCCCTAGATATATACCTCCCAAATCTTCTCACAAGGCATTGGTCATAAAAACTTTCCCAAGGTGCCATACAGCTGTGCTACTCAAAGTGGTGGTCCACGGACCGGTGCCGGTACGCAAGCCATCAGCTACCGGTGCACGGCCAGTGTCCAGGCCATGCTAAGGAATCATTTGAGGAATTTTTTTTATTACTTTTTTATATGTTTTGATATTGTATTATTTGTTTACAAAATAAATAGAAGATAAAAAAAATGGTCAACTATTATTATATTCATTATATATATCGTTTCCGGTATAAATTAATATTACTACGAAATATTAGCGGTACGTGGCACATTGAAAAAAAAAAATGCCGGCCCGCCACATCAGATAGTTTGAGAAGCACTGCCGTACAGTAAGATCAAACCCAGAATCTCATAGCTGTGAAGGAAACTTTTTAACCGCACAACCATGCCTGTACCCAGTTAATGGTTTTTTTTTTCTTTTTTATAAATGTAATTTATTTTTATTACACATACACACATATCTTGATTTATATTAAGAGAAATTGCCTTAGATATAGCTCCTTCCACCACCCCTTGTTGCTGGCATATATTACAACTTTTCACTATTTGCTTGAATTGTCAAAGTAAATATTTACCAGCTGGTGTTGGCCACTCAAGCATGAAGTAGCAGTGGTACTCATAATCTTTTTTCACTCAGTCATGTAAGAGTAAATGCATGTTGTTTGAGAGCCCGACATAGTAATTATGTTACTTAGGTTACCTAATGGAAGAAAATATGTCTAGCAGAAAAAGAAGTGTGAAAAGGTATGCCACCCCCTCACAAAACATGCCTATGTAAGAACCTCTACATAGTAGCTGAAACTACAAGAAATAGCAGCCAGGTTTTCTTCACTCCACATTATCATCTTTAAAAAAGGGAAGACACATTAGATAATGTAGTTTTAGTGTGTCTTTAAAAAAAAATCAGGATGATGACACAGGCCACACTCTAATGTGGTTGGTGTTATGAAGGACATTGAGCCAAAGAAACCAAACAACAATACAGATCTGTATGGGCAAGATGTGGTCACCTCTCATATCACGACAACCTGTCTTACCCAAACAAGCATGGAAAAATAAATGTTAAATGATAATGTTCAGTTTAATCTTTTTAATATCAAATTATGTGAAACTGACCCTGTTTATATTTATCTAAAAATCTTCTTTTAGTGTCATGTAAGAACCCCTGTTATGAACACCAAATCCATAATGAAAAAATTATATTACTAAATCACTCCAAATTCTTGTTCATTTTCAAAATAATAGGCAATATCTTTCTATTTGAAATGTTACAAAATGATTAAATGCCATTGTTTATATGTCTACTTAATATTTGATGTTTAAGAAAACAGGTATTTTGTATGAGAATGATAATATAGCAATGGATAAAAGCTATTTCTTAAATTGTTTATTTTGATACCATCATACCTCAGACAACCTCATCATTCCATTATACCAAGCTCTCCTAAACTATCCTAGTTTTGTCTTGAACTTTTTAAAATTAAAATTTCAACTGTAGTGGTTTAGCAGACTTGTTAGCACATCAAACAAAACACCTTTCAGTACTTAGATCATTAAAAAAGGATTGTAACTAAGTTGAAATCCTGTTACATTCAACTTTGATTTTCATTCTTCCGGGGTCAGTAACTTAAAATATAGTACCATTGAAGAACTGAGTTTGGTATAGTCAACTCTGTCCCTCTCAATGTAAGAGATCATTACATGAGTGATAACCTAAGATTTTGCTAGGTATACATTTCATTAAAGTTTTATATTACAAGGTTTTCTTAGTGTCTTGTCAAAATGAATTTTTAATGTTGGGCTTTATTTTCTTTTTGTTTATTGGGAATGTTATATGTGCTTTTATGAAAAATATATCAATATTTTGGCTAATAACTCTGTCACATTATTTATATTTTATGAAGATAATAAATCAGTAGCTGCAGTGCACCTTTGTGTAGTATATTTATTATTTTACTGTTTAGGGCGGTGGATTGGCAGTATTGGTAGAGGGTCGGACACCATGCTTTGCAGCAAAGAGTTACGGCCCTTTATGGTCTGAGTTCAAATCCCGCCGAGGTTAACTTTGCCTTTCATCCTTACGGGGTCGATAAAATAAAATACCAGTAATACACTGGGATAATTGCTGGCCTTGTGCCAAAAGTTGAAACAATTATTTTACTGTTTAGTTAGGGAGGGAAAGGATATACTCATGACTTGTGGGAAAGAGAGAGAAAGATATTTTCAAACTGGAGACCTAGCCCGAATTCTAAGACTTTGCCAAAGGCACCCAAAGACTAGGTGGTGGTTTTAAACTAAGCAACTGATTAAGTCTACCACCAAAGTAGGCTACTGCAGAATTTATGGAGCTGGAAAAAATGTTAAAAGACATCATTTGACACTATAGCAATTCTGTCAATCCACTGTTCTGGACAGGCAGCTGATTTTATTGGCCCTTAAAGAACACAAAGTAAACTTTATATTGGTGGGATTTGAACTCGGAACACAGAACTGTAACAAATGCCACAGAACATTTTGTCCTACACTTTAATAACTCTACCAGTTTGTCGTCACCTATGTTAATAACACTATTTAGTTTTCTACACAGGCAGAGTTCAAATCCTGCTAATATTGACTTTGTTTTATTTTGTCATTTCTCTGGCGTCTATTATAAAATAAACTGCAATACTGGGATTCTACTCAAGTACCATTAATTTCTTTTCAAATGCTCTCTTCCCCACATGCAAAATTTAATTACTATCATAGAGAAAAGCTAGCTCTCAAAGGATTATTTGTAAAGTATGTAGCATTACAGTGGTGTTGCTATTCTATCTAGTGAACATAGAGCTGAAAGTAAGATATCTGTAAATTTGATGCTGCAGTTTTGTATTAACTTTTTGATACAAATCTACCTAAAGTTAACTTTTGTGATATAAAGCCTCTGAGTTTGGATTGTTTGCTTTTGAGGCAGTATTCTATAACTGGATGCTCTTTTTGATGCCAACAGACATTATAATTTATAAGTATGGTATTTATTCCACCGACCTTTGCCATACTGGTTATCTACAACACAAACAAATTGCAATGCTTGTTTAACCCCCTTGATACCAACTTAGACCACCTCTAATTCTGATACAAAAATGTTTAAATTAAAACCTATCATAATTTTATGCAAACACTTTTATGTTTGAAACACCAGCTTAATCACGACAAAGCTAGTTATTATACTAAACACTTAGAAAATTTTGATTATTTTCAAGATTAAGTAAAACACAGGCAATTCATTTCTTTAGAAATAGTGTCATAAAATTGTTAAATAGTGTAATGAATACATACACACACATGCATGACAGATTTCTATGCAGTTTCTGTTTATCAAATTCACTCACAAAGCATTGGTCAGTTAGAAGCTATATTGGAAGACACTTGTCCATAAATTTATGTATGTTAAAACCTTTTAAGATATGATCTAACTATTAACTTAACCCTTTCGTTATATTTCTAATGGAAGACACTGACAATGGTTTTCATATCATCTTGAAAATAATCTACTTTCTCATTAATTTGGTGTTTAGAATATAGCTTAACAAAACTTCTTACATGAAATTACCATGAAAAGTAATTACCATGTTCAGTGATGTTGCTGTTTCTTCATGATAGTAAAACATACCTTCCAAATGGTAACTACCTATTTACTGCTTAATGTAATTGACTATTTTAGATCTTAGTATCTAGGTCTTGGATGATACAAGCTGTCTCAAAGATACAAAATAGGCTACAGGGGATAAGATTTGTTTTTGTTTCTTTTTATTTATGTATAATCTGAAGTTGAGAATTTTTGAAATAGGCCTATGCTATTTAAATACCAATTTGTTTTTCTACTGTGTTTTTTACTTCATAATTACCATGTTGCTAATGTTGTAGTCTAATTCAGAGGAAAATAACTATGCCGAGGAATGAATAACACATTAGAGAGTCCTAATACCAGTTCATCATTAGTTAAGAAAATGAAATAATGTTGTTTTGTGCTATTATTATTTGAGTTAAGGCATATGACCTACTGGTTAGGCTGTTGGATTGAGTGGAGCATTTCATTCTTGAGCAAGGTGCTTCTTCATTTCACATTGCTTTTCATGACATGACGGGCACCTCTCATTAAAACATCTGAGAAATCTCCTATCTGATGCAACCTCATAAAAAGCCAGTTAAATCTGCATGGGTGTAAGCTGTAAATTTAATTTTTTAATTTTCACTATTGTTATTTGAATCTAGAATAATGTTAAAAACATTACTGTAAACTTTCCCTTGGTTGCTGTATTATTGTAGAGATGTAAACTCAAATTACTGAATAAAACAGGTTGAGAAGAAATTTACTTTCGAAAAGTTGTCTAGGTGGTAAACAGATAAAAAAAGGTTTGGCAGCTTGGGCTACACTGGCAACTGTATCAATGTATGTGTTACATGGTTCTGCAAAGTCACCTGAATTAATTTTTTAAAGTGAATGTGTAAGATGAGATTTGTTTATCCTTTTTTTACATAGAACACTTAACCCATTAGTACTTACATTACTATATATATGCTATTGTATTATCTCACATAATATCGAATCTGAGATTTTGGTATTATTTTGAGAACAATACCTTAGCAACATGGTAATTATGAAGTAAAAAACAGCCGTTTTAAATGCTAAAGGATTAACTCTTTTCATATGCCCCCCCCACGGTTTTATACGAAACTTTATTCTTATATTGAAATGCTTCATCATAATTTTATGTAAGAAGAACCTTTTGGTAAGTAATGCTCCAAACGTTAGCTTAATATTAATTTACTAAATTTCTCCAAACTCTTATTTTCAAAATTAATTGAAACATTGGCAGTATCTTTCTTTAGGCATATGATAATGAAAGGGTTAATATTTTAAGTTTCTTACTTAGGAGATAATTGGTCATGTATCGTACTGTGTTTGGGTAGCATTTTGAACTGATGCATTTTAATTTTTTTTTTTTTATTCTTATTTCATTTAAATAATTGAAACAGTTTTTAACAATTACACTAATTTAGTTTTATGTGAACATGGCCAATCATGTGATTCTTGATTCAATCTCCTACAACACACCACTTTGGGCAAGTGTCTTTTACTATAGCCTTGGGCTAAACCATGTATGGAATCCTGTCTGGTGGTAGGCTTAAACTATTGCCTGGTTCTTGACTGCTTTCTAAGTAGACTTCACCTTGTTTCAAGCTTTCAGACAAGGTCTCTGATTTCTTCTTCCTTATTTATGACTAACCCTTTTGTTACTGTGTTTCTAATGAAATACACTGCTTATGTATTTTAATTAATTTTTTCATTTTAAGCTGATTTTTGAAACACTACTTAACAAAAATGTCTTAACCCTTTAAACTGGCTGTATCCGGCCAGAATTCTCTCTCCTCTTTCTGTTCAATCTGGCAATAACCAGTTGCTCATACTTATATTAAGGTACTTTTCTCAAAAAAAATGATATCAAAATCGTGTAGATTCGATATTATGTGGGATAAAGCGTTTACTGCGAAAATACAATAGTAAATATAGAGTAATATAAATGCTAAAGAGTTATGCAAAGTTTTAAAATGAGCAGTTTTGTATCAGACTGCCTGGGCAGTTTAACTCGGGCTGGTATCAAGAGTTAAACAGGATACTGAGAGGTTTGGGACAAAACTTGTATTGAAAAGGAAAATTATGTAGGATGTGAAAAAAAGCAAAAACAGAAGAAAAACAAGCAATGTTTGCTCTTTTAAAGGAAATAAGAAAGCTATTTATTTTTTATTCAGTAAGCAAATCAGAATTCTCTTGCTTGACTGGATTTCTATACATTTGTCTGGCTTTAAATATTAACAAGTGGATTGGCAGAATTGTTAGAGCATTGGATGTTTGTATCTTGGATATTTGTTCTGGTTATTTGTTTGGGGTTCAAATCCTTTTGAAGTCAACTTTGCCTTTCATCCTGCCAATAGTACCAATCAAGTACTGAAGTTGCTATAATCAATTGTTTCTGACATTTTGCCAGCTTCGTCCCTTTTCGTTCTGAGTTCAAATCCTGCCAAAGCTAGCCTTGCCTTTCATCCTTACGGGGGTCAATAGAATAGAGTACCTGTAACACACTGGCCGATTTCCCCCTCCCCAAATTGTTGGCATTGTGCCTAAATCAGAAAACATTATTATGAACAAAATCAGTAACTTCAAATTCAGTGCCTCCCTACCCACATTCATTTTTTTCTCCCTCAAAATTATAAACAAGGAATAAGCATATGACTTTGTGTTTCTGAGAACTATAGTGTGTACTCTGTATTATCTACAATGCTAAGGTAAAGGGATTGGTAGTATCAGTAGTGGGTCGGACGCCATGTTTTAAAGCATAGTTATGCCCCTTTACAATCTGAGTTCAAATCCCGCCGAGGTTTACTTTGCTTTTCATTCTTACAGGTTCGATAAAATAAAGTACCAGTATTACACTGAGGTAATTGCTGGCCTTGTGCCAAAAGATGAAATAATTATCTACAATACTAACATATACAGTAGTTTCTGCTGGACAATATGTATGCAATGTCTACATATACATTTCTATGACCTCATGAGTGGCCATAAAATTATCCTCTTTCATGTATTAGAAGGAAACCAATGAATAAATAGATCAAATTAGTATTGCATAATTTATTTTATTTTTATTCATTTTTACAAGTGGGATTGTCAGTAAAATAGCAAAAATGGTAATATGCTGAATAGAATAAATGGTTTTCATTATTTAGTTGGCTCTCTCTCTCCTAAACTGCACCATCCCCCTCTTTTTTAAATCCCATTTTTATTCCTCTGGGATAAAGAAAATAAATACCAACTATATTCTGGGATTGATTCAATCAACTAGATTGCTCCCCTCTACAAACTGTGGCCTTATGCAAATTATAAAATCTTATATTATTATTATTCATGCAGGAGCAGTAAAATGATAGAATCATTAGAGCATTGGACAAAATGCTGTGTGGTATTTATTCCAGCCCTTTACATTCTAAGTTAAAATCCTACCACGGTCATCTTTGCCTTGCATCCTCCTGTAGTCGATAAAATAAATGTCTATTGAGTACTGAGATTGATGTAATCGACTTTTTTTTTCTCCATACAATGCTGGCCGTAAGCTTCATTTTTTTTTTGTAGGGTGTGGGAGGCTTGGTTAACGGTTTTTATAATATATATATTGAAATATATCCTTTCAGTTCTCAATTGCCAAGTACAGAAAAAAATTTTGGATCTGAATTGATAATTACAATATTAAGCTTGTTTATCTGTTATTTCATCATAATTTAGTGTGAGAAATGCTACTGTGTGAGGGGCAAAGAAATTATTTTTCTAAGTTTTTAGTAAAATTGCCAAAATTATGATATCACTTTTTAAGAAAGGAGGAGGGGTATAAAAAGAATATGGACTCTCAGTTTTCATTATACACATGCACAGAAGAAAGAGGTTTTAAAGGGTTATATCATATTTAGACAAATAGCTGTTTTTATATTAAAAAAGTGTGCGTATTTGTTATATATATATAAGTATGTATGTATACGTACATACATATATGTATACAGTAGTATGTATATATATATATATGCACGTATCGGTTTACCGAACATTTATTATAATGCTCGGTTTGTTTGTTTGTAAACAAACACACACCCCGAATTACGCCGTAAAAAAGAAAAAAAAAAAAAAAGGTGACGTGGTTGTCTAAACACTGTACGGCGTAATTCGGGCTGTTTGTTTGTTTACAAACAAACAAACCGAGCATTATAATAAATGTTCGGTAAACCGATACGTGCATATATATGTGTGCATGTATGTACGTATACATACATACTTATATTTAAGTAAGTGCCGTACTAAGAGTGAGAAATGAAATTTCGTTTCATTCTATTCCATTTATATATATATATATATATATATATATATATATATATATTAACAAATGGAAACTATATTTATAAAACCATATTTATTTCATTATACATATTTCAAGGACACCAAGTTAAATTATGGTGTGCTTTCATTAGATAAAATATAATATAGAGCAGTTTTATAAATAAATATTGACATACCCTTAAAGAATGTAACCATTACTGTTGGAAGCTCCCGGATAGTCAATATTTATTTATAAAACTGCTCTATATTATATTTTATCTGATGAAAGCACACCGTAATTTAACTTGGTGTCCTTGAAATATGTATAATGAAATAAATATGGTTTTATAAATATAGTTTCCATTTGTTAATATCGTATTTTTACTCCAATTATTTTGTTGAGTGCTTTATATCAGTTATAAAAATATTTGCTTGTTGCATCCCAACAATTTAAATATAACTTTTACATTATATATATATATATATATATATATATATATATATATATATATATATATATATATATGAGAGAGAGAGAGAGAGAGCTAGTAGTCATGCTGAGACACTGTATTTGTTTAGTACCTATCTTATCTGCTTCTGAAGAATGAAAGGTGAAGCCGGGTAGAATTTTAACTTTCGATGTAATAAAATACCACAAGGTATTTTGTCTCACATTTAAGTGACCTTTGACACTCACTGCTAATGTATGTGTGTGTGTGGTTGCTGTTAGGAAGGGCATCCGGTTGTAAAATTCCCGGCCAAATTTACCGTCATCGCCGGAGCAAGGTGTGACATAGACAGACTTGCCTCCCGTCTAACCCATGGAAAAATGGACGCTAAACGGTGATGATATATGTACATATATAAACAAAGTTTACCAGAGCTTCGGGAGTGTTTGAAATTTGGAAAGGTGTAAAAATAAGTCAAATCTATAGATAAAAAACCCTGGAATTTTTCTCAAATATTACCTAGTTAATTTTAAATTAAAATCTCCCATAATTTGATATTAGAGCTATATGTTAAGTTACTTGTAATGAGATAATTTTTGTAAGTCACTGAAAATCAATTAATAACTGATAGAATTAATGTATTTCATTAGAAATACAGCCACGAACGGGTTAACACCAGTAAAGTACATTGGAAGTGAGAGCCTACCAGGTAATGCTTCACTTTAGCTAAGCCTAGCATGTGTGTAGGGAGCGTGGAAAACAATCTTTTTTCCTTATTAACAATACGAAAGCTACAAATTTTCTAGGGCGTAGGAAGGTGAATAAAAAACAAATTACACACTACTTGAAAAACTGAGAAATCTTTTTTGGAAGTTATTTGGTCGATATTACATTATGAGATTACAACTGAATAATACATCTTTTGTGAGTGTGAATAAACCAACAATATTAGGAGATATATTCATCTGTGAATAGATACATACTCACTTTTATTAAATAAATGTATGTTTGTTGATGTGTATGTGTATATATATATATATCTATCTATCTATACATATATATATACACACACACACACACACACACACACATATATATACATACATTTTATATTAAAATCAAACTGCTAAATTGAAAAAGCTTATATTTCCACCACCCCCTTAAGTAATAACTGACAGAAAGGAAGCTTTTAAAATAATTGTTTCTACTTTAGGCACAAGGCCAGCAAATAGCCAGTGCATTACTGGTACTTTATTTTATCGACCCCGTAAGGATGAAAGGCAAAGTCAACCTCGGTGGGATTTGAACTCAGATCGTAAAGGGACGTAACTATGCTGGAAAGCATGCCGTCCGACCCTCTACCGATACTGCCAATCCATAATGATTGGAGAGACAACTGTTAGAAATAAATAGAAGTTAAATAGCCTGTTATAAATGATAGATTTTTTTTTCTTCCAAAAGATCAGTTAAATAGCAGCAGCACGAAAGAAAAAGTAGAACATGTATTATATTAAAGTTGTAATTTTATGTAAAACGTCACTGAGGGTGTTGATGGCAGGGGCAACGCGAAGATAATTCTTTTTACACCCCCACCCCCCCCCCCCATATATATATATATATATATATAAGAAAATATGGTAAGAAACCAGGTGGCCCATAACGCACCAGAGCACTCGGTACTTAGGGTAGTTGAGTGGGTAATAGGAAAAGAGTCAGGACCCAGACGGCCTGAGCTCAGCCGTCTGGGTCTATATATATATATCATGTAATTGGCTGTGGCACTATGACTTAATGGGGGTGTATAAGAAAATATAAACATACTATAGATTTATATACAATAAACATATGAGTATCCTGGCATTTAGAGAAAAAAAAATATTTTTCTCTATTTTCCTTTGTGAATATATTAGTTAGTAACGGTCGAAAATGTCAGTGTTGTTTCAAAATTGTTAATCTTTCATCAATAACACTAAACTGGTGATGCTTATTTGCATATACTGCGTTTAAATATATGGGTAGCCTCACTATTGATCTGTAATATACATGGGATATTTCTCATTAAACTGAAATTTCCGCGAGGTCAGCTAGTTTAGATGAAATTTCATTTACGTATCTATAACTTTAAGACGATCCAATAGATTTGGCGAATCATTAGAGCTTTGAGTAAAATACCTTGCAGTATTTGTTTTGGTTTTTCACATTTTCAATTCAAATCCCTTTGATGTCAACTTTACCATTTATCCTTTCGATGTGTGTTAATAAAAATAAAGGCCACTTTGTGATATCAACTTTTTCCCTACTCCTAAATTTCTAACCTTGTCTATTGTTCGAAATGGTTATTAGACCAAAGGTAGAAACAATTATTAGTTAGGTTAGTGCAGGGCCTATCTAAACTTTCAAAAACTACTTACAATTAAAATATATGTTTGACATTACAATAACAGCTATATTAAAGAATTTGAAATTTTGACATGCTTGACATTTGCCATTACTGGAAGATACACCAGCATGGCCAGAGCCCAATGGTCAACACCAATAAGTGCTTGGTATCGAAAGGGTCAATAATTTGCTTTGCAATCAGTAGGCCCACTACGTATCATCTTCGGCATGTTGACTCTGGTTTTGTCAATTAAAAATAGACCAATAAACAGCGGAACAGTCTGCTCATGAAATTAATGTGAAAGTAGGTGAGTATTCCACATACGTGTGTAGCCATAACGTAGTTAGTTGCCAGTGACATTCGGCGGGACTGTGTCGGTCCTTTCAATTATGGATACAACTTTGCTGAGTGAACTGAAGCAACATGAAATAAAATGCCTAGATCAAGGACACAGCGCGCTACCGGGGAATCAAACTTACGACCATACGATTGTGAGCCGAATACTCCTAACCAGTAAGCCACTCATCTTCACTACATACAGATAAATGAAATCAGTCAGTGTAGCGATTAGTTTATGCACAAGAACTGCTGTGTGGACAGTCACACCACGTTACTATGTTAGCTCCATAATTATTACTGTTGTTATTAGTTGTTATCTAATGTTACTTTCATTTCCTTTTGTACTCGGTATAAACTCTCCATTTCCCGATGTTGCATTTCGTCCTTATACTGTATCAGAATTCGGTGCCCTTGTGGCCAATAAAAACGGTTTACTATTAAGACAATAAAAAAAATTATTTTTGTTTCATCTTTGTTGATGTTTTTACTGTATATAACATATGTATATATATGTGTACATATATTTATATAGGGGTACGTATATATCTTTTTCATAATTGGCAAGTATTTTGTTGAAATACACGCGTACACTTATTATATTCCTAATTAGAAATATTTTGTAATCTATTGCTAACTCTTGTTTTAAGTCCCTAATTAAATAGATTGTGTTCTATAAAAGAGTCAATTATGTACTCTGAGAATCAATGAAAAAGTATTAATTAATGCTTGTTAATATTTACTAAGTATACAAACACCCTACTGTTATTTTTGATAAACATACCTTATTTATATATGGGGAGGGATGGGACGTATATGTATATACATAAGTGTGTGTGTATATATACATACGCATGTGTGTGTGTATATATATACATACGCATGTGTGTGTGTGATAGTAATAAGCTAAATATCCTTTCTTTTCTTTAGTTTTTTTATTGTTTTGTTTGTTTTTTTATAATATTTGTTAGTCTGAGGATATAATGGATTGCATTGACCTTCAGAAATTTTCTGGTATTTCATTTTATGGATATTAGGATAGTGATTGTCAAGGTCGAACTTGACAAGACTTGAACTCAGAACGTAAAGCGACACATTCCAAATAAATATCCCATGGTATTTTGTCTAACTCCCGATTCTGTCAATCCATTGCTGTCTGTACATATTTATTTTCTGCTAGAAATTATTTTCTACAGTCAATGCATATGTTTCCATATTTAATATTTCCGTGTTTAGTGTAATCAGCTTTTCATGCCTTAGGGCAACTAGAGAACTCAGTATTTCACCAACTTCATTATTTCATCTTTTTTTTCCCCTTCTTCTAATAAAGCATTAAGAATTCAATTATTACAGTTATAAACTGTATATTTCAACATACATATATATATGTATATATTTAAAGAGATATGAAAATCAAATTTGGATTAATACAATGGAAATAACAAATATGCATACATCTGTATATCATTAAGGATTCAATTATGTGTGTATTTGACCGCACACGCATGCATGCGTGTATGTGTATATAAATTGCATCTCTATTATGCATACATTTACCATATATTTTTTGTAGATTCAGTAGTTAAGCCGCGTTTACGTGGGGGGTGGGGGGGGGGGGGTGCGACCTTTAGATGAACATGTCCTGTGTGTGTGTGTGTGTGTGTATATATATATTTATATATATACGTATATACTTTTATATCTTATATATATATACACAAACACATATACTTATATATATATATACACACACACATATACTTATATATATATACACACACATATGAAAGAGAGATTGATAGACATATTTTGTTGCTCAGTTACAGGTCAGCCCTGATTCACCAGCCATATGATCATATATATTTTAGCTATGACCATCCTAGCTTTCATTTTGACATATATTCATCATTACTTTGCCCAATACTATATTCCTCTGTGTATACCGTGTGGTATACGCCATAAGTTATACATCAAAACTAGGCTTTTCCAGACATATTTCTGGTTTTAAAAGGGTGCGCATTATACACGAATCCCCCCGGGATACACGGAAGTATACCGTATGTCCTTCCACTTTTTAAATATGGTAGTGTGATTCGAGGGGAATTTGGCTGATATTTTTAGTAGGTATATAGTGGGTCTTTCGTTGCTTGATTTTAGAGCTAAAGTTGATCATTGTTAATTTTTAGAAAATTAAGACATTCCTGTCTGTGACTCAACTTTTTTTTAAATTTTGTTTCTATTTTATTTAATTCATTCTTTATAAATAATTCAAACCTTAAGCTTGATTAGTTTCAGTAGCTAGGAGGTATAATGCGTGTACACACACAGAAGCACGCTCGAGATATATTATAAAATAATTATCGGGGTTTTGAATATTTACTTGCAATAATCTTTCAATGGGGATTTAAGACATCCATCCTTGTTTTGTATCTTTTCTCTCCAATATAATTCTTAAGTTTCCTCTATCCAGGTCTTCAACAACAAAGTCCTAAGACAGAAATACGTTACAGGTAAAATTCCGTTATAACGAATTTTTCAGTATAACAATTTTTTTTTCAATCTCCAGCCACTCGTCAATGTGTTAGGTTGATCTCGTTATAAAGAATGTTTCGTTACAACGATTATTTTTAATTACCCGTGAATTTCGTAATAACGGAATTTTACTGTGTCTACAAATGGACAATTTAATCTATATAAAATAATTGAAGTTAACAATTTCTTTTAGGAACCTTTTTTATTACCGTATTACTAATGAAGGCACTGCGTCTGTTTGAATTAATTTTGAAAATAACTAAAAACGTGATGGAATTTAATAAAATAATTTTCATTAGTAAGCTGATATTTAGAACATTACTTAACAAAAATGTATAAAATAAAATTACGATGGAAAATTTTAATATACGGACAACCATTTTAAAACGAACAGTTTTGTGTCCTAATTCAGGGTGGTTTCAAGCTGCTTTGCTTAGTATAAAAAAAGGGTTAAAAGTCATGAAGACACTGCACTTGTTGTTTTACTGACTATTGCTACATACACAAGTGCATGTATGTGCAGCTGATTGACATAATCAATAGCTTTGTATTTTGCTTCTGAGTTTAGATCCGATCAGATTGACTTTGCCCTTCAAGTAAGAACTAGATGTATAAACACTGGTTTAATGTAATCCACTAAACCCTTAGATTGTGAAAATCCGGTAAAAATATATATAGGAAGGGCATTCTGCTGTAGAAGCCGCATCAAAGACAATGTATGAAGGAGCAAGACAGTCCCTCAAACTGTCTAGTCTTAGACAGCACATATATATGTATGAATTGGTGAATATTTGTTTAGAAACGGGAAAATGATTCTATACATATAGTAGTGTGTAAATTTAAACAATTGAAACATGAAATTCGGTTATGATTAAAGCTTTCGCTATTTATATATTTTTTCTTTTTACTTTTCCAATTTCTCCCTGTTTATTAATACATTTCATCTACTTATCTGCCATAGCTCGGTTTCCTCTACCAACTTTTTATTGTTGACAAAAAAAAAACTTATAAAGATTGATTAGATTAGATTAGATAGTGATATTTACTTTTGTCTTGCCACACTCCTTTCTTCGCTTTTTGTTTACCTCTCAACATCTGATTAATAACTACCATATATAATATTTCTATATGTGGAGGCATACGGCCTAGTGGTTAGGGTGGATTTATGATCATAAGACCGTGACGGGGAGGTCAAATCTTGGGCTTGGTGGTGCATTGTTTTTTAGTAAGACGCTTCATTCACGTTATAAGACACATCAGATACCACCTCATAAGAGGTTAAGCAAAATTTTCATGGGTAATTTCATATAGTATGTCTCTCCATAAATATGAAAGACCAGACCAACATGGAACTAATCTATTGAACTTACAAAACCTCATTTCATTTAACTTTGCCTTTCGCCCTTACGGGGTTGATAAAATAAAGCACCAGTAATGCACTGGAGTTTGCTAGCCTTGTGCCAAAAGTAGAAACAATTATATATATAGTAATTTATAAGTGCCCAAAGCAGAGCTGGAGGCACAACTCATACATGTGTATGTCTTTGTTGGTCTGAAAAACAAGTAAGAAAAATATATGTAAGGTTAGTTATTTACAGCTTTCTCGCTCTCTTAAAAATGTCTTAAAATATTTTCTTTGTTTAATATATTTTGTTTGTTTTGAGTTATTCAGTTATCTATATCTGTCTATGATTTCATCTCTGTTACAACATGAGTTTTAGTGTTGGTAGGGGTGAATAACATAGCTTGATGCATGCTGGTCACTCATCTAGTCATCTATCCTTTCAGTCTACCAACTACATGCAGAAAGAGTTGCTAGCTGCTATAATCATCACAAACATTATCATCACGTACACATACTCCTTCTCTCTCTCAATCCTACAACCAAACACCACCATCCCTACTGCTACTGCTGCCACCCACTCCGCTCACCTTTCTTCTCCACCTCAGGCTAGTTACCCTTCCTTCTCATTACCCATGTACAGGAGGAAGGAGGATTCTAATATTGAATATAGAATGTCTACTTTGAATGAAAGTTTTTAAATGTTGGTCTTCATACTGAGATGTAGGCTAAATACAGGTCAGTAGGCCTCTCTTCTGGATAGAAATAGGGGTTTATCACTACCACCACACCCTTTATACCTATACACACACAACCAGACATAATTATGTAGGTGGGGAATGACAGAAAGTTATCAAGGTCTTTTATTGTTTTCTTGTGAATATAATATTAATATATAAATAATAATAATAATATTTACATTAGTTTTCACAGGATGGAAGAATTTCAACTTTGAAAATAGAATTGAAACTGACTCTGGTTCTGATACACAAATGTTTGTTTTAAAGAGTTTTATATTTATCTTAAGAAAACTTACCATCATAATTTTATGTAATAATATTATTTAATTTAATTTATGAAATCCTCTCAAATTTATTTGAAAATCATAAGCAATGAAATATGATAATGAAGTTTATTAATTTTCTTGTGGATATATTAATAATGGTACTTTATTTTATCGACCTTGTGAGGATGAAAGACAAAGCTGACCTCGACAGGATTTGAACTTGGAACGTAGTCTCAGATGTTTTAAATCATGTTGTCTGACGCTCTACCGATACTACCAATAATAATAGATTTTAAAGAAAGGAAGAATTTCAAAACAATCTTTGTTCCCAAAGATTTGCTTTTGTTTTCAACTTTGGGGATAACAAGATTAAGATTCTTTGTATCTTCTGTTTTCTGGTTCTATAATTAAAGTATTTATCTAAAAACTTTCCATTATAATTTTGTATAATAAGCTTTATGTTCTAAATACCAACTTAATGAGATAATTGATTATATTTTCTAAATCTCTCCAAATGTTTTATTTGAAAATTATATGCAGTGTTTTTCATTAGAAATATGGTAATAAAAGAGATAAAGTCAAATTAGGCTATCCTTTAAGGTATATTGTTAAAATTGTTGTTCATTAACTGGTTTCAATCATTGAACTGTGACTATGGAGGGACACTGTCTTGAAGGTTTTAATCAATCACATTGAACCCAAAACATATTTTTGCCTAATATTTTATTGAACCCTCTTTTTCAAACTGAAGATGTAGGAATGAAAAAGACAACTCTAGTGTTAACATAAACAGAGACATATATATATATATATATATATATATATACACACACACACACATACATATATGAGTGGTTTCTACACAGATTCTGGGTACCAAGTTCCACTCACAAGGTATTGCTGAACCATCAGCTACAGTAGAAAATAAAACACTTGCTCAAGGTGCCACACAAAGGAGTCAAACCCCAAGCCAAATGGTTGCAAAACACATTTCTTAACACTGATATTTATTAAAAAGTCATTGAATGCCAGAAACTAGTATTATTAAGTCATGGGGACTAATTTTAAAATAGGCTATTAGCACAATCATTAAAGTAGCTGTATTTAGTTATGTTGCTTTATGTTCAAATCCCACTGGAATTGACTTTGCTTTTCATCCTTACAAGGTCAATAAATTAAGAACCAATCAAGTATTGAGTTGATTTAATCAACTACACCCTCTCCTCAATTTACTAGAAATCATTAAAATAAAAGTCAATTATGTTAGCCAACTTTTAGAAAAAACACTATGTACTATTGGGTAGTGGTAATGTTTATATTTATTTTCTTTTAAATGAGATCATATTAAAAGAAATTAGCCAGTTAGTTAAACATGGTTAATCTATTTTATCAATATTCACTTATTTGTTAGTGTTGAAAATTTAATCTCAACATCTGTAAATGATGTTGGTGACACTCCAGTGTTATTGTTAATAGTATGTATGTATGATCCTGATAGTCGTAGGGGCGCCGTATTGACATACAGCATTTCTTGGGCATTTTAAACCTGGCAGAGCCCATCCCTCTCCAGGCCTGAGTATAGCAGATTTCTTCCAGAGAAAGATAGAAAGTGAGTGAGAGGAAATTAAAAAGAGATATAGATGAAGAATTGACCACAGTTCTAGACTCGTACTTTTTTTTATCAACCTCGAAAGGATGAAAGGCAAAGTTGACTTCAGCGGGATTTGAACTCAGATGGCAGAGAGCCAAACGAATACCATAAAGCATTCTATCTGACATTGTACTGACTCTGCCAATTCCACCTCCTGTATTGTTAATAGTACTTTGGTTCATGATTTTACCTTTTTTTTTTTTTTTTTTTTTTTTTTAACAAACTTTCTTTATAGTGTTTGGCAGAATCATTAGAGAATTGTATAAAATGCCTTGCAATATTTCTTCTTTCCTATTATGTTCTGAGTTAAAATCCCACAGAAATTGATTGTACATGTCATCCTTTGGGGGGATGGGGGGGGGGGGGGGGGTAAACTAAGTATGTCAAGTACTTGGGTCAATATTCTTTGTCTACTAAAATTTCTCATGCATGAATCCATATATATAAATTCTGGTTTTATTATTTTTTTTTTTTTAGTTTTTGAAATTTATTGTTTATTATGAATTAGAACTTTATAATATAACACACACACACACACTGTCGAATATAAGCAGAGGAATGTGACAAAAAAAAAAAAATGATAAAATTGACGATTTTCACCAACTTCGAATTCTACATAAATAAGGTGCTGATATATCTGGAGTGATTATTTCACAATGAAACACCATTTTTCTACATTTACTATAACGTCATGAGTTTTATTTATGCATTGCCTTGAGAACATTTCCAACATATTTATTATTTGAACTTTTTAATACATAAATATTCCTTACACATACACATATCGATTGTTTATCTCTGACTTGTACTTTTTTGTTTTATTTCACTCGGTCGCTCTCTGTCTCTTCTTCGCCCTTCTACTCTAAATCCTTATACAGTGTTCTTTTAGTTGATCTCTTTCAACTATTATCTTATTTATTTCGATCTTCCTCTGTTTTAATGATCTCCATAACAGTTAATGAAAATCTTTTTCTTTTTTTTTTTTATATTTACCTTAAACTAAAAATATATCTCCCTTATATTAATTTAGAATGTTTTCATGTTTTTTTTATTTTCTAAAAATGTTGGAGTTGTACGTTTGTCTTAACAAAAACTATACTCTTAACGACACTTAAAACATTTTAAATATCCAAATATTAAAACTTTATGAATATTTTTCCACTGATGAGAATTTCAAAACTTCAGCATAATGTGTTGATGAGCTGCCTCGGCTTATAAACAGTGTTTGGATTTTTTGCCCATTTCTCAGACATAAAATAGGGCGCTGGGTCGCCTGAAAAATATACGTTGTAACGAAAAATTCTTTATAACGAGATCGACTTAAAACATTGCGTGTGACCGGGGATTGAAAAAGTTTTGTTATAATGGAATTTTACTTGTATGTACAGGGTGGGCCAAAAGTCATCTCTTACCTAATTTTATTGATAAAACATATTACAAAATAATTCAAAACGAATTTTTCTTGGAGGGCATATTATATTATATTCTTTGGTCTGATTTGGAATAATGGCTTTTTCTCTTCATATTTTCTAAATATCTGTTTCCAATCCTTCCATAAAGATATATTAATAAAATCCACTGCCAGTTTCAATTAATTTTGAAAAATTTAGTTGCTTTATCTAAAGCAACTAAATTTTTCAATACTGGGATAGTGTTTGAGATATGACATGATAAAATAGAAGTTAATTAATTTAAATATGAATTCTTCAAAATGGGTTTTGTTTTATATATATATAAAGGGGGTCTCTGGTGTGGAGTGAAACTGAAGTTATGGTAATGGTACATAGTAAGTTCAGGTCGTCCGGTGGTCAGTTACCTGGAACTGTATAAACACATCCATGGGGATCAGCTCAACACTATCATTTTAATACCTGTTTTTTTTCAGACATTGTTTAAGCTGATATTTCTATGGCTAAGCTGCTTTTCTGGTGCCAACTTGAGTTTTTTTTACTAAGGTAACTGAGACAGCTGGCAATGTGAAAAGAAAGCACACACCCACACCTCTGGGTTCCGTATAATTTTTGTCTACTTTTCACAACGCAATAATCAGCCTGAGGCTATAGTAGAAGACACATAGAACCCAAAAGCTCATGGTTGCAAAGTAAATCTCTTAACCACACAGCCATGCTTGCACCTATATAAATGAAAAAGAAATTGTGGTGGTAGTAGTGGTATCAATTTTGTTGTAGCAGCTGACTTGCAATTTTATTAGAACTGACTGTCTCTTTAAGCAGCCCTCCTTCCACCTTTGCCAGTAAAAAGGAGGGTATAGCTACAGCTACAACCTCTTCCATGTCATTTGTTTTATTTATTCTCTTACTCCTGTTGAAATATATCTTAGGTTTCACTTAGATTTTAGGAAGGACCAGTGTACTTTATATATATATGTATATAAAGTATTTGAGTTGCAACAGGGATTTATGTGTATAATCGTATTTTGAGGTATATAAAGATGGACTGGTGTATAAGACTCTCCTTTATTTTGAAAAAAGTGTTTTAAAAGAAATATATATATATATATATATATATATAGGCATTAAAATGAACTAAACTATGCATGCCTATTTAAACATGCAGCTATACTTATACATGGCTTGTGTATATTATATATAGACATTTTTTATAAGGGCAGTGTATCGGAAAAATAATTTGAACATTGGACAACGCCTTATGGTATTAGTTCTAGCTCTTTATATTCTGAAATCTATTACTGGGTCGATTTAATCAACTTCTCTCCTAAAGTCACTAGCTTTGTGTCTACATTAAAAATCATAATTATATTTACAAGCTGACCACATAGAAATTTCAATTTAATTAGAAACAATCACCAATTATTAAAGATCAATCATTTTAAAAAAATGTTTTATTTATTTGTTGTATATATATATATATATATATATATATATATATATATATATGTATATATATATACACAGTACAAAATTACACAGAC
Organism: Eledone cirrhosa; assembly: GCA_964016885.1. Taxonomy (NCBI): domain Eukaryota; kingdom Metazoa; phylum Mollusca; class Cephalopoda; order Octopoda; family Eledonidae; genus Eledone; species Eledone cirrhosa. The sequence continues at coordinate 155,628,146 of OZ024740.1, forward strand.
ATATACATATACACACACAACACAATAAATCAAATAAATTTAACAAATGATCGAATTTACCGAAATGGAATATTTTACTCATAATCTGAAGATAAACAATATTTTCTGTAAAATCCCCCCTCCTTCCCTTCTTTCTCTATCTCCCACAAACACTTTTATCATTACCTTTTCAGCATGAGACTTATTATATGACAAATACACCAACTTTGATATAATAGTTATCTGTATAAGATGCAGGCAGATTGTTTTCATAAAATAGAAATGTATCTATACACTGAAAAATACAGAAAGCTACAAACCAGTGTTAAGTTCTTTTGTAGTTTATATTCTTTTATTTCTACCTACCTCTCACATTAGTTCATTTGTTTACATAGCCAATACATTGAAATTACCTTGTATGTATGGAAGTTTATGTCAATGTGTGCTCACTCAGCTAACTAAAGATTCCACCATCTGGGAGAAAAACCTAAAATACACACATAGATTTACACACACACATTCTGTTATCACATAGATTTATAAATGAAGACATATCAATTCTAAATTATCAAATAATTTGTTCACATCTCTTTTTATAAAATGAAAATATTAACCCCTCTCTCTCTCTTTCTCTCTCTCTCTCTCTCTCTGTCTCTCTCTATAGAGATTTTTCATTTCTAACATTAAGAAATTTATTTTAAAGTGTATTTTCTAGACCGGAGGTTGCCAACTTTTCGGGCCTCACAGACCACTAAATTCATAATTTTAAATCTCGCAGACCACTAATATGAATTTGTTGACAAGATAAATACATTAACAAATTTTCTGCAGACCAGCAAAATTTTCTCTTGGACCACCAGTTGGTGACTGCTGTTCTAGATAGTAATGAAAGGAATTAAGAAATTTTTGTTTTTTCTAGGCTCATAATTATTTATAACAGACACATACATCCATATATAAACTGAAATTGCTGAAACTCACAGTTGAGATGGCGAAGGACTGCAATAAGTGGCGGGATAATGTGCAAGAAAAGACCCATCCAACCCATGCAAGCATGGCATAACAGTCATAGAACGGTGATGATGATACACATACATATAATCATCATTCAAAGTTCACTATCCCTGCTAGCATTATATATAAGCTTTCTGTAGTATTTTTTTTTTTTATGTTGCAAGGTTTGTGATTTGTGTTTTATAAACATTTTTTTTTTTTGTATTTAATCTTTATTGGAAATGAAAATGTTTTTTTTTTACATTTAACTTCTTTTATCTATAGGTTTATTCAGTTTATTTATAAACCAAATATATATCGGAGGAAATCCAAGAGTTTATTCTTTTCATTTCCATTTCCATCTCTCCTTTTTTTCATTTATATATATAAATGATTATCATTTTCTTTTCATATATATATATATATATATATATATATATATATATATATATATATATGAAAAGAAAATGATAATCATTTCTAATAAGAAGAATAAATGATTCTTCTAAAATGCAATTAGTAAGATGAAAACTAGCTTTATTTTCACATGTCAGCTTTCTGAGAAATAAAATTTAACTCCAAGTTACATGTAAAAAAAAAATAACAAAACAAATTATGTTTAAGGCTTAATTCATGTTTTCAATTTATATTTTAATATCTTCTAAATTAAAAAAATAAAAAATACTCATTTTATTATTTTGTTTCAATTTAAATTTCAAAATCTTTTGTGTGTTGCTGACCTAAATAGATATTTAGCATGCTTTTAAATTGTAAAATGGATATTTCTAAATCTACACATTCTAATATGTCATCAATTAAAAAAACACACACTAAATTAGGTTTTGGTTTAATTTACATATTTATTTATTTGAAAGATATGTATATATATATGTATGTATGTATGTATATGAATTATTATCTGCTAACAAGAGTTGGACATGTGTGTGTGTATATATATATATATATATAATGTATATGAGGTTTGTCGAAAAAGTTTCCAACCTTAGGTAGTGGGTTGTACATACTTGGTGGGGTTCAGTTGGAAATCGCCTTGTGGCTCCTCATATTTGGCCCAATGAGCCTTCAACTGTTTGAAGCACATTTGGAATACTTCTTCTGGAATGGCTCAGTTTTACAGTCAGTATAATGTCCTTTTGGTTTTAAAAACGGGACCCTTTCAGTGGCATCTTTATTTTTGGGAGGAGCCATGTCAGGAGAGTAGGGAGCTTGGCAAATGAATGAAATGCTTTTCTTTGTAATGAATGAGCTAGGGCGTTATGAAGCAGCTGTCTGTTTTGATGCTCACAGTTCTGGCACATATTCATGATGCACAATGCCTCGATTGTCAGAGAAAACAGTCAACATCACCTTGATTTTGCCGTGCACCTATTGTGCTTTTTGGGGGCCCTGGCAATGTTGGATGCTGCCCTTACTAGGGCAGTGGATTGTCAAAATCATTAGAGCATTGAATGAACAAAATACTTTGCAGTATTTATTAAGGTTCTTTACTTTTTGAGTTCAAATCACATTACGGTCAACTTTATCTTCCATCCTTCTGATGTTGATAGAGTACCAGCTAAATACTGGGGCTGATTTAATCGAATATCTACTCTTTCCAAATTTTGGCTTTGTGTATATGTTAGAGATTATCATGATTGGCCAGTGGATTGGGTTGAAATGGTAGCATAACTAACTAAATAACCTTGCACTATTTAGTTGCATTCATGAGCATTTTGAGTTGAAATCTTTTCAACATAGACTTCTCCCATTTTCAGGGTTAATAAAATAAACACCATTCTGGTATTGACTAAAGATGTGTAGCTTAGTGGTTAATGTTGAGTGCATGCTCATAAGATCTTGTTGGGTTCTTGGACTAGGTGTCATGTGTTCTTAAGGAAGACACTTCATTTCATATTACTTTTCATGGTAGGACTGGGACCCCTATCATTAAAACACCCAAGCAACCTATGAATAGTAGGAAGTCAGCTAAATCTACATAGGTATGATCTGTAACATTAACCTTCTTTTAAATATATAATTGTTTACTATACCTTATACCAAAAATTGTGACAGATAGCAGAAATCAATAGAGCAATGAATTGAATGATTAACAGTATTTAATTGAATTGCTGAGGTCTATTTTGCTGTTTGTCCTTTCAGGTCACTTAGTTTTGAGTCAAATACCGGGGTTAATACAAATAAGTATAACTATATGAATTTCTGGCTGAGTTTGATAAAAGAAATACTAGTCAAATACTAGTCAAATACTAGAAGCTATTAAATCAACTAAACCTCTCTCCAAAAATAGCTTCATGTCTGTTACATAACTCAACACAGCAAAATTCATAGTTGTCTTCTGTAAGTACATAATCATCACCATCATCTAGCATTTTGTAAGAAAGACTGGTATTTATTTCAATTGTTTAACTTTAATATTTATGGTTACTTTACATAAAATGTACCTGAACAGTTATGTTGTTATATCTTAGATAATTCAGTTTTATTATTGCAATTATTTCAAACTATATGTGTCTGGATATTCATATTCATTGTGTGTAAAAGCCATTTTTTTTCTTTTCCTTTCTATTTTTTGAATGGGATTTACTTGTTTTTTTTTTTTTTGCTTTAAAAAAAATGCTTCTTCATATGCATATATATATATATATGTGTGTGTGTGTATATATGTATATATAATGTGTGTGTGTATATATTACTGATAGTTTTGTTTGCTTGAATATAAAATACTTTGATGGTTGAGTAAAGCATTATTTATCGATTGCTTAGCTTTTTATGTATGTGATCTTTGTTCATATATACAATTAAAAAAAACCCCAGCAAATGTATTGTATTCTTTCATCTCAATCTTAATTTCAATCATAAATTGTTAATATATATATTTGTGTGTGTATGCATATATAGTCATTGGACTGCAACCATGTTAGGAAACCACCTTGTAGGTCTTTATTAGATCATATCAATCCTAGTACTTATTTTAGCCTGGTACTTATTTATTTAATCTCTATTGAATAGTTCAGTTGCTCTTTTATTGACATATAGGCATCCAGCTGAACACAATGGTTTACACCAGTATGCACAAGTTGTTATATACAATTATTTACATAATAATAATATTATACATTATATCTGTTGCTGTCTGGTTTCATATTTGAAAGGATCAATTTATTTGTGTTCATATATTTCTTCATTTGTTCAGTATTCTTTACGGCTTTATATATGTATATATGTGTGTGTATTATATATATGGCTGATCCAAAAGCTGAGAAAATGAGATTTACAATTTGTTGACAAGATATTAAATAAATTGATGTGTTCAAGTATGAAACCATTCAATAGCAGCTATAATGTTGTGTAATATATTAATATATAGGGCAACATTGGTAGAGTGGCAGGCTAAATGCTTTGTGGTATCTAGTTACGATTTCCTATGTGCTGAGTTCAAATCCTGCTGGGTCAACTTTTCCTTTCGTTCTTGCGTGGTTAATGAAATAAGAACTGGGATTCATATAATCGACTTACCCTTTTCCCCAAATTGCTGGCTTTGTTCCAATATATATATATATATATAGTTTTTCTACTGATATAGATTTTTCCCATCACTTGTTGATTACTAGGCTAAACGCGCCCCCCCCCCCTCCCCCCAAAAGAAAGGGGGTAAAAAACCAATGTTATAAATGCAATAAGTTCCATTTGTTGGAGCAAATTCTCGTTTAGGTTAGAAAGGAATGGTAAAAAAAATAAATAAAAGTGAAGTAGTAAAATTAGGTTGATGATCCTTTTCTTGGCCAATGAAACTGGTTGAGAGGGAGATCCTCAAACCAAAGCCTTGATTTGAATGCTTGCAACAGACTAGATGCCTAAAGGCCAGCTGGTTGTGTTAAACTGGCCAACGTATTAAGTTTATTATCTAAGACAACACCAAATTTCAAAGTGCAGTGCTTGTCAATACTGTCACATCTAAGAACAAACTAGTTTACGGGTTTAAGAGACAATTACACACACAACTTAAAATTAAAATAGTTAAAAATCACGAGATAGACAAAAACAAATTAATAAAAAATTTTAATTTGTTGGAATTTTTTTATTCTTTCAAAAGGCCGCCGGTTCCCCATCTCTGAGCCAGACCCATCCTCAAAAGAAAGAGCTGAGTACCAACCCCACCCCACAGGCATAAATATTAATATTAACGATAATGTAGTAAATAATAATAAAATATTAGCTATACCTGTCCCTCAAATAATAGAATGGACTGAAAAGCATTATACGGTTTATGATATAAAGTAACTTAGTAAAATATGTTCGTTGATATAACAATAAATTACCAAGTAAAGTTATCTTATACAAAAAAAAAAAAGATTTTTTATGAGCCTATCTATGATGCAGATCGATAATCTATGTCTCTGACCAGGCATTACCACAATATGTCTCCTCCCTTCTGAATCTTATAAGGTCCCTTAAGAGAGGGTAGGCTGCTATTTTAACAGGTCTAAGAGGCTATATTTTGCTTCCTTCCACTCTTTTGTAAAAAGAATACCTACTGTTATGACTTATTCTTCTTACCTTACCCATCTGTCAGATATTAAACAATTTCATCAGATATTAAATCTAAAATTAATCTGACCTCAAGGCATACATATCGTATGATTTTTATCTGTAAATATAATAAAGATGTGTTTTAATTTCTATGGTGTCATTATTATCTGTTCTTTTTATTAGATCTGTTATAACTCATCTCTTTGAACTTTTAGAGCATCTATTTTGTATTAAACTATAATTTGTTTTCATAAACATATGATATGAAGTATATTTAATTTTTGGTATGGTATAGAGATTATTTTGAGTAGTTATTGTTCTATAGTTTTGTTTTTATAAAAAAACTTTCAATGTTTGTGGTAGTGGTGAGTGTATGAGAATTGGTAATGTTAGTCATTAAACTGGGTGTGTTTAAAATATTTAAAAATCAAAATTGGTAATTTTAGTTTTCAAATTTTTTTGTTTTAGTTTTAAGTTTACCTAATTAAGCTGGATTCCTTTTTTTTTTCTTCGTGTAAATTTCTGAGTACCCACAAAATATTGAAACGAGTTTATGATTATATATGTATATATATAATGTGTATGTCTTGTAATTTAGCGCTTAAAAAAATACAAGTTCCAGACGAACGACTGAATCCTTTTAGGACAGTCACAGCACGACCGCAGCCTATTGACTGAAACTAGTAAAATAATATATTTATGTATATGGGGGTGAATACATTATATATACACACATTATACTAACATGTATGTATATGATAACGAAATTTGGAAGTATACCGATGAAATATGTAAATGTTACAATAAACTATAACATATGCATAAGTTTTATTCCAGTTTCTAAAATGTTAGTTAAGTACACAAAACTTTATTTTGCTACTGAAACAACATAACTTCCAATTTATTAGCAAAACAAAACAACAATCGACTTCTTAATATACAATTATCTGATTATGTAATTATATTCCTATATTTTTTATGTAGATGTATGAAATATTTTTGCAATAAATCTCACAATAGGCTGTTTATAGTCACATTGATGGTATTAACAAGCTCCAAATGTCAATAAAATAAAATAAAAAGGATAATGACGATAGTGTTTTATATTTTGGCCTTTTCAATGAGTGATCGTTTAAGAGAACTGACTTGGTAGGTAAACTTTTAGTCGAGATTGCATCCCTATTTTGATTCTAGCTTGAAGCGAGATTAATTCTCTTAGTCCGTTTGTTTTAAGAGCCCTTAGAAAATATGTGGAGGTCACAATATTTACGCATGCTCTTCCTCCTCATTATCAAAAATTAAACCCCAATTTTTTTTTCATTTTGATAGAACTTTAAATTATAGTAATAAAGAAAATTTGAAATTTGTAGCACACTCCATTTTTCTTTATCATACCATAGAGAGTTCAGTCTAAATTATAAATATTAAAATTAGGATTGCGAGATAAATTTCAAAGTGTGTATGTGAATATACATGTACTTTTTCTTTAAAATATCTTTTTCCGTTCCTTTCTCTTCTCACTCTATCTTTCTATTTCATCTTTTAGTTCTCATTGTCTTCTGATAAAGGACTAATATCCGAAATGTAAAGGCTCTTTATATATGAAGCATTACAGTAATATATTTCTTAATTGTATTGTATTGTGTTGTTTGCTTTATTGTTTCCGTTTACTTTTTGCATATATATGTATATATACACACGTGTGTGTGTGTGTGTGTGTAATGTTTGGGTTTTGAAAATGGAGAAACAAAACTATACAAGTAAAGTGATGTATATTTTATTATAGCCGTGAAACTATACCTGTTGCTCGAGAGCCAGAAGTTCCGTGCATAAGAGCACTTTTCAGTTTTACTGACGAGTACGCCGAAGCATGAAACTCCTGGCCCTCGAAACACTGACATGACTTGGCAGTTATATATTTGTAAAGACAAGACTTAATGAATATCATATTAGATTATCAGCTTTACTTTGTTGGTTACCTTTACAAATTGAAAAAGGAAAAGTAGTAAGTAACCTAAAATAAAGTAGTTTGTGCGGCGTTGAAAAGTTGCGTATATAACCGCAATTCTTAGCTCAGTCTGGTAACCCTGTGTACTAACCGCAACTTCTAGCTCAATCTGGTAATCCTGTGTAAAATAGCAGAAACCGTAGAAACTGGTGGTGTGTTGATACAAACATTCCGTCTGTCTTATACGGAATGTATGCTGACAATTTAGTAGTAGAGTTACATTTAATAATTAAAGTTAGGCTTTAAAGAGATGTGTTTTGATTGAAACCTTTAAGATCACAAATAGGCAGGAATAGATCAATAGCTCGAAGTTGTCCGAGCTGAACAGAAATGAAATGAGATGACATGGACTTAAAATATTCGAGAAATATGGAAGAACAAATATTTCTTTTTTCAAATAGTGGTAAATTAAAAAAAAAAAAGTGTATTCGGCCACTGTAAATGATTTCAGGGAAAATTATAAATTAAATTTGTAACATAAGATATGAAACTTGGAGATTAGCTAGTGGAGCGTGGGTGCATATTTTGTATCGCTTAAACTGGTTCGTTTTAAACGAAGTTCAAGGGTTTGAGTTTTTTTAATGTGTGTGTGTGTGTGTGTGTATCAAAATGGATGCAGTAAAAACCTGTTTAGACCATTAGAGTATGGTAATATGAAAGAGTCGGGATCCCGACGACTGAGCTTTTTCTGTTTCAACAGCTAGCACTATGGAACTAGCTGTTGAAACGGCAGGAGCTCAGCTGTCGGGGTCCCGACTCTTTCATGTATATAAAACAACTAAGGATGAGTTGAGAACTTCATATCAATGCAACTCTCAAAAGCCGCTACATTGCTTTGAAATGTATTCATTGCACACAACAAAAGGCGTTTCCTCCATATCCATCCCACTTTTTTTTAGGACTACACACATTCCAATGTGTGTTTGGGGAAGATTTGGCTACGACCGTGTACAGGTTACTTTATTATTTGAAGTCGATAAAAAAAAAAGAAGATTCATTCAATTCCCTTGCAAAAGATGGGTACAAAAATTAATCTTGAAAACTACTGGAAGGATTTGTGTATGTATGTGTAATACTTCCAGCTGCCATAGTTATTACTAAATATTTAAAAGTAACATTCCATTTTCAATGCTAAATCTTGTTAAAAAGACGAAAAGGACAGAGATAAGCGTATTAGTTTATGTATGTATATATTTCTGTTTATATACAATGTGCGTATATATTTATATATATATTGTGTGTAGGTATCTGTATTTTTATGTGTATATGTGTGTGTGTGTGAAGATGCATGGGTATTCGGCTCACAATCGTGAGTTCGATTCTCAATGACGCGTTGTGTCCTTGAACTAGGCACTTAATTTCACCAGCAGGCTTGATAGGATCAACTAGAATACTCATTGTTGTGCCAGTTTGTGTGTGTGAGTGTATATATAAATGTGAGTATATATCCTCATCGTTTAACGTCCATTTTTCACACTAGTATGGGTTATGTATATGTGTATTAGTTTGTGGTGGTTCTCTTAGACATGCCCTCAGCTATGCTGTTGACATGAAAGTAGTATAAGCAATCAAGAAACCGGCTGATGCTACTCTCTTACATCCTGATTTAGATGCATATACAAATGGGCTTAGGACAATATGCAATTTAATGCTGGAAAATTGCAAGCCCTCCACCATCAACACACAAAGCCACATCAGGAATTGAAATCCCAGTCGAAATCAAAACAGGACCTGAGTATTGACAAGAGCAATGATGCATCGTCACCAAAGGACTTTCAGGATAAGCGGCCATGTCACCAGCTATTGTCACCTATAATGTTAAACTAACCACAGAACTTGAATCAATCCAACGAAGCTACAGCAAGATTTCCTAAGTGAAAGAGATGAGCTACTGGGAGAGGCTGAAAGAACTAAAACTATACTCTCTGGAGCGAAGCAGTGATATGGAAGATCCTGGAAGGGTTAACACCAAACTTCAGCATTGACAGCTGCACAATCCCATGAATATGACATCACTGTGTAGTGTCAAAGGACCCAACCTTTACATCATGAATAAAGAAGGGTTACTGCAATAGTCTAGAGTTCAAATGTCCCCAGCTCTTTGCCAAAATGTCTGAGATATCTACATGATGTACATGTTGATATTTTCAAGAAACACCTTGACATTCTACAAACCATAAATAAGGAAGGCAGCAACAAAATCCCTTTTGCATCAATGGCCAACAAAGGAGGGCTGGCTATAGAAAGTGTGACGTCAATGGTGGTGCCCCAGCATCGTATCAGCCTGTCTGCAGAAACACGTTAAAGAGTGTGTGTATGTGTGTGCATATATGTATGTATATATATATATATAAACAATGTATGTGCATATTTGTATGTATGTGTGTGTGTGTGTGTATAAAACTAAAAACAAAAACATTTGTACTGCTTATCTGTTTTTTGTTCTCCGTTCATTTATTAAACTATATATATATCATCATCATCTTTGTTTAACGTCCATATTCCACGCTCGCATGGGTTTGGACGGGAGTTTACCCACTTGAGGCAAGAGTGGTTGTCTTGCTCGCATAGGACTGTCTGGCGGGTTTTCTACGGCTGGATGCCCTTCCTAACACCAACCACATTTACAGTGTGGAACTGGGAGGTTTTTAACGTGTTGCCTACACGGCCATATTACAGCGTGGACTGTGTTTTTTTTGTCATGACACCTACACGACCTCATTTGTTTCAGGCTGGATGTTGTGGTACCAACATAACTTTACATTGAAAGGGGTGGTGTGGATGGGGTGGGAGTAGTGGGACGGGGGTGTATTTTGTTAGAGGTGCCTACTGACTGTAGTAGGTTTCACTTTGCACTTAGGTAAGGCGGGTCTTCTCTATTACTGAGTACCGCCAAAGGTCTCGGTCCAGTGACATTGTCTTGGAGAGGTGTAAGTGTGTGAGGTCGGAATTTATCAAGTCGTCCCAGGTTTTTCTAGGTCTGCCTACTCCGTGGCTACTGTCTATTTTTATTGCCTTGCACTTTTTTATACAGCTGTCGTCTTTCATGCGCATCACGTGGCCATACCAATGTAGTCTTCTCTCGAGTAAACATCTGATCCCTCTTATTTTTAATTTCTCCCTTAATTCGTTTATGCTTTGCCATTCACGTATATTACTATTACACATCCAGCGGAGCATGCAAGCTTCGTTTCTCTCCAGTCTGTGTATATCCTCTGCACACAATGCCCAGGTCTCACTGCCATGTAACATTGCTGTTCGTATGCAGGCATCATACAGCCTGCCTTTCATTTTTAGAGAGAACCCTTTAGTGGCCAATAGTGGTATAAGCTCTCTGAACTTTTTCCATCCCGTTCTGACTCTAGCTACTGTACTTTCAGAGCACCCTCCCCCACTGCTGATTTTATCACCCAGGTAACGGAAGCTGTCCACTATTTCTATAGAACCATCTGTGCAATGGAATGAGTTAGTATTCTGTGGGCACTTGCTGCTACTTATTGCACCAGAGCACCGGCCATATATATATATATATGCATATATATCAATAATAATAATAAATGAAAACTATCTTTATAAAACCATATTTATTTCATTATATGTATTGCAAGGGTACCAAAATTTTGGTACGCTCTACTCAGATAAAATACAAAAGTTGGTTTTCAGATAGTGACATATTCAGACAAGAACTTAATGTTGTGAGTTCTATTTGAATAGTGAAGAAAACCAACTTTTTTATTTTACCTGATAAGAGCGTACCAAAATGTTGGTACCCTTCAAATATATATAAAATAAATATGGTTTTATAATGATAGCTTCCATTTATTAATATTATTCATATCATACTCCAGAAGAAAATTGTTGAGTGCTTCTAATCTGTTATAAATTAAATTTGTTGAATAATCAAGAAATTAAGATAACTCATTGCTTATATATATACACGTATATATACATCGAACCTGGAAGCTGAAAGACTCCTCGGCCAGTAACAGATTTAAAGATATTTTACTCAACGCCTACGACAGTAAAGGAGAACAGATAGAGACATTCAATGTAGAAGAGCACTGGGAGTTCCTAAAAAATAACTTACTAGAGGCGACGGATGAGATCTGTGGCTGGAGTAAGACCACAAGCAGGAGGAGAGTGACTTGGTGGTGGATCAATAAGGTAGAGGAGGCAATTAAGGCCAAGAGACATGCATGGAAAGAATGGAAGAATGGGGGAAGCAGGGTACATTATATAGAGACCAAGAGGGAAGCTAGGCGACAAGTATACTTAGATAGGAGGGAAGCAGAGGATAGAAAATTCAAGCATGTTTTGCAACGTGAGGACCAGAAACAGGTGGTGTTCAAGATTGCGAAGCAGTGTGTCAGAGAGAATTGTGATGTCATTGGAGAGAAGTGTATCCGGAATGATAAAGGTGAACTTGCCCTCACACGTGCTGAGAAGATGCATGGAAGAGCCATTATGATAGATTACTAAATGAAGAGAATGCATGGGAAGAGGAGACCCTACCCCAAGTAGACCCTATAGAGGGGCCAGCAGTACAAGTCAGCAGCAGCGTAGTGAGTAAGGCAATCAAAGATATGAAGATGGGGAAGGCAACCGGTCCATCGGGTATAGCTGCTGAAGGCATCTGAGTCTGTAGGTCACACTATAACCACACGTATGGTTAACCAGGTAATACTAGAAAGTGTCATACTAAAAGATTGGTGCAGTAGCATCATTGTCAACTGCTACAAAGGTAAAGGTGATGCACTAGATAGAGGAAACTACAGAGGTATAAAGCTGATGGACCAGGTCATGAAAGTAACAGAAAGAGTTATCGCACAGTTGATTAGGGACCGGGTGAAACTAGATGAGATGCAATTTGGGTTTGTACTAGGAAGAGGCACCATTGATGCCCTCTTCCTTGTGAGACAGTTACAGGAAAAGTACCTAGCTAAAAGTAAGCCACTCTACCTGGCATTCATCGATCTCGAGAAAGCCTTTGACAGAGTTCCACGTGCTATAATCTGGTAGGCTCTTAAAAAACTAGGAGTAGATGAATAGCTTGTGAAAGCTGTACAAGCCATGTATAGGGGAGCAGTCAGCAAAGTTAGTATAGCGAGGAATTTAGCGTACAGGTTGGTGTCCACCAGGGCTCTGTTCTTAGCCCTCTCCTGTTTGTCATAGTCCTGCAGGCAATAAGGAAGGAGTTTAAGACCGGATGCCCATGGGAACTCCTGTATGCAGATGACCTCGCACTTATAGCTGAATCTATGGTAGAACTAGAGAAAAAAATCCAAACTTGGAAGCAGCGACTAGTAAGAAACGGTCTCAAAGTCAACATGACAAAGACTAAGGTCCTTGTAAGTAGTTGAGAAAACAGAACCCAGATCCCTTCAGGGAAATGGCCTTGCTCAGTATGTAGGAAAGGTGTAGGGAGGAACTCCATTCTCTGCCCCAAATGCAAACAATGTGTACACAAGAGATGTAGCGGGATCTCAGGAAGCTTAATTAAGAATGTAGGCTTCACATGCAGCAGCTGTACTGAGACAGCAAGCAGCCACAGTAAACAAGTACCACCAATCTCTGGGAGGGCTCTATAGAAACAGTAGACAACTTTTGCTACCTAGGTGACCGAATTAGCAGCGAAGGTGGGTGTTCAGAAAGTACAATAACTAGGGTAAGAACGAGACGGAAGAAGTTCAGGGAACTACTGCCACTGCTAGCTGCAAAAGGCTTCTCCCTCAAAATGAAAGGCAGACTGTATGATGCGTGTATCCGAACATCAATGTTACATGGTAGTGAGACCTGGGCGCTGAAGGTGGAAGCCTTACGTAGATTAGAAAGAAATGAAGCCTGCATGCTCCGATGGATGTGTAATAGTAATATAAGCGAACGGCAAAGCATAAATGAATTGAGAAAGAGACTGAGCAACAGAGGAGTCAAATGCTGTGTGCAGGAGAGGCGGATGCGTTGGTATGGACATGTGATGCGTATGAAGGATGACAGCTGCATAAAAAGGTGCAGAGCACTAGAAGTCAATAGAAGACCTGGGATGAGGTGATAGGGGCCAACCTTACCCAGTTGCACCTCTCAAAGGCGATGACACACGACCGTGACCTGGCGTTGCGCAGTAATGCAGGGTACCCGACCTCCCATGGGTACAAGCTGAAGCATATAGACAATATGCCCTCACACCCTTCCACTGCAAAGTGCTCGTGGAGGTGCCACGACAAAAAAGCACCCAGCCCTCACTGTAAAGTGGACGTGTAGCCGCCACGGAAAAAAGCACGCAGCACTCACTGTAAATGAGGTTGGTGTTATGAAGGGCATCCAGCTGTAGAAACCAAGCCAAAATCAGTTCCTGTATGAGCAAGGCATGACCAGCCGACCAGACACTGCCCGCAACAGGACAGCCCGTCTAACCCATGCTAGCATGGAAGAACGGACGTAAAACGTTGATGATGATGATATATATATACATATATGTATATATATATATACATATATATATATGTATATATATATACGTCATCATCATCATCATCATCAACGTTTAACGTCCGTGTTCCACGCTTGCATGGGTTTGGACGGGGGTAGTCCCACTTGAGGCAAGAGTGATTGTCTTGCTCGCATAGGACTGTCTGGCAGATTTTCTACAGTTGGATGCCCTTCCTAACACCAACCACATTTACAGTGTGGGTCTGGGAGGTTTTTACCGTGTTGCCTACACGGCCACATTACAGCGTGGACTGTGTGTTTTTTTGTCGTGACACCTACACGATCTCGTTTGTTTCGGCCTGGATGGCGCGGCACCAACATAACTTTACATGGAACGGGGTGGTGTGGATGGGGTGGGGGTGGTGGCGGGACGGGGTGTAGTTTGTTAGAGATGCCTACTGGCAAGGCGGGTCTTCTCTGTTACTGAGTACCGCCAAAGGTCACGGTCCAGTGACATTGTCTTGGAGAGGTGTAAGTGTATGAGGTCGGAGTTTATCAGCTCATCCCATGTTTTTCTAGGTCTGCCTATTCCGTGGCTACCGTCTATCTTTATTGCCCTGCACTTTGTAATACAGCTATCGACTTTCATGCGCATCACGTGTCCATACCAACGCAGCCTTCTCTCGAGTAAACAACATCTGATCCCTCTTATCTCTAATTTTTTTCCTTAGTTCGTTTATGCTTTGCCGTTCACGTATATTACTGTTACACATCCAGCGGAGCATGCAAGCTTCGTTCCTCTCTAGTCTGCGTATATCCTCTGCACACAATGCCCAGGTCTCACTACCATGCAACATTGCTGTTCGTATGCAGGCATCGTACAACCTGCCTTTCATTTTTAGGGAGAACCCTTTAGCAGCTAATAGTGGTATAAGCTCTCTGAACTTTTTCCAACCAGTTCTGACTCTAGCTACAGTACTTTCAGAGCACCCTCCCCCACTGCTGATTTTATCGCCCAGGTAACGGAAGCTGTCCACTATTTCTATAGAACCCTCTGCGCAATTGAAAGAGCTAGTATTTTGTGGGCACTTGCTGCTACTTATTGCACCAGAACATCGGCCACATGTAAAGTCTATGTTCTTAGTTAGCTTACCTGTGATCCCACTACATCTTTTATGCACCCATACTTTGCATTTAGGACATAAGATGGAGTTTCTACCTACGCCTTTCCTACATACCGAGCACGACCATTTCCCAGAAGGGACCGCCGCCTTGTTTTCTTTCCTACAAACTAGAACTTTGGTCTTAGCCAGGTTAATTTTAAGTCCTTTTGACTCTAGGCCGTGCTTCCATGTTTGGAATTTCTTCTCTAGCTCGGCCATTGATTCCGCTATGAGTGTCAGGTCGTCTGCGTATAGGAGTTCCCATGGGCAGCCTGTCTTGAACTCCTCTGTTATAGCCTGAAGGGCAATAATAAATAGTAGGGGGCTGAGAACAGAGCCCTGATGGACGCCAACTTTTACGCTAAACTCTTCACTATATTCGTTGTTAATTCTAACCTTGCTGACTGTTTCTTTATACATGGCTTGTATAGCCCTCACAAGCCATTCGTCAACGCCTAGTTTTCTAAGAGCCCACCAGATAATGGAGCGGGGGACTCTGTCGAAGGCTTTCTCCAGGTCGACAAAAGCTAAGTAGAGGGGTTTACCTTTAGCTAGGTACTTCTCCTGTAGTTGTCGTACTATGAAAAGAGCGTCTGTGGTGCTTTTGCCTGACACAAACCCGAACCGCATTTCATCTAGATCAATTCTCTCTCTGATTAGTTGCGCTATTACTTTTTCCGTGACCTTCATGACCTGGTCGATTAATTTAATGCCTCTATAGTTACTCCTATCTAGGGCGTCTCCTTTACCCTTATAACAGTTAACGATGATGCTGCTATGCCAGTCCTTCGGAACAACCCCATTCTGTACGACTTGGTTAACTATGCGGGTGACCATGGTGTGTCCCACCGTGCCAGATGCCTTCAGCATCTCAGCAACTATTTCCGAAGGCCCAGCCGCCTTACCAGTCTTCATATCCTTGATTGCCTTACTTATTATACTCCCCTCGACTAACACTGCTGGTCCCTCTATCGGGTCGATATGGGGGAGACTGTCTTTCTCCCATTTATTCTCCTCATTTAGTAGCCTTTCATAGTGACACTTCCAAGCTACCTTCTTATCAGTGTCGGTGATGGCAAGTATGCCATCATCGTTAAGTACACACTTCTCCCCGACAATATCACGGTTTTCCTTGACGCATTGCCTGGCAATCCTGAACACCTCACGTTTTTGGTCATCGCGTTGTAGAACATGCTTGAACTTTCTTTCCTCCGCTTCCCTTCTTGCTAAGTACACTTCTCTCCTAGCTTCCCTCCTGGCCACTTGATAGTCTACTCTACTTCCCCCATCCCGCCATACTTTCCAAGCCTGCTTTTTGGCCTTAATTGACCCCTCCACCCTATTGTTCCACCACCATGTTACTCTCCTCCTGCCTACAGGCCTGCTCCAGCCACAGACCTCGTCTGTCGCCAACAGCAGGTTTGCTTTCAGAAATTTCCACTGTCCCTCTATATTGTCCGATTCTAGATGCTCTTCCTTACTGTCGAAAGCATCAAGTAATATGCTTTGAAATTTATTTCTGGCTGTGGGGTCCTTTAGCTTCCATATTTTTCTCCTGAGGATAGTCCTCTTCTGCTGTCGGGTACGTCTCGTCCTGACTATGAGGTCGCTAATTATCAGTCTATGTTGGGAGGTGCATTCTTCATGGGGGAGGGATTTAGTGTTTACAACAGACACTCTGTCACGTCTTCTGGTAAGGATATAATCTACCTGGCTTGTGTGTTCCCCGGATCTATAGGTAATCAGGTGATTGTCACGTTTTTTGAAGTTAGTGTTACAGATAGTTAGGTTATTTGCATCACAGTATTCCAGGATTCTGGAGCCTTCCTCATTTCTAGTACCAAACCCATAGCCTCCATGGGTTTCGTCGTAGCCGTCACAATGTTGTCCAACGTGACCATTTAGGTCGCCTGCAATAATTATATAGTCACTGTCAGATATTTGGGAGGTAGTTAGCAACAGTGTCTCATAGAATCTGTCTTTTATAGTGCCGGGCAGTCCGGATTGGGGTGCGTAAGCAGATATTACTGTCACCGTAGTTCTATTGAGGACAAGTCTTATTTTAATTATTCTGTCGTTCACTCTATTTACGTCTATTATCTTATCTGCCCACTTTTCTGCTACCATGATTCCTACCCCACCCAGCCCATCGTCGTTTCCCACCCAGAAAAGCTTATAACATCGTTTTTTACCCTCAATGAATCTAGCAGACCCACCCCTCCACCTGGTCTCTTGAATACAACAAACATCGACCTCCTTACGTTCAAGCATTTCTACAACCTCGTTAGCGCGACCCTTTAGGGTGCCTACATTTATGGTACCAACTCTGAAGTTTTGGGTTGCGTTTGGAGGGTGGGGGTGGTGGGGGGCGGGAGGAGATAGGGTTATGTTAGCCATCCGCGGACGAAACAAAGAGGAGTGCTCGCATTCTCGTCCACGAGGTGAATTTGACTTTAACTTTGGCATTTTCGCTCTGGGCGTCCAGATTTTTCTCTCCCTTCCACTCTCCAGGATTCCGCAGTCCGTCCGTCCATCCATCCATCCATCATATATCGAAGGCAACCGGGCAAGCGATAGTATAGGCCTCTGGCTTATGATTTGGTCCGCGTAATAATAATAATAATGGTGATGCGTGGGGGTGGGGGACTCTGGCTTATAATAATGGTGGTGATGCGGGGGGGGGGGGGGGGCTCTGGCTTATGATTGGTCCACGTATTAAGTATGGTGGCGTGTGGGGGTGGGACGGAGGGGTGTGGGGTAGCTAGCTGGAAGGTTATGAATGTTTAACAAGCGATTTAACAAAAAGCAAAACTGCAAGATTTGTTCTGTTCAATACGACAAAAACACCGTATTTAAACCTTAAATAGATAACAAAAAATACAGATTTCGGATTTTGCGAGATTGGATGTTTGTTTGGACTATGTACGAAATTGAGCGTGGAAAGGAGAGAATAATTTGTACTTTACGGTTTACATGAGTACATCATAGAGATAATTGAAGCAGTGGTGGATTGGCGAAAGTGAAATAAACATGAAGGAGAACTTATCTTATATATATATGTGTGTGTGTGTGTGTGTGTAGCTAAGAGAGAGATATAGAGGGGAAGAAAGAGAGGGGGGGGGCGAAGGGGGAGAGATATTGTGG
>OZ024740.1:155687353-155769853 GCA_964016885.1 Eledone cirrhosa
ATTCATTTCATGTATATATTTGCTAAAGTCGTTGTTTTTTCATGTTCTCGGAAAAGATGTATCTTTTCGTGTTTATAAATCTTCATATTTGTGTTTGTTTATGAAATGAACCATTTATATTATTTGTATTCTTTCATGGGACCCAAGTTTATAAACCGAGATACATACAAAGAAAGACAAGACAAGACAAAACAAAAAACAAACTTGTATCAGAATTCTTCAAATATTTTCATTTGTTTTCTCACTAGGTACTTTCTAGGCGTTATATATATTTATATATATATTTATATTTAATATTTATTATTAAATAATTATTTTAGCAATACTACAAACAGTAATATATATATATATATATATAATTAATTCATTTTTAGTGTTGGCATGCTTCTACTTCAGAGCTGAGGTTCAGAGTTCAGCAAAGGTCATGAGACGAAACTTGCTGTTGATTGTATCGTTTCCAAACCGTTTCTGTTATTGGAACCACACCAACATGTTGTCATTATGTATGCTGTTTCTGTTTCGTTCGTTGTTGATGATTATATTCTTTTTAATTATTAAGTAAATCATTTAAAAAGAGCACGTATTCTTTTGTTTTTGTTCACAAACGATTGCTCAATCTGGCACAATTCAAAACACCGAGCCGCAGTAGAGAATACTTGTTATGTAGCTGCAATTGTTGATCTCGTGTCTTTTCCGAGCTATTGTCGAATTTTTGGTTAATACACACAAACACTAAAACACGCCAAGTCGACTGTCTCGTATCGATGACAGCACAGCTTATTAAATGGAAAAGAAACATTTTAAATACTTTTAAATTATATTTCCCAATAATTATTTCGTTACGGAAAAACATTTTGATTTAACCGAGTATTTCAAAAAAAAAATATTTACGGTTTCGTAATTGAAACTTAAGGTCTACTTTTAACTGTTGTAGATTTTTAGAAATTGTATGTGGAGTCTGTGGAATCTCTAATGCATAATTATGCAAACATTGAAGTTTGTTTCTATATATTATTAATATGTATTTTTTGTTTTGAGCGATTAAATTGTCTAGTATGTGTATGGAATTTGTTTTATTGACCCCGGAGAGTGAACGTCAAAGTTAACCCTATTGGGATGTGAACTCAGTGTATGAAGAGGTTTCACCATTTCCTCTTTACCATTATTTTTTATGATTTCTAACTGAAGCACAAAGCCACAAATATTTTGTTGGTGGATGTTGTCGATGAAATCTGCCCCTAGTATTTGGTATTTATTTTATCGCTCCCGGAAAAGTTGATAAAATATAATTGTTTCTACTTTTGGGACAAGGCCATCAATTACCCAGTACATTACTGGTACTTTATTTTATCGACCCCGTAAGGATGAAAGGCAAAGTTAACCTCGGCGGGATTTGAACTCAGACCGTAAAGGGACGTAACTATGCTGGAAAGCATGACGTCCGACCCTCTACCAATACTGCCAATCCCTTTAAAATATAATTGTTTCTACGTTAGGCACAAGACCAGCTATTACTCAGTGCATTACTGGTACTTGCCAATGACACATTAGTATTTCTCCTTGCATATTTAATAACAAATTATTATGTAACACAGTTTAAAAAATGAACTTTTAATATCAGTTTTTAAATGAATTAATCAATGGTTCTGGTTTGTGACACCTTAAACTTCAAACCAATAGACCATCAAACAAAATGTTTGGTAATTTTTTATACTATTCAGTCAGGGAGGGACGGGGAGTGCTCATTCAGGGCCTCCGTAACTAACAAGATAGGTATCGTTAAATTGAAGACTGACTTGAATGCTTGCAACAAAGTGAAAGGCACCCAAGCGACAAGTGGTGTAGTTAAACTGAATTACTGATAAGGTCTACCACGGAAGTAGCTCATGGTGAGATTTATTTTAGCGACCTCGAAAGAATTAAATGAATTTGAAGTTGGAGTATAAAGCTGGTACACATACAAGGTATTTTATTTTATGCTGCAGTGACTGTCAATTTGCAACATATTTAGTTGTCCTTTTACATTCTGAGTTCAAATCCCACTAAGGTTGACTCTGCCTTTCATTCTTCTGATAGCAATTAAGTACTGAGATCAAAAGAATCAACTATAACTATCCTTCAACCAAAGTTGATGGTCTTGTGCCTGTTTTAAAATATTTATTATTCACTTATTGTTAAAGTTATTTACTAGTGGTTTATACATTTGTGTCTGTCTAATGTAATAATGTTTTAGAAAATCAGTGCACCTACATGCATTCCCATACACTTCTGTCTGTCTCTGTGTGTGTATATACATGTTTATATATAAGCATCTCTGTTGACTAGTTTTAACTTCTTCAAAGTTAAATTTATATATTTAATATACAGTTTTAGAAAAAAGAGAAAGTGAGGGCCATTAATATTCCAGCAATTAACTGGTGCACAAAGCATTGCTATGAATGATTGTCAGACCAGTTTGTTGCCACAGGCATGATGTAGTGGCAATGTTAACTGTCATTTCAACTATGTGGACTCTGATGGCATGGATAAAAGTTCTCATCGATTTATCAACAATCTTGTTTTGATTGTCACTGATTCAAAGACATAAATGTTTTTAGCAGCAACACATACTTATAGTGCTTGATGTCCTCAGCTTTTGTCACAACACTTGATGAGTGGACTGTAGCTTCTAAGATGTTGCAGTCTGTGAATCTCCTAAGGCATATAAAAAACAGGTTATCTCACCAAGGCATTTGCTAACACTGTAGTCCATTACAATAAGTTCTAAGATTGTTGATATGCCTACAGTGTTCATCATGGTAATTTTACATCTGCTTACCATGCTGGCATGGGTTGAAGGAGCACATCATGTTCGTATGTTCTATTTTTGGTATGGTTTCTACAACTGGGTGACCTTCTTAACACTGACCACTTTACAGTTCACTAGATGTTTTTTATCATGACACCAACAATGTAGTATTCTCTCTCTGTTATCTTGTCTGTTGACTATTCAAACTATTTCATCATTTCCATCAGTAATGGGCAGAAGAATTAGTTTAGAGAAGACAGGATAACTACCATGATTTGGAAGGTTCTTGAGACTGGCATGTGGGAGAGGGAGCAAGAAACTATGACTCATGAGTTTACTATATCATAATGTGATATCCTCTGACTGAAGTCCTTGTCCTAGTGATTGCAACAAAGTGGAATCCTCTAAAGGCACTCAAGACCAGGTAGTGATATTAAACTGGACAACATATAAGGTCTCTATCAGGATTGATTATATTTGCTTGACTTTTTAGAAATACCAACCAGATCTCACTGAAATCAAACCCTATTGTTTTAAACAAAATGGACACTTTGGAAGCCCTTAAAAAGATGTCATTGACTGGAATGCTTTTGATCATAGATCTTAATCAGTGTTGAATAACAATGTATGATTTTATATTCTAAATAATCAAATAATATAAATATTGCCTGTACTGATATATTTGAACTCTTTAAAATCTTTATACTTTCTCCTCTTGCATGAATTGGCTCCTTTTATGTGTTTTTGTTGTTGCTTTGCCCTGGGTCAGCTCTAGGGCAACTAACCTATGGTATACAGGTAGCTAGTTGATTAATTAGGTGTGTGACTGACCTGTATTTATATTTCTTTGAAAAACCTTCAGCATCCAACTGACATTGAAACAGTGTTCATCCCATGCTCAATTTTGACATATATCTAAAACTACTGTCCAGTATATTCATTCAATTTGAAGGTGTATGGGCAGAATTTGAAGGATATTTGGCTGCAGTTTTAGCAGGACGAGTGACTGTGTGTCGACTCCCTTGTTGGCTCAATTTATTCCTGTGTTTAGCTTGTGTAAGGGATAGTCTATTATAGTAATAATGCTGCCTGAAAGCTCTTTCATTATATAATTCAAGTTTCTTGGTAGAAATATAAATAGCTGTATCTCCCTAGTGCAGTGGATAATGAGAAAATCTAAGATGAATTTAATGTAATTGTAACTACCATTTATAAGCCTTGCTGTGAAAATGTAATGAAATAAGAAAAACATTACTTTCTTCATACACAGAAAAACGAGTTTGCCATGACATGTTTCACATCTAATTGACAGTTCATCACGTTGTGTTGTGCATAACTATTTAATTCTATTGCTGCCGAGTACACAATATGCAAATTAGGCTAGCTGTTTCAGTTAAGTTCTGGTTTGTCTTTGATATAGTGTTTTACTATTAGTTTTGTTTCACAGACGAAATACAAGGTACTTATTTTCTAATTAATAGCCAACTAGCTGTGAAACAGTTGTTTTTCTGTGTACAAAGAGAATAAAAGATTTAAAAAAAAATATTTTCTTGTTTCCTGAGTCACTCATAAGCTGTATTTATCTTAAATGTTGTAATATATGCTGTGTTGTGCATAAATATTTAATTGCTCTGTCAGCTGATGCATATTATGTAAATTAGATTGGGCTTTTCAGTTTAGTTCTGTTTTGTATTTGATATAAATAACATTTGACTATTATCTTTTTATAGATGGAAGGGTATTTTCTTTTGGTGTATTACCAACTAGGTGTGTTTTGTAAAAGCAATCTCTCACATTGTTTTGTGTACAAAGAATGTTTTTCACATTTGTTTACATTTTCACTGTGAAACTTATAAACTCTTGCTATAACTACATTAAATTTATCTTAGATTTATAATACACACACACGTATATATAATTTTGAAGACCTATTTTGCAAATAATTTGGTTAATTTTCTTTTTTTTCCCCTATTTGATGGGTTAGTCAGTGGGAGGGTTGTACAGTGTCGATGACCTTTGCATGCTCAGCCTGAACATCTGCAGATCAATTTCTGTAGGAAAAATGTGGGAATGGAGTGGTAGTCTGAATGTTTGCAACAGTGAAATTCACGGAATACAACCAAGGATCAGTAGGTGGTGCTATTTTGTTTAGTCAGGCACTGGCATTCACTTCAGAACCATGTAGTTCTGGATTCAGTCCTGCTGCTCTGCACTTTGAGCAAGTCTCTTCTACTATAGCCTTGGACTGATCCAGGTCTTGTAAGTGGAATTTAGTAGATGGAAATTTCAGAAGCTCATCATTATATATATATATATATATATATACACATATAAATCACACATACACATCTTAGCAGGGAAAGCAGATGTTAAATAACGTCATGTGTATGTTTCGTCTGTGTTTACATTTGTGTCTGTGTCCTATAAATCAATAAAATATACACCATACTTGAAAAAATAGAGCAATTTTTTATGGAAAACAGAAGATTGATTACAATTAGGGTTTTTAGATTTAATTATTTTAAAAAATGAAGAGATATTAATCAAAGAATGTTATTTTTAAGGTGGCATGAGAATGGTTTTTATTTATTAAGTCATGAATTTCAGTTTAGTTTTCAAGTGAAAAGATTAACTACAATATAACTACGATATGCTATGGTAAACAGAAACCATTTCACAAATAAAACTTGAGTTTATATCAAAAGTTGTATCTTATGCATGTTTTGGGCAGTGTCCGGTTGGCCGACATTGTCTTGGTCATACGGGAACTAATTCTGGTTTGATTTCTACAGCTGGATGCCCTTCCTAACAACCTCATTTACAGTGAGTGCTGGGTGCTTTTTTTCCGTGGCACCTACACGTCCACTTTACAGTGTGGGCTGGGTGTTTTTTTTGCCGTGGCACCTCCACTTTGCAGTGAGAGGGGGTGGTGGCATATTGTCTATATGCTTCAACTTTGGCTTGTACCCGTGGGAAGTCGGGTCTTCTGTATTACTGTGTGACGCTAGAGGTCATGGTTGCCTTTGAATGGTGCAATTGAGTAAGGTTGGCTTTTATCACCTCATCCCAGGTCTTCTTGGGTCTCCCCACTCCGTGGCTTCCATCAACTTCTAGTGCACTACACCTTTTTATGCAGCTGTCATCCTTCATGCACATCACATGTCCATGCCAATGCAACCTCCTCTCCTGGACACAGCATTTGATTTCTCTTATGCTCAGTCTCTCTCACAATTCGTCTATGTTTTGCCATTCGTGTATATTACTATTACACATCCATCGGAACATGCATGCTTCATTTCTTTCTAATCTACGCAAGTCTTCTACAGACAGCGCCCAGGTCTCACTACCATATAACATTGCTGTTCGTATACATGCGTCATACAGTCTGCCTTTCATTTTGAGGGAAAGGCCTTTTGCAGCTAGCAGTAGCAGTAGCTCCCTGAACTCCTTCCATCCTGTTCTTACCCTAGTTATTGTACTTTCCGAAACCCACCTCTGCTGCTAATTCGGTCACCTAGGTAGCAGAAGCTGTCTACTGTTTCTACAGCGCCTTCTCAGAGTTTGGTGGTGCTTGTTTCCTGTGGCTGTTTGCTGCTTGCTGTCCCAGCGCAGCTGCAACATGTGAAGCCTACATTCTTAGTTAAGCTTCCTGAGATCCCACTACATCTCTTGTGTACCCATTGTTTGCATTTGGGGCAGAGGATGGAGTTCCTACATAGTGAGTGAGGCCATTTCCCAGAGGGGATCTGAGTTCTGTTTTCTCGTCTACTTACGAGGACCTTAGTCTTTGTCAGGCTGACTTTGAGACCCTTTCTTTCTAGTCCCTGCTTCCATGTTTGGAATTTCTTCCCTCGTTCCACGATAGATTCAGCTATAAGTGTGAGATCATCCGCATATAGGAGTTCCCATGGGCATCCAGTCTTAAACTCCTCCGTTATTAGCTGCAAAACTATAATGAACAGGAGAGGGCTAAGAACAGAGCCCTGGTGGACACCGACCAGTATGCTAAATTCCTCGCTGTAGTCATTGCTAACCCTAACTTTGCTGACAGCTCCCCTATACATGGCTTTTATATCTTTCACAAGCCATTCATCTATGCTTTTCTAAGAGCCCACCAGATTATAGCAGAAGGCTTTTCCAGATTGACAAATGCCAGGTAGAGTGGCTTACTTTTAGCTAGGTACTTTTCACTCTGACATACTGCATTGCAATCTTGAACACCTCCTGTTTCTGGTCATCACGTTGCAAAACATGCTTGAATTTTCTATCCTCCTTTTCTCTTCTAGCTAAGTATACTTGTCGCCTAGCTTCCCTCCTGGTCTCTATGTAATGTACCCTGCTTCCCCCGTTCTTCCATTCTTTCCATGCCAGTCTCTTAGCCTTAACTGCTTCATCTACCTTATTGTTCCACCATCAAGTCACTCTCCTCCTCCCTGTGGTCTTGCTCAAACCACAGATCTTGTCCGTTGCCTGAACTCCCGGTACTCTTCTACATTGAATGTCTCTATCTGTTCTTCTTTACTGTCATAGGCGTCGGGTAAAATATCTTTAAATTTGTTACTGGCTGAGGGGTCTGGTTGCCTTCTGTTTCCAAGTTCGTCTAGTTCAGACAGTGAGGTCGCTGACAACTAAGTTATGTTGGGAGGTACATTCCTCTCCAGGGAAGGCTTTTGTGTTTACAACCGTCCATCTATCACGTCCTCTGATGAGGGTAAAATCTGACTAGAATGCTCCCCTGATCTATAGCAGATGGTTGTCAGGTTTTTTGAAGTTTGTGTTATATATCGACATGTCATTGGCGTCGCAGAATCATCATCGTCATTTAACATGTTATTCCCTGATATATCTATATAGATATATATGTAAAGTGGTCATGTAGGTGTCATGACAAAAAGCACTCAGTACGCATAGTAAATGTGGTTGGCATTAGGAAGGGCAACCAGCCGTAGAAACCAAGCCAAAATCATTTCTGTATATATATATATATATATATACCGTCTAACCCATGCTAGCGTGGAAGAACGGACATAAAACAGTGATAATGATACAATTTTGAAAATCAGTGGCACCACATATATATTTCAATGAAAAACATTTGAAGGCTGGATCCCAACAACTTCATTTATTGTTGCACAAAATGTATTTCTGTGGTCAGTCAGTTACGTCATCAGAGGGTATGAACATAATAGATTTAGTTAAGTAATCTTTATTGAGGTACAGCAAAAATAAGAATAGAAAAAATGAAATATCCAAACTAGCAAAGTTATCACTAGGATGGTCTGTCTAGCGATAATTTTTACATTTATTTTATAAGTCTGGTACTTAATTCATTAATCACTATTTGTTGGACTACTAATATATGAGATGTAAATAAATAACACAAGTTGTTAAGCAGTGCCACACATTAAAATATGGCATTTCAGCAATAATGGTATTGTTTCTTTTTGTATATGTGATACTACAATATTCATGTATATTCTTTTTGAAGATATGGCTGCTATTTCTAGCAGTTTTTGTGACTAGAGTAGCTCATTTATGAACCTCATTTTTGTTGTTACTTAACTCCAGATGAGCTTTGATCAAGCTGCCCTATAATCAGATGTGTTCCAGCCATGACCATGCTAGTTATTGTTTTCAAGTATAGTGCACCCAGGATCACAATATCTAGTGTGTCCTTTTTTAAGAGGGTATGGTTTGTACTTTGAGAGAGATTAGGTTGCTGTTTGAATACTGGATTTTACATAGTTGAGTATCTCAAAGAGATCAAATGGGGTGCTCTTGCGGGAAAGTGACAAATGCTGTATACAATTAGGGCTAGTAGTTATGTTGTCTTGACTCATTATCAGTTGTTAACCTGATTAATTTCTTGCTCTTCATCCCCAGCAAGAAGGACTTTTAGAAACACAAGCAGGCATGGGTGTGTCTTGAAAAAATTTGTTTCCCAACCACACGAGTTCATGTTCATTCTTGCTGTTTGCCACCTTGAGCAAGTATCTTCTATTTCCTAGGCTTGACCAATGCTTTGTGAATAGACTTGGTAAATGGAACTGCACATGTTTGTTTCCATGTGTTTTCTAAATTGATACTGGACAGTTGGTGACATTTGTTTAAGCCACACATAATATGTACTGCAGTTCAGCAGTACATCCGAAATTCAGTGAAAAGGTGCTTTACCTGAAATAAAAAAAAAAAAAAAAGTTGGCATCAGGAAAGTATGTGGCCATAGAATACTCCATGCCAGCATGGAGAAGCAGACATAAAAACTGTGATGATGATGGTGAGCAATCAGTAGGCATGTGGAATGTGGCCTTGCCAATCTAAGTAATGTAGTATATACATAGACAGGATAGCTGACTCAATATATCTTATGGTGGTTTTTTCCTCAGTATTCTTATTATATATATCACCTGAAAGCAATGTTAGTCAAATATGAACTGATTCTTTGTGTGTGTGTGTGTGTAATTATATACTCATGTTATTGTGTAATGCCAGGTCAGCTCTGATCCAGCAGATCTATGGTCAAAGCTGTTCCAACCATGATCACTGTAATTTTTTTTAGGTATATCTAGATCTGTGTTCTTCCTATTTTTAAGTCAGTAGAGTGAAATTTGACTACTATTTCTAGCTGGTCAAGTGATACTGTAGAGCTTGTTTACTGGTTTTTAATGAAGCTCTTTCATTACACACACACTCTCTCTCTCTCTTCCTCTCATCATTTTTATGTCTCCTTTTCCACACTTGCATGGGTTTGACGGATCGTTTTTAGCACAGTATTTCTCCACTTGTCATGTTCTTTCGTCCTCTCTGAGTTTCAAGGATTTAAGGTCAACTCTTACCACTTCTGCCCAGGTCTTGGTCTACCGCTACTGTGGCTTCTTTCTGCTGGGATTTCCTGGCACCACTTCACCCTGCGACCATCATCTAAGTGCATCGCATGTCCATACCAACACAGTCTTCTCTCTTGCACACCACTTCTGATTCGTCTTACTCAGTTTCTCTCTCAGTTCATCCAAAACCTGTCATTCTCTTACATTAACACTGTACATCTATGATGATGATGATCTATCGAAGCTTGCTTGTTCCATTTCTCTCCAGCTTATGCATATCCTTTGTAGTCACTGCCCATGTTTCATTACCATGTACATTGCACTTCACACACGTGTCATACAGCCATCTTTTGGTTCATAGGGAGAAACCTTTCATTGTGAACAGAGAGAGTAGTTCTCTAAACTTCTTCCATCCTATTTTTATTCTAGCTACTCTGCTCTCTGAAAACCCTCCTCCATTGCTACTTAGATCACCTAGGTAGCAGAAGCTATCAATCACTTCTGTGGATCCTTCATGAGATTGGAAAAAGGTTTATAATCACTGATGTTCTTACTATCAATTACCCCTATGCATCTATTACATACAGAGTCTCCCTTTTCTGTTTGTCTGCCTACTATGCCACATTGTCTACATCGTATAGAGTTTCTGCCTACTCTTTTTCTGCATATCTAACAGGGCCACTTCTCTGATAGGATCATGGCCCTGTATTCTTTCCCCCTTTAGTTTTTTCTGTTTACTTTCAATCCTTTTCATTGTGAATTCTGTTTCCAGACTCGTAACTTATTCTCTTGTTCTATAGATTCAGCTATAAGAATCATATCAGCCACATAAAGAAGTTTCCAAGGATATTGAGTCTTAAGATAGTATCATACTAAATAATCATTGCAGCAGTATTATAGTAAACTGCTACTAGGGTTTAGGAGACATACTAGAGCAGTAGCTACAGAGGCATAACATTGATGGACCAGGTCATGAAAGTTACTGAAAGGGTTATAGCACTGTTAATTAAGTTAAGAGAAGCAGTTCAGCTTTATGCCAGGTTGGGATATTACTGATGCTCTCTTTCTGGTGAGACAACTATAGAACTTGGCTATGGGTTAGCCACTGTACTAGATAAGTTCTTTGACAGGGATCCTGCTCTATAATCTAGTGGCTTGTAAGTACCACGCAAGCCTTAAATAAAGCTGCAATTAACAAGGTGAGAGTTGGCAATGAGTACAGTGATAAATTTGAAGTGCATGTTGGGGTCCACTAGGTCGCAGCCATCAGTCCACTTCCATTTATCAGTGTCCTTCAGGCCATAACTGAGTTTAAGATTGGCAATCCATGTAAACTCCTGTATACTGACAATCTAGTCCATATAGCTGAATCCATGGGCGAGTTAGAGGCAAAATTCCAGGCATGGAAAAAATTTAGAATCAAAAGTCCTAAAAGTAAACTTGAGGACAGGAAGCTCATGCTATCAGAAAATTGGCCTTGTCCAATGCGTTGAAAAGGGATGGGCATAATTTTCATAAGGTGTACAAAATGTAATCTATGGAGGCACAAGAGATGTAGTGGGATTACAGGCTGGTTAACAGATTGACTTTGTATGTGGCAGATGCAAAGATGTAAGCACTAAGAACTCGCATAAAATAAATTTCCTTAGTTGCCAGGGTAGCTTCCTGGAAGTTGTTGATAGCTTTTGTTACCTATGTGACCTATAAGAAGTGAAGGAGGATGCTTTGAATGTGTGATAGCCAGGATATGAACGGCTGGAAGAATTTTAGTGAGTCAAAAGCTGACAACAAAGGGCTTCTCTCTCAAGGTGAAGAGAAGACAAGAAATAAGTCATACTTCAAATCCTCCTCTACTATCTTAAGTAAAGGAAGAACATATTGGACAATGCAATCCTAAACACAACTGAAAAGATAGGTTAATCAAGTGGCCTTTAATTATTAGTCAACTTAAGAAGAGCTGACCTAGGACTAAACAGTAACAACCTAACTTCTCTCTGCATGTACAGGTTTACTTATTAATTCATTGTCCTTTTTATTTGTAAAATCTATCACATTTGTTACAGATCACACCAGTGTAACCTTAGCTGGTCTCCCATGAGGTTGCATCTGATAATAGATTTCTTGAGTGTTTTTATCATCATTTTTCGGGTGATAGAACATAAGAGAGATGGAATAGCTACAATAAGACATCTGATTTGATGCTCTAACAATTACAGTAACCCACTGCCCTGGGTGGGTATTTTAGTTATCAACCTCAAAAGATAAAAGGCAAAATGTGGCTTAAACAGGATTTGAGCTCTGAGTGCCAATTGCCAGCACACGTACTGCAATGCATCTAATCTAATGCACAAATGACTCTGCCAATTCGCTGCCATCTTTGTTATTTTATGTTTGACTTAAAAAATATAAAAATCTCAAATGATTTCTCTGGAACACAGCCACATTTTCAGGTATTTAGTGATTCACCTGTTAACGTTAGAATATGAGAAAATATTAAATTTAGCTGTTTACTAAATTTTCTTTTGTTAGTTTGTTTTTTCTCTGAATTAGATTAATTTGCAATTTGCCAATTTTTGTTTCAATTTCTATATTTATGGAACACTTTAATTGAGCTGATACTTGGAGACATGTATATATTATTTCTATGACTTCTTCCATGTTGGCATTGGTTGGACAGGACTTATTGAGGCAGTATTTAACAATCAGATGTCATCCCTGATGCTAAATCATTTAGTCACCTCATATGACACACAGGAATTCTATGCATCTGATCTAAAAACTGGGAATACACACAGGGTCACATTATGTATCTGCATGTGTTTATATATATATATGTGTTTATATATATATATATCATCATCGTTTAACGTCCATCTTCCACGCTAGCATGGGTTAGATGGTTTTGTTCCATTTGATGCAGGAATGGTCGGGGGACCATGTCTCGCTTGCACAGAAGCATCTCTGGCAGGTTTTTTTTACAGCTGGATGCCCTTCCTAACACCAACCACATTTACAGTGTGGACTGGGAGCCTTTTTACTGTGTCTCCTGCACGGCCACCTTACAGTGTGGACTGTCGTGTCATCGACACAGTGGATGGAACATGACCATATCTTGCTTGAGCTAAGTTGAGTCAGGTGACTGTGTCTTGCTCACACAGAACTGTTTCTGACTTGGTTTCTACAGCTGGGTGCTTTTTGTCGTGATACACAACCACTTTTCAGTGTGAGCTGGGAGCTTTTTGTTGTCACTAACACGACCACTTTACAAGGTGGACTGGGTGCTTTTTGTTGTCACCAACATGACTGCTTTACAGGGTTAACTGGTTGCTTTTTTTCATGTCACCAACATGACCACCTTACAGAGTGAACTGAGTGCTCTTTTGTCATGTCACCAGCATGAGCACCCTACAGACTGGTAGCTTTTAGCTATTTCAGCAGCATTGTTGGGGAACCTGTCCAGCTTTCCATGCTTGTTTGCATGGGTTGGACAAGAGGGGTGTATCAGATGTGGGAGGGGTGTGTGTGTGTATGTAGAATGGGGTCCTTAATTTAAGGTGGAGTACTTAGATGATGAAGTGTTAAGATGTGGAAGGTGTATGGAAGGAAGAAGGGGAGAAGTGGGGCATACTAGTGACCACTCGATGTTTGCTTCATCCTGTGCACATGGGAAAGCAGGTTTTCTGCAGTAGTGTATAACGCCAGAGAACTTGATCCTGTGTGATCAAGTGATTCTGAAGTGATAAAAAGCTGACCTCACACAATTACACATTTGAGAGGTGTAATTGTGTGAGGTCAGCTTTTCCTCTTCCATAACTTCCATCAACTTTGAGCTGTACTTTCAGAACACTTGTCTCCAAAGCTAATTTGGTCACATGTGAATCCTGTCGAAGCCATCACTGTGTTGCCTAACATATGCATTAATGTTTCTTGCTATGATTAAGAGAATCTTGTCATGCACTAGAGAAGTAGGCGCATTAGGGATTCGTAAAAGTTATTTTTTATGTTTGTCTGATAGTCCTGATTGTAGTGCATATGCATATATAATAGTTGCAATTGTTTTACCTCAAACTATCCTAAGTTTAATGATTCTGTCATTTACTCTATTTACTACGATTACATTGTCCACTCATTTTTCTACTAACAGAATACCTACTTCATGTTATCATTTACCCACTCTGAAAATGTTGTAGAGTCATCCTTTACCTACAAGGAATCTTGCTGATCTTCCTTGCCATTTAGTCTCTTCTACACAACACACATCCACTCTCTTTTGCTCTAACATCTCTACAGTCTCACCTGATCTTCCTCTCGTTGTGCCTACGTTAATGGTGGCAGCTCTGAAGTTTTGGAATTTACTGGAAGAGGGGGATGGATACATGAGAAGGGAGGTGGAATCTGTATATGTGTGTATACACACAAATATGGTCACACAAAAGAATATTGATTTTTTTTTTTTTTTTTTTTTTTTTTATGAATACAAAAGAAAAGAAAAATTAAGTATAAGCGTAAAGAAATAAATGACGTGCAGTGTTCATACAAAATTATTTTGCTAGTGCAGTTTGTTCAGAAATTGGATAGTAAATACATTCTTATCATTCATAATGTATGAATAAAAACTAATTCAAGAATTTCTAAAATATGTAATGCTAATTTTCTTATTTCAATTATGCTGTCATTCTGTAGCGAAAACAGTTTTTCTGGCATTCAGATATAAAAGCAAAAATGTTTAAAAAGAAAATTCATAAGTTCTATTGAGAACCATAGCTAATTTTAGATTGTTTAAAATTATATTTGATTGATTTTTCTCTTTGTTTTGGTCTCATTTTGTCATTACTATTTTTTTTCCTGTTATATAACAGAAACAAAATCTTTATCTGAATTTAATAGCCAAAAATAAATAGGAAACAGAAATTGATATTTTAGTTAGATAACAATTTCACTGCAGACTAATCTTTTCTCATATATGCTATGTGTAAAGACTTGAATCTTTTAAACACACGTGTTCTGCTGATATATAAAGTGTACTGTTTCTTTATATCGCCATTTCAAATGAGTTTGTAGTCTAGTTTTTGTTGACTTGGTCTGACACGAGCTTGTGAAATAAAAGGCAAATGTAATACCAGCTTATTTTTGTAAAAGGGTGCTTCATTATTAAACTGCTGGTTTTTTACTTATAATATGATAATGACTAATTAAGGCCACCTGTCTCCTTATATTTATGAACAGTTAACTTTATAGCATTTTATTATGAACTCTAGCACCTCCCCTTTTTTCTTAATACAAGGTATCTAGGAGTGCATTATCCAATGTTTAGAGGGATTTGACTGTTACTTATATCGAGATTTTTTTACTGTTTAGTCAGGTATGAAAAGGCAGTGCCTGTGATCCTTTTGGGGGGCTTTGAAACTGGAGGGTAGGAGGAAAGTTTCAGTGTTAATGTCCATTATTCATGTACAGAACTATGAAACAAATAATGCTAAATAAAATTATTTTCATAGAGTAAGCAATGTGTATTTTTAGGAATACACTGCACTGCTTATTTCCATTATTAACAAGAACTAATTTTGGATATTTGTAACTATACATATAAACTTTAAAAAATTTCAACCATTATTGAGCCCATGTGATGTATATATAAAGCATCTTTCATTTTTTAAATGTGTTGTTATATTTCAATTATGCTTTCAATTGTATTTTTCTTGTCCCCAGAATGAAAAATTATGGTTAAAGAATTTTAAAATATATTCTTAAATCTTTAGTTTTCACATTAGATTTTATTATTTGTATGTATTTTCATTCTTTTTTTTTAGTCAAACTAAATTAGATAACTTAATTTGTATAAACTTATGACTAGCAGCAGTACCTGGCCTTGTCCTGATTTGATGGTACATAAAGTAAATACAATCACATGAATTCACTATATATAACAATCTTCAGTTAGATTAGGAATGATGATTTACTCAATTATTGCATCCATACAATTCAGAAAATAACTCATGTTGAATTTACAATCATCATGTCCTTTTTTCCATGCTTGCATTGGTTGAACATACCTTTTCCAGCACATCTTCCATCCACTCATTGCATTTCTTCATCTTCTCTACAAGCTTCAGTGTTTGGAGGTCAGCTCTAACCACTTCTGTTCAAGCTACTGAAGCTTCCTTCCACTTAGATCTCTTGGCACTTTTTCATCCAATGATCACCGTCCATACCTTTTGCACACTGCATCTGAGTTCTTATATCCAGTTTTTCTCTCAGTTCACTTATGCTTCATTGTTCATGCACTTTCAATGAAGCATTCTTGCATCATTTCTCTCCAGGTTTTGTATATAACTAGTATTCACTGCCACACACCATCACACTTCACAGGCATCATGCAATCCATGGGAGAAGGTCCCTTTGTTGTCCTTGAACTTTTTTCATCTTGTTTCTATTCTAGCTACTTTGCTTTCAAAACAACCTCCTTCATTGCAAATTAGGTCACCTAGGTAACAGAAACTATCTGCTACTTTTTAGTTTTTCTGTCAGGAGTTAAAAAGAACAAATTCCAGAAAAAGTCTTGTACCTTTCATGGCAAAATGTATACAATAAATACATTCTTACATGCATTCACTTTATATATTAGGAAGTGCCAATTACATTGTTATGCACATAAAGCTATGTAAATTTGGTGATCAGTATTTGTTTTAACTAGCAGGAGGAAGTTAAAAAAAATATTGGCTTTCCAGTTAATAATTGTTTCTACTTTTGGCACAAGGCCAGCAATTAACCAGTGCATTACTGGTGCTTTATTTTATCGACCCCTGTAAGGATGAAAGGCAAAATTAACCTCGGCGGGATTTGAACTCAGGCCGTAACTCTGTGCTGCATATGACCCTCTACCGATACTGCCAATCCACCGTAATAATTGTTTCTACTTTTGGCACAAGGCCAGCAATTATCCAGTGCATTACTGGTACTTTATTTTATCGACCCCGTAAAGATGAAATGCAAAGTTAACCGCAGCTGGATTTAAACTCAGAACATAAAGGGCCATAATTCAATGCTGCAAAGCCTGGTGTCTGACACTCTAAATATGTCAGGTGATGTAAGACAAATTAAATATTTTTTAAAGTAAACAGTGAGGCTTAAAAGAAGTAGTGGTCGTCTGTGTAGCTATTAGTGAACGTATGCTGTTCAAAACTGGAATAAATTAGTTTGCTGTGAGGATGAGGAAACATTTTGACCTATCAGTATAGTTTGTTGGAATTTGATGTTTTCTGAAAAGCAATATATTACCTTTTTGAATAGTTTATAAACACTGAGTCCAGTCCTAAATAAATGAGGTTGTGTAGGTGTCACGACAAAAAAAAAACATAGTCCACGCTGTAATGTGGCCGTGTAGGTAACACGGTAAAAACCTCCCAGTCCACACTGTAAACGTGGTTGGTGTTAGGAAGGGAATCCAGCCGTAGAAAACCTGCCAGACAGTCCTATATGAGCAAGACAACCAATCTTGCCGCACGTGGGACAATTCCCGTCTAAATCCATGCTAGCGTGGAAGATAGATGTTAAACGATGATGATGATGAGTATTTTTATGATTGCTTTAGAAAGATAATTTGAAAAAAGTTTGCTTAAATATTTTCTCAAAAGTAATTTTTAATCATTGCCATAATAGGATGCATCCAGTATACTCTAAATAGTTATAAACAGTTATAAAAACCTTGCCAAATATGGAAACAGGAGCACGACCTGGTTCCAAGTTCAAATCCAACTCAGTTCAACTTTGGCTTTCATATTTTTAGTAGGAGATATTGGAACATCAGAGAGGATGGTATTTATTTCTGCCGTTTTCATTCTGATATCAAATCCTTCTGTTTTTTTCTGCTTACAGGTTTAATTGGCTTCCTATGAAGGTGCATATCATAGGTTTCTAAAGTGTTTTAATGATAGAAGCCCTAGTCATACCACGAAAAGACAACCTTTTACAAGGACTAAGCCTTGCCTCCTGTTGTTGCTATTAATTTTTTCAGCTGAGTTGACTATTGCACTGAAATGAAGCAGCTTGCTTAAGAACACAACATGCCATCTAGTTTGGAAATCAAATCCCTGACCTTATAATTATGAGTCCAACACCCTAACCACTTGGCTACATGCTTACTTTAATTTGTGGCTCTGTTTAACACTGCTCTCTGGATCTTGGGGGCGTTTAGTAGAGTCCCCTCTGTTGCAAGCATTCAAAACAGGTATCTGGTTTGAGGAGACTTTTCATGCCCCTACCTGTCTTTCGTGCCCTGTAAAGGGTCATGGACACTGCAGGTCATTTCCTGACAAAACTAATAAAAAAGCTTAATATTTTTGCAGTAAAGAAGTTATTTTATAATCTTAAAGATATTTCATGAAAAAGTGTATGATTTAGATATGACTATGTAAGTTTACATCACAACCACATAGTTTTGGGTTCAATCTCACTGTGTGGTGCTTCAAACAAATGCCTTCTTCTGTAGCCTCATGCTAACCAATTCTGATAGGTGCAATTTGGTAGGAAGACTGAATCCTGTCGCATGTGTGTGTTTGTTTGTCTCCTGGTGTACATTCATGTTGATAATGTTTGTTTATGTCCCACAGCTTAGTTGTCTGACAGGTAAAGATTAGTAGAATACATAATACCATACAGAAAAATAAGAGTTGGCATATGAAAGAGCATCTGGTTGTAGAAAACTAACTTAAAAAGTCTTGTCTAACCCATGCTAGCATCGAAAAGCAGACATAAAAATGATGCTAATTACATTAAAATAGATTCTTTTAAAATATGAAAAATTTCAAATTTAATTGTGTATTTTTCTTTTTCTTTTTATTGTTTCAGCACATTTCAATTATAAGGTCTGGTCTCCTCCCATTGGCAACCGCCGAAAAGGGTTAAAACATCAACGACTGAAAGCGTGAAGATTAAAAAAAAAAAAAGTGCCCAATCCTCAAAAACTAGCACACACTGCACATCTGAGGATTGTCGGGAGTCTCCAGTATAGAAAGGAAGGCTTCGACTGGGATAGAAAGACAAATAACTACTTACTTACTATTGTCTGCCTGTCCTCTTTGAAAGAATCAACATCACATTTGGCAAAACAATGTCTAACTCAAGGAAAACAACTAGTCCTCAGTGGAAGGCAAGTTAAAGCTCTGTCTTCTGGATATAACAGTCACCATTTTTTTCCATTGGTGGACGGCTAAAATATCTTATGGCTACTCTATTTCCATAATCCACACCAATCATTTCCTTTTCATGCTGCTCGCTATCGAGACCTCTGAACTGCCCACTTCCTCTGCAAAATTGGAGAAAGTGCATTCCAGCTGAGGAAGAGCTTTGTGAAGTGGTGTTCATTTTTCACATTCAATTTGA
Organism: Eledone cirrhosa; assembly: GCA_964016885.1. NCBI lineage: Eukaryota > Metazoa > Mollusca > Cephalopoda > Octopoda > Eledonidae > Eledone > Eledone cirrhosa. The sequence goes on from OZ024740.1 coordinate 155,706,350, forward strand.
AATTAGCTGTGTATGTCAGTAATGGTTTTCTTGAAGGGTGTAAAAAGTATGACCAACAAAAAAAAAAAAGAGGCCACCTTATTTCTTTCATTTCGATAGGCCTAAAAGTAAAACTTATTTTGCACTGCATTGAATAGTGGTTACTATATATTTACAAATGCTTTCACCCATTGCATTATAATTCATTTGTTTTTTTCTTATGAATTAGGGAGTAATGTGAATTAGTTAGATTTTTTATAAAATCTTAACTATGCATGCCTGTTTAAATTTGTTCTAATTATACATGGCTTATGTCTAGTACTCTCTTCTTTTCCTCCTTCCAATGGGTCTTATCAAAAGCAACTGGTCCAGCTGGATCTTCTGCCGGTTGGTTTTACCTGTAAAATCTGTCCAGTGATTCTTTACTGAGGCATTCTAACCACATACCCTTAGTATTGGAGCTGTGATGTCTCTGTTCAGAAAAGTAGCAACTCTGATCTTCGAGCTATGCACTTTATTGAGTAACGTTACCCTAAAGACCCGTTGGAGGAACTCCATTTCGATTGCTTGTATTTGCGATCATATTCTTTCGGTCATTACCCAAGATTCATGACCATAGGTAAGAGTTGGCACGAATACTGAATTGAAGATAGCAAGTTTGGCTTTTATATCTACCTCCCTTCTTTTGATTACTGTATAGTACACTTACATATATAATCAGTTTTAGTACCCGCCGAGGTTAACTTTGCCTGTCATCCTTACGGGGTCGATAAAATAAAGTACCAGTAATGTACTGGGTAATTCCTGGCCTTGTGCCAAAAGTAGAAACAATTATTATTATTATTAGTAGTAGTTTTAAGTGCTAATAATAACAGATCGTCTACATATTTATACTGTACACTATTTTTAGCAATTGTTTCGCATCTTTCTATAACATTTTCAAATATAAAATGTGTTTTTCCTTTCACTTTTTATTGTAGAATTTCCAGCCGCCAGCTCAGAATCCCTCCATTCTTTATAGCCAGAGAACACCAACTACAAACAATTCAATTGCTACTTCACCTAACGGCACAAGTAATGGAGTTCGACAAACTGGCTTTGTGGAAAAATTACTGGTATGTATTAATTTACATTTAATAGCACACAGCCGTGGATGTGTGGTAAAGAAGTTTTCTTTGTAACCACATGGTTTCTAGTTTTGATTCCACTGTGTGCCACCTTGGACATGTGTCTTTTATAACCTTGGGCTGAGAACAAGAGAGAGAAAAATTATACTTCCATCAGGTTGGCATGCGGATTAAATTAATCAGCATGCCAACCTGATGAAAAATGAAATTTACAGCTCACCTATAGAGTTTTAGCTGACCTCCCATAAGGGTGAGGATTAAAACATCTGAAGAACTTCCTATGGGGTTGATTCTTATTGGAGGTTTCTTGAATGTTTTAATGGTAGGTCCCCCAGTTTTATCCTGAAAAGCACTGGAGATGAAGTATCTTGCTCAAGAGCAGTGTGCTACCTGATCCAGGAATTGGTTTTATAATTGTAGTTCTAACCTGAAGAAGTATAATTTTTCTCTCTTTCTCTTGTTTAACCCTTTAGCATTTAAACCCGCTTTATCCGACCAGAATTCTTTCACCGCTTTCTGTTCAAACCGGTCATAACCGGCCGCTCATACTGATGTTACGTATTGTTCTCAAAATAAATATCATCAAAATCTTGTAGATTCGATATTATGTGAGATAATGCCTTTTCTGTGAAAATACAATAATAAATATATAGAGAGTAATGTGATAGCTAAAGGGTTAATACAACTATCTTCCCCATGAGTGCTTTTAGTGGAGTTTACTATGTTGCAAGCATTTATACCAGGTATCCAGTTTCAGGAAGACTTGACATTTTTGTGTGCTGCTGCTTATTGGCAGAACCTGATAGAAAGTTGGGGTTTCTTCTGTCCTCACACTTGGCCTTAGATGTCTTGAAGACACACACAAAAAAACAGACACAGCCCACTACAGGCTTTAACATCATCACCATTTTATGTCTATTTTCCATGCTTGCGCGGGTTAGAGGAGGTGTCATGTTCAGGAATTAGACAGATCAGATGACTATATCTTGCTCATCCATTCTATTCTGGCATGGTTTTTATTGCCAACCACTTCATGTTGTGTATCGGGTGTGTTTTGACAGTGGACAGGGTGCTTTTTATTGTGGCTTGCTATTTCAAGACTTATTTGCAGACTGATATTTATATAATTCTGTTTTTTTTTTCTCTTTTCAGCATTCCTATGGTTTTATTCAGTGTAACGAAAGAGAGTCAAGAGTTTTCTTTCACTTCAGTGAATACAGTGGTAATGCGGAGAATGTCAAAGTTGGAGGTAATTTTTTCATGCCTTCTCATCTGGTGTTCTATTTTTGCTTATTTGTTATAGTTTATAGATAATTAATCAAGCATGTTTCAGAACTCTTTTTAGTTCAGATTTTTTTTATATTTTTCAATATTAAGTATTGAATAGCTACTTCTTTAATCCCTTGCTCTCTAACTACGACTGTGAAGCATGCCATAAGTTGTTTGTTTACATTTTACATTTGCAGTTGAACCACGACTACAGTCATGGTCTGAGGAGTATTTGTTTCTGATGTAAAATACTCAGTGATTGGATGAATTAGGAAACTATTTTTAGTTTAAACCAATGAGGGAGTGTTTTATAAGTTTTTTAATATAAGGGCACATTGCAATTAATCGCTCCAATTTTGTGAGTTAATAACAATAATTTATATCAACAAATGTGGCATCAGAAAGTGAAAACGAAACTTTTCTCGAAGGTTTTACTGAAACTGATTTAGTTGAAGCATGAAAATAATACGATTCTTTTATTGAAAAGGAACAAAATTTATCAGACATTGATTTAATGTCAGAATCTGACTTTGATGATGATGATATATTGATGAATTCAACTGAAAATGAAGACAATAGCAAACCCATGTTGGAATGGAGTGATCGATTTTCTGAAGTTGATGTTGATACATTGAGGAAATCCTGTACCAGTAAATATTTTGGATGCTGAGAAGAAAGAACTAGATTTGCTGGCAATCAAAACAAACAAATATGCTGAAACAAAAGCCCTGATCAGAAATGGCAAAACACCACTGCTTCGGAAATGAGGGCCTATATTATGTTTCAGATAGTGATGGGAGTTTGTTTCTGTCCCTAATCAGAACAATCTTTTTAAAAGATAATTTATTCTGGTTGGCATGGTTCAGGGAATTGATTACAAGGGACTGATTAGACAAATTGAACCTGTATTTTAATATTTCAGATGTTACTCAGAATCCAGCAAATGGCCACCCTGACCATGACAAACTTGCTTATGTTTATCCATTTATTGAAAGTATACATAGGAACTTGAAGTCACAGTACATGTCACACTGTGAAACATCAATTGATGAAGGCATGGTTGCTTTCATTGGACAAATTGTCTTCAAACAATATCTTTCACTGAGGCCTACAAAGCCTGGGATAAAAGTGTGGATGCAGGTTGATCCACACCACGGCTATGTAAACAACTCCAAATTTATAGAGAAAATCCTAAATCAAACGGAACGAGGACTTGGAGAAAGAATTGTGAATAACCTCACAAAGGATATATGGGGGGAAAATCACCATGTATATTGTAATAATTTTTTCTCCGTTGTAAAACTTTCAGGGACTTTTAAAGAATAGGACCTATGCTTGTGGCACAATAAGAAAATAGAAAAGAAGAAAAGACATGCCAAAAGCTGTTAACTCAGTTAAATTGAAGAAACAAGGTGACACAATACTGAGATAAAAAGAGAATATGGTGGCAACAGCCTGGCATGATAAGAGGACTGTGACATTGCTGACTACAAATTCTAGTCCCAATGATTTAAGTGTCTGGCAAAAAACAAAAGACTGGGGAAACACCATATTATGCCATATGCAAGGGCAGTAAAAGACTACATGGAGCACATGAATGGAGTGAACCTTTCAGACCAGTTGAGAGCCAACTACTGCATTGGAGGGAATTCAAATAAATGGGGGAAATACTTGTTTTATTTTATTGTTGATGTGGCAATATGTTCATCATTTGTGTTGAAAGAATCCCCAAACCATAAACTCCTGTCTAGAAAAGGCAAGGAAAAAAATATGTACCCAATTGGGTTTCAGAATGAACCTGGCCTATCAATTTATTGGGGACTATTCCTATAAAAGGATAATACCCCTGCAAGAAATTTCCCAGGTTCAGGGTGCTATACACTGGCCTAAAGACTAAGGGGAAAAGAGAACTTGCAGCAGTGTGTTTCAAACAAAATATTGGAAAGAAACCAAAAACAGGCTGTGAGCAATGCAAGCTAAATTTCTATTAACTGTTTTAAGTCCTATCATCTGGAAACAGAAAATAATTGTTTTCATGTTTTTGCTTACATTTTATTATATTAAATTGTTTATTTAAATATCTGTAAATATCATATAATGAAATTTTTTGCAATATCCTTTAGAAAATTCAGTTTGGAATCTTCACTGAAAATGTCATGCTTTACACCTTACTAATTTATAAACTCAGAGCAATTTTGGTATTAAAAAACTATTGATTCTCAATATTTGGTTTAGGGATGTAGTGTCAAAATAAAAGGAGGTTGGTGTCAAATACTAAGTAATCATATACGACCACAAGCTCCACAAGGGAAAAATTAGTTAATGTTTAAATGCCTTAATTTGAAAATATTGTTTGCAAGTCTCAACATAAGTCTTTTGGCTGACACTGCTTAAAGAAAATCTGTTGTTTGTTTATGTTCCATAGCGTAGTGGATTTGAAAGGTGAAGATTATAGAATAAGTACTAACTTACAAATAAGGGTTGACATCTGAATGAGTATCCTGACGTAGAATATTGCCTCAAAAAGTTTTGTCAACCCATGCTATGATGTAAAAGCAGAGGTAATAATGATGATGATCTTTAAATATAATTTATACTATTGTTTGATCACTGGTCATCATCACGTGTGTGCCTGGATTTAGACTAAAAGTCATTATTTATAAATTAAGGCTGATAAAATTCTTATTCATTAGGAAAACAATAACTGTACACGTTAGTAGCTTTGTAGATCATCATTTAATGTCCATTTTTTTCACGCTAACATGGTTAGATGGGTTGTCCCGTTAGAGGCAAGCAAGTTGGGTCAAATGACTGTCTTGTTCACACATAACTGTTTCTGGCTTGGTTTCTATGGCTGGATGCCCTTCCTAATGCCAAAGCGTTATGAGAACATTATTTCCTTTAATTGGAAAATAAATATTTCTAATATTCAAAATGCTTGGAGAGAGAAATTATTGGGAAGATGGAAACTGTGAAAGCCCATCATATATATGTGTATGTAAATATGTACATACGTACATACACACACAGTCACATATATCAGGATATGGATACTCTCAATGAAATCTAATTATCAGCAATCATGCAGGTGAAAATAATCTAAAGTATTGATACATGATGTAAGGTCAGGATGATTGAAGATAAAAGCATTACAGAGCATAATATAAGGTTTGGAGAAAATCAAGCAAAGATATCAATCAATTCAGAAACATTTTTCGACACACGTTTTGATTAATGCAGATAAATCAACAATTAGTCTATAATTAACAGTGAAAATAATTGCATTATTGATGAGAAATATAATAATACATCAAGTTATCTGCATCCTCTCATCAAGAAAAACAAAAATTATCAAAATTGATGTGTCAATTTATATTGATAGAAATACCAAAAAATCCACAGATTAACCAGTAGAAAAACATTAACTGAATGGGCAAAGAATTTACTTATATCGGAGTAAGCTGTATCAATAAATACAATATAAAGTTACCAGTTCAGTTTAAACATAGTAAATGAAATTCATGTGTCTATATGTTGTCACTACTTAAAATCTGGTCCTCTTTGTGTCCCATAATTTTGCAGCTTGACAAATTGCAATTAATACCAGAATGCCACCCTCAAATAAATAAGTACTTTGGTCGATATGATCAACTAAACTTTTCAAGGTGACACTCCAATATGTCAGCAGTCCAGTGATTGAAATTAATAAAAGTATAAAAGAATTGCAAATAAACACTCTTCTATATATTGAAATGATAATCATATTAGTTAATCATTTGGATTTTACATGTACCAAAATTGTAAGATCTGTGAAAACATTTCTTTATTTCTGTTTAAGAATTATATTCTCTGTTTCTTTTTTATGTAGATCCTGTTGAATTTCAGTTGTCATTCGACCGACGAACTGGGAAGCGGATTGCATGTTCTGTGATAAAAATTGACCCTGGCGTATCCTCTCCAGAAATTTTAAGTGAGGAACGTTTTCAAGGCTCTATAGTTCAAGAAGCAAAACCAGTTAAAGCAAAAAATGTAAGATTTTGGCCTGGAAATGGTACAAATGGTGTTTTAATTTATATTATTAATTTCATCTTTACGGGGTCGATAAAATAAAGTACCAGTAATGCACTGGAATAATTGCTGGCCTTGTGCCAAAAAGTAGAAACAATTATTAATAATTCACTGAGATTGATACTTGCAAAATATGCTTTGTTTTGAATATCTGTGTGACATCTCCACTTCTTGCAAGAGTAGTCTCTAGTTTTAAGCATAAAATGCTGTGCCTTGCTGTATTTGTTCTTGATTGTGTTCTGAGTTCATATCCAACTTAGATTAATTTTGCCTTTCATCCTTTCGAAGTTTCTAAATTATAGTACCAGTCAAAGGGAGGTGATGGATTGGTGTAATTTTAAAAACATTAGATGAGATATCTTGTGGTATTTGTTCTGGTTCTTTGTGTTTTGAGTGCAAATCCTGCTGTTGCTTACTTAGGTGGCACTCAATTTGTTGCCTGTTGTTAATTCTTTTGCAACATTTTGGACCTGTTTTCCAGTTTGAGGAGACCTTCCTCCACTCTGTTTCCTACATAGTCTTAATGGACTAGAAAAGAGTCACGGGCACTTACTGCTTTCCCTCCTTGACTAAACAGCCTCATATTCTGTATGCATTTTAAATGTTTATTTTGCAGTTGATTGCATGAAAGCAGTATTATAATACTTAAATGTTGTTACAGGGCACAGTATCAGGAAATCAGGATGGGCTTGGTAGAGTCACGTATCTACACAACGGAGAATGTTTTTTCCTTCCTTATGGTTTAGAAGATGTAATTGACGGTTCTTCGAAATTGAAAGCTGGAGATCAAGTCAGATTTTATATTGCTTCCGATAAAAGGTGAGTGGCTTCTGGATTTTACTCAGGAATTAGACATTGATATTGCATGCCAAAGGATACTAATAACACCGTGTAACAAAAAAAAATTATTTTCTCTGTTCCTGGCTTGTAATCACTTTTTTTGTGTTGCTTAGGTCCCAAATAAATAAAAAAGTGCTATTAAACAGTTAAAAGTTTGGGTTTGTAAAAATTCTAAGCTATTCACTAGAATTATGTATGCTGGATTTTACGTTGTATGTAAGTTTAATTTGCTTATGTTAAATGTGGCCACTAAAGGGTTCTCTCTAAAAATGAAAGGCAGGCTGTATGATGCCTGCATACGAACAGCAATGTTACATGGCAGTGAGACCTGGGCATTGTGTGCAGAGGATATACGCAGACTGGAGAGGAACGAAGCTTGCATGCTCCGCTGGATGTGTAATAGTAATATACGTGAACAGCAAAGCATAAACGAACTAAGGGAGAAATTAGGAATAAGAAGGATCAGATGTTGTTTACTCGAGAGAAGACTACGTTGGTACGGTCACGTGATGCGCATGAAGGACGACAGTTGTATAAAAAAGTGCAGGGCGATAAAAATAGATGGTAGCCACAGAGTAGGCAGACCCAGAAAAACCTAGGATGACCTGATAAATTCCGACCTCACACACTTACACCTCTCCAAGACAATGTCACTGGACCGAGATCTTTGGCGCTACACAGTCATACAGAAGACCCGCCTTGCCTAAGTACAACGCGAAACCTACAGTCAGTAGGCACCTCTAACAAAATACCCCCCCCCCCCCCCCCGTCCTACTACCCCCACCCCATCTACACCACCCCCTTCAATGTGAAGTTATGTTGGTACCACAACATCCAGTCCGAAACAAATGAGGTCGTGTAGGTGTCACGACAAAAAAAAACAGTCCACGCTGTAATGTGGCCGTGTAGGTAACACGGTAAAAACCTCCCAGTCCACACTGTAAACGTAGTTGGTGTTAGGTAGAAAACCCGCCAGACAGTCCTATATGAGCAAGTCAACCAATCTTGCCTCAAGTGGGAAAACTCCCGTCCAAACCCATGCAAGCATGGAAGATGGACGTTAAACGATGATGATGTTTCAGGTTAAATTATAAAATAAAGAGTAATAATTAAAGAAAATTATAAAAGTGCAATAAAGTATAAAATTGTTAAAAAGTGGATTAAAGAGATTTATTGATACTGGATTTTCGCACCCTGAATAAAGGGTAAGTTGTGTTTTAAGCATTCGTCTCCAGGATGAAGCAGTGGAACTTGGTCAAGGAGGAAGTGCAGGTGACAAGTCAGAGAAGTCGATACAAATCTTTCTCAGGCTTTTACACTCTTAGAGATGGCCTCTGCTTCTGCCATGACGTGCCTGGACTGTTTGACGTTATTGGAATGCCGTTTGTGCCCAAGGAGTGGCGGCTATTTATAGACAGCTCCACCACATGTTTGAAGGCTGTCCTCCTCCACAATGGAAACAAGTTCCTGACACTGCCCCTAGCTCATTCAGTCTGCCTGAAGGAAGATTACTACAGTGTGAAAGTCCTCTTGGAAGCTCTGCAATACAACCAGTACAATTGGGAAATCATTGGAGACTTCAAGATGGTGGCTTTCTTGCTTGGACTCCAAGGAGGCTTTATCAAATTCCAATGCTTCCTCTGCCTTTGGGACAGCAGAGCCACCTCTGACCACTACAAAAGAAAGAACTGGGAGCAGCGAACAAAATTTGTAGTTGGGACCCGGAACGTCATGTGGGAGCCACTGGTTGATCCCAGGATTGTGCTCATGCCGCCACTGCACATTAAGTTGGGGTTGACGAAGCAGTTTGTGAAGGCTCTCAACCAAGAATCAGCCGCTTTTAGGTACCTTCTTGAGTTCTTCCCCAAGTTATCTGAGGCCAAAATCAAAGGTGGAATTTTTGTTGGATAAAGAAGGTGTTTGAGTCTACCGAGTTCTCCAATAAGCTCAATAGGATTGAGAGAACAGCATGGAACTGTTTCAAGGCAGTTGTTAAGGGCTTCCTGGGCAACTACAGAGCTGAAAACTACCAGCAACTAGTGCAGGATCTGATAAAGGCTTTTGGCGCCATGGGATGTAGGATGGCGCTTAAACTCCATATGCTGGACGCTCACCTGGAAAAATTCAAGGACAATATGGGCGCCTACTCAGAAGAACAAGGCGAATGATTCCACCAAGATGAAAAAATGATGGGGGACTATATCTGGGGGCTAGTGCGGGAATGTGACCTGGACTACAACTGCAAATCCAGGAAATCCAGTCATGTCTGACGTGTATAAGTTGCTTTATAAGTGTTATTTGTTTTTACTTGTTTGCTTTTGATAAGCTTGTGTAATAAAATAAATATATACTCTGTTGATTTAATTATATGAACTGATAAATAAAAAAAAAAATGTGTTTTTTCTTGAAAGATATGAAAATTTCGAAATATCAAACTCCTGACCACAAACCCAAACTTCTGATTAAATAAGAGTGTTTTTTTAATAATAATGGGATATAACAAACCAGCAAATGACACTTAGAACCGGGGAACAAATAATATGTTACACAATGTAATTAGGGCAATTTTTTGCTAAAAAGTCTAAAAATCTATGAAAGTTTACTTAGTTTGCATAGAAGTTTATTATAAAGTCAAAATAATGTCTAAAAAATTAAAAATATTAGCATGGAAGATAGATGTTAAACGATGATGATGATTGAATAAAATTTTATTTAAAATATTGATAATTGTCAAAACTTAATTATTAGAGGAAGAAAACAAAAGAAAAAAACAAAGAAACAAATAAAGCAATTGGTCAAAGAATTACATAACCTTTGGTTATGTATATGTCCACAGTGGTATAATCATGAGATGTCTTGTGGATATATATATTAACAAGCAATTTTCCGAGATATCTTGATTAAGTCTTAAGGAGTTGATTGTAAAATAGATGCTAGTATAATTTATGTAGTTACCTTAGAAATTTTAATTAAAATTACACCTTCAGTAATGATTGTTTCTAGTTAAAATTTTTTAACTAAATATGCAGTTTGGGTGCCATGTGTACTTGGGTATTTTTCCTAGTCATTCTCTTATGAGGTTAATATATAATATTATACCCTTTACGCTGTTTAGGATTGATATATGCAAGAAAAAAAAATTACTTTGTTATAAACATGTGGAAGGATGATATGTATTAGATCATCATCATCATCATCATTTTACGTCCGCTTTTCCCTGCTTGCAAGGGTGGGGCGGGAACTGATTCTGGCTTGATTTCTACAGCTGGATGCCCTTCCTAACACCAACCTCATTTACAGTGAGTGCTGGGTGCTTTTTTGCCGTGGCACCTCCACGACCACTTTGCAGTGGAATGATAGGGAACCCAGTCCCTATCATCTCATTTCTACAGCTGAGTAAACTGGAGCAATGTGAAATAAAGTGTCTTGCTCAAGGAAACAACACATCACCCGGTCTGAGAATTGAACTCACAACCTTTCGATTGCAAGGCCAATGCTCTAACCACTAAGCCATGTGCCTCCATTATAAAGTTAATATTATTATCTATATTTATCAGTCCTACAATAGTTTATCTGAATTATTATTATATGTGATTATAAAAGTATGTTGTGCAAAGTTTTCTATCCATCAAAATTATTTCAGAAATGGTAACATTAGAGCTCGAAGACTTGAAAGTGTCATGGTGCAAAATCAAGAGAAATACCAAGGTGTCGTATGTTCGATGAAAGAGAACTTTGGTTTCATAGAGCGTTCTGATGTTGTGAAAGAAATATTTTTCCACTACAGTGAATACAAAGGCGATATCAGTGAGCTGCTTCTTGGAGATGATGTAGAATTTCAAATCCAGTCAAGAAGTGTAAGTTGCAAGTTCAATTTTTTTTTTCTCAGTGGTGATGTTGACTGGTAATGTATCATGGCTCATAAAATCAGACTAACACAGATTAGATCGAGGTCATACACTAAATTGAGTGGACAGCCATTATGTACGTATATATATCATCATCATCATCGTTTAACGTCTATCTTCCATGCTAGCATGGGTTAGACGGGTTTGTCCCATTTAGAGGCAAGTTTGGTGACCGTGTCATATGTTCATTATGGCTAAGCCATAAGTCTTGTTACTCTGGAGTTTTGTTTACTCACTAGTGAGTTTTGTCTGATGATCTTGTGAGTACACAGGTAAAACTTTAGTGTAACAAGACTCATCCCTTAGCCATGATGAAGAATATTATCAAACTCGACTTCAATACTGAGTACTCATTCTTGCATCAGTTAACATTACACAGATATATATATATATATATCCAGCTTAACCCCAAAGTCCTCCCATGTCTTAACTTTGGATGCCTTTACTGTCTCTGCTGCAATTTTTCTATAGTAAGGTATTTCATATCAAACCACTGAGCAACAAGACATAAAAATCATTGGCTGCATATGCAGAAATACACATATATGCTCGCAAACACAGCAGGTTTCCTGGAAGTTTCACTCACAAGGCATTGATTAGCTGGAGGCTATAAGGTGCCATACTGTAGTATCGATCTCAGCACCATGAGATTTTAAAGTAAACTTCGTAATTACATAGCTATACCAGAGCTTTCTAACAGTATTTTAAGCTAGGATGTTGAAATTAGAACAAAATAATAAATAACAGTAACTGAAGATATTTTACTTTTTAAAAATGTTAGTTTTAGTGAAATGGAAGTTGGATGTGCATTGAATGTAGTTCTATTTATAGGTTCTCTTTAATTGAGCCAATAATCGACAACCTCTTTATGCACCTGGTAGATTCAGCAAAATGTTCGGTGTTAGGAAGGACTTTCATCCATAGAACCCATGCCAAAAAGGTTTTAGAGGACTCTTGAGTTATGACACAACTGCTCAGCCTACGTTTGGCATAGTTTCTACAGCTGGCTGCCCTTCCTATCACCAACCACTTTACAGGTGTTACAATCTTGAGATTAATAAATTGCTTATAATAATAATCATCATCATCATCGTCGTTTAACGTCTATCTTCCACGCTAGCATGGGTTTAGATAATAATGTTTACATTTTTCTTTTATAGAGACAATGGGATTATTCATTAAATAGCCACAAAAACAGTAACCAACCAGAGAATGATGTAAGTAAATAAATTTAATTTCATTGCCCCCCCCCCCCCCCCCCCAATTTAAAAAAAAAAATCATGATAGTTTATTTTATTACTGCCCCATTTGCACATACACACACATAATCAGCATATCATTTAACATTCACTGTCCACATCTTAAGCAGACATATAATTAATTATATGAACAAAAGATTGGAATCATCCGAATTAATAAAAAGAGAATATGAGAAACTTTTCACCTCTCTAGAGTCATAGCGATTTCAGGTTAAGCCTAACAGCTATGTTAACCCTTTAATGTTCAAACCGGCCAGAATTCTCTACCTTTTTCTGTTGAAACTGACTGTAACTGGTCACTCAAACTGATGTTAAGGTATTGTTCTCAAAATAAATACTTTCAAAATCTCATAGATTCGATATTATATGAGATAATTATATGAGATAAAGCATTTACCATGAAAATATAATAGTATATATAAAGTAATGTGAATGCTAAAGGGTTAAGCATTAATCGTTTCTTATATTCTCTTTTTATTAATTCTAATGATTCCAATCTTTTGTTCATATAATTAAGTAATAATTAATTATATGTCTATTTAAGATGTTGAAGAAATGTGTGTTAATTTATTAAAATGTAATATAATTAACTGTTTTGGTCTTATTTATATATATATATATTCTACAAAAAACAAAATGATTTATTATAATAATTTCCAAAGACATTTTATGCCGCTGTTTTTTTTTACTACTAATAATAACCTTATTGTTATTTCCAGGGTAGGGAAGTTGCTGTAAATATTTCACGATTACCTGAAGGAACTGTGATATTCGAAGATGTTGCTATTGAAAGCATAAACGGGAGAATTCTGAAAACCTTAAAAAATTCCAATAAAGGTCGTCAAGGAGATCCCCTTTGTGGCAGAATTATTTATGAAGTAGATAACCGGTATGTTTATATAAAAATATATACTCATTTTAGCTTTTCTTTCAGCATTGCTCTCTCCTTTATACATACTCTTGGTTACATTGCTTTAAAAGAATGGAGACAATGTTGAGTAGTAAGTATTCTTTAGTGTTATGATGTTAAAGGCTATCTCGCTAGAGCTGCTATAAAATGGACCTTGTGTTTTCTATAAAAAGGTGGGGGAAATATAAGTTTGGGTAGACCCCTTAATCCTACCAAGGACATAGCATCTTTAGTTCTGGTACCACTGTGAAGTGGTTGATGTTAAGAGCATCCAACTATAGAAATAAAACAAAAAATGGTATGTATGAGTGATATGTGATCCTCTGAATAAGAATTGACTTAGATTCTGATGACATCTCCAACCCATGGCAGCGCGGATATAAAATAATAATGATGATCATAATCATCATCGCCATCACTGTTTTTTACATTAGCATTTCCGTGCTGAAACAGTGTTTTATAGTCAGATTCCCTTTCTGATGTTAATCCTTTTAGTCACCCCATATAGGAGTACATAATTCTAAAAACTATGTGCAGCTGGGTTGGAAGTAGTATCAAGACTGGTGATTGTAAGACGAGTCGGTTGGAATTTGCAGACAAAATGGTACGACTTAACTTGTCAGGAGGTGATTTCCAACATGTGCTTGATATATTTTCTGCTGAGTGTTGCACGGCAAGATTGAAAATCAGTTCTGTGAAAACTAAGGCACTCATCCTCTCAAGGAAGCCTGTACAACAGTGCACTCTGCTTGTGAGCGGAGTTCCACTGAAGCAGGTGGAGATGGTCATCGTTGCCGTTTTTAGGCAGGAGGATAAATTAAGTGTAAGAATTGCAGGGGCTGGTTCAGTAATGTGTTAGCTTCAGCATTTGGTCATCAAGAAGGGAGGTTGGTGTAAAACCCAAACTTGTTACCTTCAATTCAGTATTCATGCCAACTTTATCTTTGGTCATGAATCTTGGGTAATGACTGAAAGAATAGGATTACAAATACAAACAACCAACATGGGATTCATTTGAAGGGTATTTGGAGTAATATTACTCAATAGAGTGCATAGCTTGGAGATCAGTGAATGAGAGATCACAGTTCTGATACTATGGGCATGTAGTTAGAATGTCTGAGAAAAGAATCACTGGACAGATTTTATGGGCAAAACAACCGACAGGAAACCCAGGGGTAGATCCTGAGCAAGATGGTTTGATAACATCCATGAGCTCGGCTGGTTTCACTTGGAAATCCAGCCAGATCAATTGGAGACAGCTGCTTCGGACAAGACCCGCTGAAAGGTGAGCTTGAGGATTCAGACTCATGGCCCTCTCAGGAATAAGTGGGCGAAAAAGGAGAATTTAATGTCTCAGTATTTGTTCCAGCTCTTTGTGCTCTGAGTTCAAATCTTGGCGAGATCAACTTGGCCTTTCACTCTTTCGGAGTTGATAAAGTACCTGTCCAAGAGTGGTGGATTAGCAAAATTGTTAAAGATGTTTTGTTGTATTTATTTTGGCTCTTGATCATCATCATCACCACCTCCATCTCTGTTTTATGTCCACTTTTCTATGCTTGCATGAGTTGGATGGGTCTTTTTCAGCACAGCATCTCTCCAATCATCTCAGTCCTTTGTCATCTCTGAGACTGTGATTTAAGATATGCTCTGGCAACCTCTGCCAGGAGTTGAAACCAACGGATAGTATCAACAAAAGAAATATGAATGGAAACATAGTTTCCTTGATCTGATTGGCTCTTTTCTTTATCTTTTTTGAAAGCCACATAGATTCACTGAAACTAGTTATTAGTTACTGAATTTCCTTGCCAAAGGTTACTAATAACATTTGTATGAGTCAATATGTGTATGTATATCTATGTATGTACACAAGTATATGTACATTTGTGTGTATGTTTATCATCATCATCACATCATCATCACCGTTTATATGTATGGATATATATGTATGCATGTGTGTTTATATATGTTTGTGTATGCACGTATGTATGTGTGTGTGTGTGTGTGTGTGTATGTATAAATATAAAAGTACACATGTCTCAACTCATTCAGTCTCTCTCTTTCATATGTTTTATTGATTGGTAAGGTAAACAAATATTTGTTATATGTGATATAATCTTTATCAGTTTTACCAGCAAACTTCACTTGTTGATAATTGAATTACATACAATGTGTGGAAATTATGGGTTTGGTAGATTTTAAAATAAAAGTACTAACCTAGTGCAGTGGATTAGTGAAATTGTTAAATTATTAGTGCAGTATTTGTTCCGGTTCTTTGCATTCTGAGTTCAAATCTTGCCATTGTCTGTCTATACTTTGGTGGTAGAATTTATGTCACCCAATTTAACATCACACCTGGACCCCTGGGGTGCTTTTACTGGAGCCTACCATGTAAGAAATTGGGTCAGGTTTGAGGATACCTTCCTCTACCCCTCTCCTTTTACTTGTCTCGGGTCCTGGGGTAGGTCAAGCGCACTGCTCTTTACTCTCTGACTAAACAAAAAGAACATTAGCCTGAAGAAATTGCATGGTTTTGTTTATTTTTGTTTTTATTTTTTTAACCCAGACAAGTTGAAATTCCATTTGGAGACAAGGACCAAAAGGGAGACTTCACATTACAGGTTGACGATCTAATTGCATTTAATATTGCTACAGACCGCAGAGATGGATTACAACGAGCTACACAAATCGAACTCCTTGACTGTACCTTTGAGAAAAGCAAAGAAACCAGAGAGGTGGTAAGTGTCATATCTCTTAATCACCAACACCCTAACTACCACCTTGCTTCCATCCCATTATAGTCACAATAAAGCATAACTTGGATGGAACACATAATCTGTTGCTCAGTTTAACACCATCACTTGGCCCTAAAGTGCCATCTCTCTTAGAGGCCTCCAAAAGGGTCTTGAGCACTGCCTATCTCTCTTTGACTAAACAGTAAAACGAAAAAAAAAGCACCTATATTAATCAGCTTCATTAGTTTCTTTATTTATTTCCCAATGGACAACACCACTTTCATCATCACCATTATCATTTCAATTTAGTTTTCAAGCTAGCAAGGGCTGAACGGGTTGTTACAATCTGAATCAGATCGTATTTGGAGTTACTGTCCACTTTGATAGGTCAAATGACCACATGTTGCTTGTATGTTCCAACAGGCTGGCAGCCTGGAATGTTAGATTATATATACCTCACTATAATAGAATTCATTGTACACCTCTATTGACTAATTATTTTTCACTACAGACCATCACCAGTTTCCTCTGATTCTGGATTTTGTTCTGAAAGAGCATATCTTTTTCACTTTTATACATTTACAGTTTAATTTTACTTTCTGAGTTTGTGTGTTTATTAAAAACAAATGAATGTAGATCTTAGTCAAAATAAGTAATAATTTTGACCAATGCCTTTACTCTTGATGTTATAGTAGAAAATATGCTTTGTATTCTTTGATAAATGTTTGATTACAAACAATCAGATTTCATTCTCATTCCAAATAGGATTTGATTTTCTACATTTACAGTTATGTTTGCTAGTTATATAGATTTTAGCTAGGCTATAAAACAATGTGAAATTGTCAAGAATGAACTAAAATACTTTTTTTTTTTGTTTATTGTTCAACAGGGCATTGTTGCTATTCTGAAGGAGGGTTATGGTTTCATACAGTGTGCTGATCGCGACCTCAGAGTTTTCTTCTATTTTAGTGAAATGCTTGATCAAAGTAAGGAGTTGAAGCTGCAAGATGAAGTTGAATTCACAGTAGTACAGGTTAGTACAACATTCCTGTCTCTCTCTCTCTCTTTCCCTAATATATATATATTATCTCTAGAGAATAGGATTGGCTGTGTAGTTGCTAGTTAAGATAGCTTAAAATGGAATAAGAATAAGAAGAAAGCAAGAACAGGGGGAGTTTTCCTCATCGGCCCCCAGTAAACAACTGATAAGACCCCCCCTCCCCTGTTCTTGCTTTCTTCTTATTCTCATTCCACTTTAAGCTATGTTATCTCTATATGTGTGTTAATGTATTTTATATATGTACATTGTGTATTATGTATTGTACATTATATACATGCATATGTGGTTTATATATCATATATACATTCAGCTAAAACATCACTATGAACAAGGTATGGTGTGACCAACTGGCCAGACTTGCTTCATAATGGTGCCACACAGCTCCATGCTGTAAATGTGGGTTGGATTCCCAAACTATGGTTCTGCTGTGAGAAGGGTACAGTGCGGCCAACTGGCCTGCCCTTCCTCATAATGGTGCCATCTAGTTCCACACTGTAAATGTGGTTGGTGTTAGGAATTGCATCCAGCTGTAAAAATCCCAGCCAAATTTACAGTTCTGTCTGAGCAAGGTACGTCACAGCCAATCTGGTCAGGCATGTCTCTTGTCGTGGGCGACCTGTCTAACCCATGCAAGCATGGAAAATCGACGTTAAACGGTGATGATGATGATTATATATATATATATATATATATATATATATATATATATATATACATATATATATATCCAAGAGACCAGGTGGAGGGGCGGGTCTGCTAGATTCATTGTGGGTAAAAAACGTTGCTATAAGCTTTTCTGGGTGGGGAATGACAATGGGATAGGTGGGGTAGGAATCATGTTAGCAGAAAAATGGGTGGATAAGATAATAGATGTAAATAGAGTGAATGACAGAATAATTAAAATAAGACTTGTTCTAAACAGAACTACTGTGACAGTAATATCTGCATACGCGCCCAAATCCGGACTGCCTGGCGCTATAAAAGACAGATTCTATGAGACACTGATGCTCACTACCTCCCAAATAACCGACAGTGACTATATAATTATTGCTGGCGACCTAAATGGTCACGTTGGACAACATTGTGACGGCTATGACGGAATCCACGGAGGCTATGGGTTTGGTACTAGAAACGAGGAAGGCTCCAGAATCCTGGAATTCTGTGATGCAAACAACCTAACTATCTGTAACACTAACTTGAAAAGACGAGACAATCACTTGATCACCTACAGATCAGGAGAACATACCAGCCAGGTAGATTATATCCTTACCAGAAGACGTGACAGAGTGTCTGTTGTAAACACTAAATCCCTCCCCCATGAAGAATGCACCTCCCAACATAGACTGATAATTAGCGACCTCATAGTCAGGACGAGACTACTAGACAGCAGAAGAGGACTATCCTCAGGAGAAAAATATGGAAGCTAAAGGATCCCACAACCAGAAATAAATTTCAAAGCATATTACTTGATGCTTTCGACAGTAAGGAAGAGCAATTAGAGTCGTACAAGGTAGAGGAACAGTGGGAATTCCTGAAAGCAAACCTGCTGATGGCGGCAGACGAAGTCTGTGGCTGGAGCAGGCCTGTAGGCAGGAGGAGAGTAACATGGTGGTGGAACAGTAAGGTGGAGGGGTCAATCAAGGCCAAAAAGCAGGCTTGGAAAGCATGGTGGGATGGGGGAAGTAGAGAAGACTATCAAGTGGCCAGGAGGGAAGCTAGGAGACAAGTGTACTTCGCAAGAAGGAAAGCAGAGGAAAGAAAGTTCAAGCATGTTTTACAACGCGAGGACCAAAAACGTCAGGTGTTCAGGATTGCTAGACAATGTGTCAAGGAAAACCGTGATATTGTCGGGGAGAAGTGTGTACTTAACGATGATGGCGTACTTGCCATCACTGATGCTGATAAGAAGGTAGCTTGGAAGTGTCACTACGAAAGGCTACTAAATGAGGAGAATAAATGGGAGAAAGACAGCCTCCCCCACATCGACCCAATAGAGGGACCAGCAGTGTTAGTCGAAGGTAGTATAATAAGTAAGGCAATCAAAGATATGAAGATGGGTAAGGCGGCTGGGCCTTCGGAAATAGTTGCTGAGATGCTGAAAGCCTCCGGTACGGTGGGACACACCATGGTCACCCGGATAGTAAACCAAGTCATACAGAATGAGGTTGTTCCGAAGGACTGGCGTAGCAGCATCATCGTTAACTGTTACAAGGGTAAAGGAGACGCCCTAGATAGGAGTAACTATAGAGGCATTAAATTAATCGACCAGGTCATGAAGGTCACGGAAAAAGTAATAGCGCAACTAATCAGAGAGAGAATTGATCTAGATGAAATGCAGTTCGGGTTTGTGTCAGGCAAAAGTACCACAGACGCTCTTTTCATTGTACGACAACTACAGGAGAAGTACCTAGCTAAAAGTAAACCCCTATACTTAGCTTTTGTCGACTTGGAGAAAGCCTTCGACAGAGTCCCCCGTTGCATTATCTGGTGGGCTCTTAGAAAACTAGGTGTTGACGAATGGCTTGTGAGAGCCATCCAAGCCATGTATAAAGAAACAATCAGCAAGGTTAGATAGAATTAACAACGAATATAGTGAAGAGTTTAGCATAAAAGTTGGTGTCCATCAGGGCTCTGTTCTTAGCCCCCTACTATTTATTATTGCCCTTCAGGCTATAACAGAGGAGTTCAAGACCGGCTGCCCATGGGAACTCCTATACGCAGATGATCTAACGCTCATAGCTGAATCAATGGCCGAGCTAGAGAAGAAATTCCAAACATGGAAGCACGGCCTAGAATCAAAAGGCCTTAAAATTAACCTGGCTAAGACTAAAGTTCTAGTTTGTAGGAAAGAAAATAAGGCGCCAGTCCCCTCCGGGAAATGGCCATGGTCAGTGTGTAGGAAAGGCGTAGGTAGAAACTCCAAATGCAAAGTATGGGTGCATAAAAGATGTAGTGGGATCACAGGTAAGCTAACTAAGAACACAGATTTTACATGTGGCCGGTGCTCTGGTGCAATAAGTAGCAGCAAGTGCCCACAAAATACTAACTCTTTCAATTGCGCAGAGGGTTCTATAGAAATAGTGGACAGCTTCCGTTACCTGGGTGACAAAATCAGCAGTTGGGGAGGGTGCTCTGAAAGTACAGTAGCTAGAGTCAGAACTGGATGGAAAAAGTTCAGAGAGCTTATACCACTATTAGCCGCTAAAGGGTTCTCCCTAAAAATGAAAGGCAGGTTGTATGATGCCTGCATACGAACAGCAATGTTGCATGGCAGTGAGACCTGGGCATTGTGTGCAGAGGATATACGCAGACTAGAGAGGAACGAAGCTTGCATGCTCCGCTGGATGTGTAATAGTAATATACGTGAACGGCAAAGCATAAACGAACTAAGGAAAAAATTAGAAATAAGAGGGATCAGATGTTGTTTACTCGAGAGAAGGCTACGTTGGTATGGTCACGTGATGCGCATGAAAGATGACAGCTGTATAACAAAGTGCAGGGCAATAAAGATAGATGGTAGCCACAGAGTAGGCAGACCCAGGAAAACCTGGGACGAGCTGATAAATTCCGACCTCACACACTTACACCTCTCCAAGACAATGTCACTGGACCGAGACCTTTGGCGGTACTCAGTAACAGAGAAGACCCGCCTTACCTAAATACAAAGTAAAACCTACTAGTCAGTAGGCATCTCTAACAAAATACACCCCCGTCCCACCCCATCCACACCGCCCCCTTCAATGCAAAGTTATGTTGGTGCCACAACATCCAGGCCGAAACAAATGAGATCGTGTAGGTGTCATGACAAAAAACACACAGTCCACGCCGTAATGTGGCCGTGTAGGCAACACGGTAAAAACCTCCCAGTCCCACACTGTAAATGTGGTTGGTGTTAGGAAGGGCATCCAGCTGTAGAAAACACGCCAGACAGTCCACGCTGTAATGTGGCCGTGTAGGCAACACGGTAAAAACCTCCCAGCCCCACACTGTAAATGTGGTTGGTGTTAGGAAGGGCATCCAGCTGTAGAAAACCCGCCAGACAGTCCTATGCGAGCAAGACAACCACACTTGCCTCAAGTGGGAAAACCCCCGTCCAAACCCATGCAAGCGTGGAACAGGGACGTTAAACGATGATGATGATGATGATGATACTAGCAGAATGGCCCGGCGTTGCTCGGGATTTGCTCTAGGGTTCTTATATATTTGATATATATTTATCCTTATCGAGCCTCATGAAATAAATACATTTGTTTATATTTTGTTATTGTGTATGCAAACATTGTACACGAACATATAATTATATATATATATATATATATATATATATATTCGGATTTACCCTGTTTTTCTGCTGTATTTTTTCGGATTTACCATGCGGTCTTGAAGGCGACCCTCGGTGTACCCCCCCCCCCCCCCCCTCTCTATATCTCTCTCTACGATGGCTACCCTATCACTCGTCTTGAAGCTATTCAAGAGATAAGACATTTTCTCCTTATCTGCTAAAATGTGTCACTAAAGTTTGTTCGGTTTCGTTCCAGCCACCCATCCATACAAATTTTTGAAGGTATCTTAGCTCTTATGACGTTATTATTATTAATATTACTGCTGTTTTCTGCTGTATTATTTCGGATTTACCCTGTTTTTCTATTATTATTAATATTACTGCTGTTTTCTGCTATATTATTTGGGATTTACCCTGTTTTTCTGCTGTATTATTTCGGATTTACCATGCGGTCTTGAAGGCGACCCTCAGTGCCTACCTCACAATTTCCCTCCCTCCCTCCCTCTCACACCGCCATAGCCTATTCGACCAATCAAACCTCAGCATGCCATTTCTACGGCTGCTGCTGCTACTACCTAACTAACTCTCTCCTCGTCGCAGTCTAACACACCCTGCCATTATCCCACCACCACTGTTCTTCTAGCCCTCAATTTTCCCACCGTTATGGATGGATGAGCTGAGAATACATTTGAGCAACTCTGAATCAATAGATGAAATATGAATCTGCGAGCTACCAAGCATCCGCGTGAAGCGCCAACCCATAAACCCTTCCCTACGAGTGTCGACAAATGCCCAAAACTCCGAGTTGGTACCATCAATATAAGCTCAATGAAAAGAAGAGCAGGAGAAATCGTAGAAATGCTAGAGCGAAAGGAAATTGATGTATGCTGTGTGCAAGAGACTAGATGGAGAGGAGAGTCTGCCAGAGTCCTCGTAGCAAAAAGTCGGTGCTACAAATTTTTCTGGGTGGGAAATGACAATGGGATGGGTGTAGGTATACTACTAGCTGACAAGTGGGTAGATAAAGTAATCTCAGTGTACAGGGTAAATGCAAGAATCATTAAACTCAGACTAGTCCTGAATAAAACAATTACCACAATAATATCAGCTTACGCACCCCAATCGGGGCTGCCAGACGAACTTAAGGATAGGTTTTACGAGTCCCTAATGCACACTACTGCTCTAACAGACGACAATGACTTCCTAATCATCGCAGGAGATTTTAACGGACACGTAGGTAAACACTGCGACGGCTTCAATAGAGTACATGGAGGCCATGGGGTTGGCACAAGGAATGAGGAGGGATTCAGACTTCTAGAATTCTGCGACGCCAATGACGTCGATATGTAACACAAACTTTAAAAAACCCGACAACCACCTGATCACCTATAGATCAGGGGAGCACTCTAGTCCGTTAGATTTTATCCTCATCAGAGGACGTGACAGATGGACGGTCGTAAACACAAAAGCCTTCCCTAATGAGGAATGTACATCCCAACATAGCTTAGTTGTCAGCGACCTCACGGTCAGAACTAGACGAACCTGGAAACAGAGGCCAACCTGGAGAAGAAAGATCTGGAAGCTGAAAGTGCCCTCAACCAGTAACAGATTTAAAGATATTTTACTCAACGCCTACGACAGTAAAGAAGAACAGATACAGACATTTAATGTAGAAGAGAACTGGGAGTTCCTAAAAAATAATTTACTAGAGGCGACGGATGAGGTCTGTGGCTGGAGTAAGACCTCAAGCAGGAGGAGAGTGACTTTGTGGTGGAACAATGAGGTAGATGAAGCAGTTAAGGCCAAGAGACAGGCATGGAAAGAATGGAAGAACGGGGGGAGCAGGGTACATTACATAGAGACCAAGAGGGAAGCTAGGCGACAAGTATACTTAGCTAGGAGGGAAGCAGAGGATAGAAAATTCAAGCATGTTTTGCAACGTGAGGACCAGAAACAGGAGGTATTCAAGATTGCGAGGCAGTGTGTCAGAGATAGTTTTGATGTCATTGGAGAGAAGTGTATCCGGAATGATAAAGGTGAGCTTGCCCTCACAAGTGCTGAGAAGAAAGATGCATGGAAGAGTCATTATGATAGATTAGTAAATGAGGAGAATGCATGGGAAGAAGAGACCCTACCCCAAGTAGACCCTATAGAGGGACCAGCAGTACAAGTCAGCAGCAGTGTAGTAAGTAAGGCAATCAAAGATATGAAGATGGGGAAAGCAACCGGTCCATCGGGTATAGCTGCCGAGATGCTGAAGGCATCTGGGTCTGTAGGTCACACTATAACCACACGTATTGTTAACCAGGTAATACTAGAAGGTGCCATACCCAAAGATTGGTGCAGTAGCATCATTGTCAACTGCTACAAAGGTAAAGGCGATGCACTAGATAGAGGAAACTATGGAGGTATAAAGTTGATGGACCAGGTCATGAAAGTAACAAAGAGTTATAGCACAGTTAATTAGGGACCAGGTGAAAATAGACGAGATGCAATTTGGGTTTGTACCAGGAAGAGGCACCACTGATGCCCTCTTCCTTGTGAGGCAATTACAGGAAAAGTACCTAGCTAAAAGTAAGCCACTCTACTTGGCATTTGTCGACCTTGAGAAAGCCTTTGACAGAGTTCCACGTGCTGTAATCTGGTGGGCTCTTAGAAAACTAGGAGTAGATGAATGGCTTGTGAAAGCGGTAGAAGCCATGTATAGGGGAGCAGTCAGCAAAGTTAGGATTAGCAATAAGTATAGCGAGGAATTTAGCGTACAGGTTGGGGTCCACCAGGGCTCTGTTCTTAGCCCCCTCCTGTTCATCATAGTCCTGCAGGCAATAACGGAGGAGTTTAAGACCGGATGCCCATGAGAACTCCTGTATGCTGATGACCTCGCACTCATAGCTGAATCTATGGTAGAACTAGAGAATAAATTCCAAACTTGGAAGCAGGGACTAGAAAGAAAGGGTCTCAAAGTCAACATGACAAAGACTGGCCTTGCTCAGTATGTAGGAAAGATGTAGGTAGGAACTCCATTCTCTGCCCCAAATGCAAACAATGGGTACACAAGAGATGTAGCGGGATCTCAGGAAGCTTAATTAAGAATGTAGGCTTCACATGCAGCAGCTGTGCTGAGACAGCAAGCAGCAAACAGCCACAGGAAACAAGTACCACCAATCTCTGGGAGGGCTCTGTAGAAACACTAGACAGCTTCTGCTACCTAGGTGACCGAATTAGCAGCGGAGGTGGGTGTTCAGAAAGTACAATAACTAGGGTAAGAACGGGATGGAAGAAGTTTAGGGAACTACTACCACTGCTAGCTGCAAAAGGCTTCTCCTTCAGAATGAAAGGCAGACTGTATGATGCGTGTATCCGAACAGCAATGTTGCATGGTAGTGAGACCTGGGCGCTGAAGGTGGAAGACTTACGTAGATTAGAGAGAAATGAAGCCTGCATGCTCCGATGGATGTGTAACTAATATACGTGAACGACAAAGCATAAATGAATTGAGAGAGAGACTGAGCATAAGAGGAATCAAATGCTGTGTACAGGAGAGGCAATTGCGCTGGTATGGACATGTGATGCGTATGAAGGATGACAGCTGCATAAAAAGGTGCAGAGCACAAGAAGTTGATGGAAACTGCGGAGTGGGGAGACCCAAGATGACCTGGGATGAGGTGATAAAAGCCGACCTTACCCAATTACACCTCTCAAAGGCAATGACACGGCCGTGACCTCTGGCATCACGCAGTAATACAGAGTACCCGACCTCCCATGGGTACAAGCTGAAGCATATAGACAATATGCCCCCACACCCCCCACCGCAAGGTGGTCGTGGAGGTGCCACGGCAAAAAAGCACCCAGCCCACACTGTAAAGTGGACGTGTAGGCGCCACGAAAAAGCACCCAGCACTCACTGTATATGAGGTTGGTGTTAGGAAGGGCATCCAGCTGTAGAAATCAAGCCAAATCAGTTCCTGTATGAGCAAGGCATGGTCAGCCGACCAGACACTGCCCACAACAGGACAACCCATCTAACCCATGCTAGCGTGGAAGAACGGACGTAAAACGGTGATGATGATGATGATGATATATATATATATAAAAATAACAGATTAAAGTTTAAGCAAAGAATCGCTGCTTTCACCCTTAACGAGATCTTCTGAAACTAAAAAAATCATTCTGTGACTGCAGAAGTAAATATTTCGAAAAACGTTACACACTATATATATATATATACACACACACACAGCATCATAATGTCGTAATGCAGACAGTCGGACATACAGACAGATATTATAAGGGTGCAACGTTGTATCTAAAAAAAAAGACTAAGAATTATAGAGAGAGATCGCTAAATCACCTAATGCGGTCCCTAGGGCATTGAAAATTTGAATTTTTTTTTTTCAAAAAACACTCAAAGGACCATAAGTATTACATGTGTAAAGTTTGAAAACAAACGGTTAGGTGGTTCTCGAGTTTTAGGGAGTCAGATAGACATTCTCTGTTTTAGATATATAGATATATACACACTGTAGTGTAGCCAATTTTTACCTCTTAAAGCAGTAACTATCAGTTATTTTGAATACAGTGATGATTTGTGGTTTTGATTGTTCAAACCTACATAGTTTTTTAAAATTTTGTTCACTTTCTTTGGTTTAAATGCACTGGATTGGCTGTGTAGTTAAGAAGTTTGCATCACAACTATACGGTTTCAGGTTTGACTCCATTGTGTGGCACCTCGGGTTAGTGTCTTCTATTTATAGCTTTGGTTTGGCCAATGCCTTGTTGGGGAATTTAGTAGCTAGAATCCTGTGCTGTAGTTTGTCATATATGTGTATGTGTCTTTGTCTCTGTGTCTTATTACTACCTTAAATTTTTGCCTTTTTGTTTTCTTATTGATATGATTTTTAATATTTGCTCTATTTTTATTATCAGTTTGTATTTCAGTTCTTTGTTTACAAATTTATCAGCTTGGGTTTATTAAATGGAATGCTTTGCTAAATCCACACTGTCTCTCTTTTTTTTTTTTTTCTCCTCTTTAGGATCCTTCACCACCAAATAAGCAAATAGCTATTCGCATTAAAATGCTTCCCAAACGAACACTCTCTCTAACAATTTCTACTGAAAAATATATTGGAACAATTGACCGTGAGCCTGCAACACACAAAAGCCCAGGTAGGTTGAGGTTCATATAACAATGTCTGCTGGCTTTTTCTTTTTTTTTTCTGTGCTTTTTAGACCTAGGTTAGCCACGATTAAGTAGATCTATGATCAAAAATGTACCCCAGCCAGGTTAATCCTGTCTTTTATTTCAGTGGGGAAGCTAGGTCTAGAGAAAGGGTCAGTACCTAAGGCCTTCACAGACCAGTGGGATTGATATCATCAGTGGTCTGCTTTAACTGTTGAAAGTCAACTTATTTAGGGAAGGCGTGCAGGGGAAAATTCAAGAGGACTGGTAGCTTGGGCAGGAAGGATTATACATAGTGGTTAGTGAAGGACCTGGTGGGTTGGATACAACATGGATAATGAGATGCAAGTCAGGAGTGCCTGAGCATGAGTAGAGATAGGATGGACCAATCTGCTTCTAAGAACAGAAGTCATTGTAGTAGTGATATATAGCACTACATTAAAGAATGTTTTCAAAGCAGAAGGGTGTGATTTAAGGGGAATTTAGTTAGTATTACTTTTGTAGCAGGTTATTATTATTTTTTTAAAACTTTTACCTTCACTTTTTAAAGTTGTATTATTTTGAAATTTATGTTTGTGATATAGATGAAGGATAGATTCTGGTGGTGCAGCCTTGTTAGCTGTGAAGGTCTAGGAGCTGAGTTGTTAGTGGTGGATTACTTATTCAGACATTATTCATCATCACCATCATCATGTTAGCTTCCATTTTTCAATGGTACTTATCTCAGCCCTAGCATATTCTGTAATTAGCATAGCATATTCTGTAACTTTCCCATGTGCTGTGTGTCTTCTGCCAATATACATAGCATTTTTTCATTCAACCATCATTGTCTATTCACATTAAATGATCATATTAACCTTATTGTCTCTCCTGCTAATATTGGTTGATGACCAGCTATCTTTCAGTCGCTGCAGATCTTCCATGTTGTAAGTGGCAAATAGACTATATTTGTTTTCAGAGTGGTAGATGGGAGGAATTGTTAGAGCATTAGTATCTCTTCTGGCTTTATATGTTCTGAGTTCAAATCCTGCCCATGGTAACTGGAAAAATTGTGACACAATATTATTAAAACACCCTCCCAAAATCTCCTATAAGATGTAACCTTGTTGAGGGCTGGCTGAATCTATGCAGGTATGGGCTGTAACAGTAACTACTTAGGTCTTCCATATTCAGTGTAACATTACACTCTTTACACATTCTTCATACAGTCTATCTGTACTGAGAGAAAGAGAACACTTTGTTTCAAGCTGAGATAATAGCTCCTTGAAAGTCTATCACATTCTGACCACAGTTACTAGGCCTTCACTACAATTACCCCTACTGTTAAATTAGGCCATTTAGATAAGGGAAAATTATCTGCCTATTTAACACTGCATTATTAGTCTGTCAGCCTTAATAAAAAAAATTGTGTGAAAACATCTATAAGTTTTGCTTAAAAATTTACATATATGCATTTACCATATACATTTGAATATAAACTTAGAAATATTGATGGTAAAATGGGAATCGGGAGGTCAGTTTATATTTGCTGTCAATATTTTGATAATTTTCACCAACTTCAAATTCTATGTTAAAGTACTAAAATATCTGGAGTGATTATTTTACAATAAAACAGTTTTTCTACATTTTTTACTGCATTGAAAATAAATTCCCTTGAAAATATTTCCAACAGGTTTTTATAATTTGAACTTTTTAATACATAAATATCCCATGCACATGTGCCCTCACACACATACGTGTTTTTCTCCGATAATACTTTTTCTTTCAATTTTCTGATTTTATTTTATTGCTTTTGCTCTCTCCCTTCACACTCACACCCTCTCTTTTTCTCGCTCTGCCTCCTCTCTCTCTCTCACTTGCTGTCTCTCCTTCCCTCTTCTACTCTACGGTTCTCTTTTAAAGTACTCCTAGCATGTGAGTGGCTAAAGTAAACAAAAATTTGAGAAACTTGTTGAAACTTAACATAATGAAAACTCATTACGTAATGGAGTTGTGAAACAAAAACTATACTCTAAATCACATTTTAAACATCAAAATATTAAAACTTCATAAATATATTTCATACTCATGAATTTCAAAACCACGCCATAATGTTTTGATTAGCTGCTTAGAAATGGAGTTTGAATTTTTGTCAATTTTTCAGACATAAAATTGTGGAAAGAGAGTGTGTGTGGGGTTAAAGTACTTTTTTCATGACCAGATGTCCTTTCTGATGCCAACACATAACTGTTTTTAAGTGTAGTATATATCACTAATGTTTGTCAAATGTCACTTGCATTTGATATACAAATGCATGCAGTGACCCAGACACACTGGGCTTCCTTACAGTTTCTGCCTACTGAATTCACTCATAAGGCACTGGTTGGTGCAAGGCTATATTAGAAGACAATTGCCAGAGGTGCCATATATTGAGACTGAGTGCAGAATCATGTGGTTGCAAAGCAATCTTCTTAATCACAGCAATCCCAATGTCTCAGAACCATATAATATAAAACCTCTTTAAAATAAGATGTTTTGTATGGTAGAACCTGAGGTAGTTTCAGGTAGCTTAGTATAAAAAAGTTAAAGATTCCTTTCCAAAGGCCAGATATGAACTATCAATTTTGTTTTCTGTAGGTGTTCTCCCTATTATTGGTGATTTAAAATATTGAGTTAGCTTGGTATTATATCATATTTACTTTATCATTTTAAGAGTCTTGCCATTTTTTTTTTCAGGCAAAAACAAAGAAGGAGAATCTGGAAATATAATATATGACTATGAAGGTGCTATTCAACAAATTCCATATTATTTAAAAGATTTAGTGGACCAGAAGGGTCCTCCAAGATATGGTGATAAGGTAAGTGGGGTATATATTGTTTGTAAAAACAGTTTGACCTAGAATTACATTACTCAAAATTTCACTGGAGTGTATTTTCTTACGTCTGTGAAACTGTAATGCAATTTTGAGCCAAACTGTATACAAATAAATATAAACTTTGCAAAACATTTGAGTGATTTTTATTTTTATTTTGTTGTGTATCCATCTCTGTATGATAAATAAAAACTAGTCCCAGGCAATAGTAGCATTGAATTTAAATGTTCAGAGTTACCATAAATTTGTTTTAAAAATAAAAAAGACAAAGGGTCGCTTTAAATGCCTGTACTTATCTCCCCATGTCATACACATTTGGGGATTTATACACATGCACCCTCTCCCTCTAATGATCTGAAGGTAGAAAAGAAGTAACATCTTCTACATACTACAAATGTAACCAATTATTTTACCAAGCAGACTGTTTTGTAAATAATCAATATCAAACATGTTAATTAAACAATGTACAATGATCTTGTATGATTTATTATTTATTTTATACCAGAAAAGATGTGTGTGCACACACACATTGCTTGGATATTCTGATTTAGAATATTTTTCTTCTTTAAACAGTCCTAAGAATTTAAGTCACTATATGATTAATGCTCATTTCATCATCATCATCTCATCATCCTTCTACATCTGCTTTTCCATGCTTGCAAGTGTTGGATAGGTCTTTTCCAGCACAGTCTTCTTCCATGTGTTGTGTATTCATTTATCATCTCTGTGAGGTTCAGTATTTTGAGGTCTGCTCTCACTATTTGTACCAGATCTTCTTTGGCCTTCCTTTACTGCAACTTCTACTGGAAACGTGTGGCATTCTTTCACCCAACAATCATTATCCATATGCATCACATCTCCATACCTGTTCAGTCTTTTCTCTTGGACACTACATTTGGTTCCTCTTTTACCCAGTTTGTCTTATAGCCCACCCATACATTGCCATTCATGCATCCATCAAAGCATGCTTGATTCATTTCTCTCTTGCCTCTGCATTATTATTTTTTCTTTTAGATTGAATTTAGCATTGGTGAATCATCTAGAAATGGCCAAAAAAGAGCTGTCAATATAAGGGTAGTTCTTCGCAATGTTGCTGGCAAATGCCAAGGTTTCATTGCTACATTGAAAGACAACTATGGATTCATTGAAAACGCTGATCATGAAAAGGAAGTTTTCTTTCATTTCAGGTAAACTTTATTACACACAAATTATTACATTTATTCACATTGGGATTGCTCACTGTAGACTGTGAGATATGTGTTACATTGTACTTAACATGACTAGTTCTTGTGATTGAAGAACACGGTTTAATATTTTAGATACCAATTCACTTGAGACTACCTTCAGTATCCATATTTTAACATGTTTATATTTAAATTAATGCTTAAATTGACTTCACTGCATTGCGGCTTGGGTAAGTATCTTACATCGAAGCCTCAGATTGACCTATAACTTGCAAAGGAAATTGGGTAGGTAGCAATGGTTTGGAAACCCATTAGATATCCTATATTTGTAGTTAAAAGAGCAATCCTTAACACAATGTGTCATGCTGAATCTCTCTTAGAATTATGTTATGGTACAAATGACTATGGAACACTTAGCCACAACATTAATTTAATGAGTAGGGCATACCATTGATTTAACCACCAGAGCACTCGTCAAAACTGAAAAAATTCCATTTACTTTTAATTTTATCTTTGGTATCTTCAGTGCTATATTGTGCTTTTCATTCACAAGAAGAACAATGTCAAAAACAAATTTGCATTCTGTAATTATAATGCTGCCCCTATTTTAATAATTATGGTTGACATTTTGACATGTTTATGGCAAATGCATTTTATCTGATTTACTCTAGTTTAAATTGTTTCTATGTTGAGTTAGTCAGTAAATTTGCTGTTACCTGTAATACATTAGGATTTGAACTTCTTTTTATTGCTTTTATAAATAGATCTTCCATTGATTTCAATGATAATCATTCAACTGAATGTTTGATTTTGTTAATATATTAGTGGTTGAGTATTCGACAGATACATGCATGTACCGATGATATAATTCCCAAAGATGAGTCAGCATGACACAATATGTAACAAGGCTGAACATTTTAATTACAGGTACATTTCATACAATTGCCATCTACCAAATTTCACTCACAAGGTTTGAGTTGATCTCAGGTCATGGAAAAAGACATGCTCTTGATACAATGCAGTGGCATCAAACCTAGAACTTCATTATTGTGAATCAAACTTCTTAATCATTGTTTTTATAAGTGGCTTTTTATATCATGCAATACATTAACAAAACATTCTTAAAGAGTACAAAACAGCTATGACTGTATTACATAAAAAAATTAGCTCCTTATTCTAATACTGAAAATGTCCACGATCTGTCCTCTAGCAAAGCTATTTATAAACATTTGAATTAACAAACACTTTAGATATTTTCTACTAAATCATTATAGGATATATCCTTTTAGATGAATATCATTTCTTTTTTTTTTTTTTTGCGTAACAGCTCAGTAGAGAATGATCAGTTGGAATTTAATCTTGGCGATGAAGTAGAATACACATTGGCTAAAAAGGGGGCCAAGTTAAGTGCTGAAAACATTAAAAAACTTCCTAAAGGCACTGTTTCACCTGAGGTAGGTACAATTTCCATGAAAGTATTCTAATTTTGAACTTAGTGGCGATGACTATCTGTCCATTTGATTGATTTTTTTTTTTTCTTTTTACATTCATTTTTAAAAATTATTATTACTTAGTTGGGGAGGGTTGGGCAGTACTTATGACCCTTTATTTATTCAGTTCCTCTGTGACTGGTGGGAGGAGGTTATGCTCAAACCGGGGACATAGCTTGAATATTTACAAAAAAGTCAACTTTGCTAAAAGCATCCAAGAGCCCTGTAGAGGTGTTAGAGTGACAACTCACTAAGAACTGAAAGAAATACCACTAGGTATCTAGTCTGCTTCCACTTCATTACTTATAAAATTATAATGAGAAAAATGTTCAGTTTGAATACTTCTGTTTTAAGAAAAAAGCAAGAGAAAAATTGCTGAGGGTGAGGTTTATGTATAGTTATGAGGCTCAGGCTGTTTTCATTATTGATATAGTCTCTCTTTGTAATTAGCTATCTGTAGAGCCTATAACTCAGTGAGGAATTGTTCATATTTGAAGTACTGTATTCAAATAATAAGAAAATAACATCAGCTGAGTTTGTGACTGAGGAGAGAGACTGAAATAAATAGGCCAGCAATTATCCAGTGCATTACTGGTACTTTATTTTATCGACCCCGTAAGGATGAAAGGCAAAGTCAACCTCGGCGGGATTTGAACTCAGATCGTAAAGGGACGTAACTATGCTGGAAAGCATGGCGTCCGACCCTCTACCGATACTGCCAATCCACCGCCCGAGACTGAAATAAATAATATACTTTCATTAGTTTTAGTCATTGGACAACCTTCTAGGGTGTAGTCGATGACCAGTATTTTATCAATATCAGAAATAACTACAGTATGGTTCAATATAATGATTAGGAAAAAAAATAGCTTGTTAATAATGATTTTTTTTTATCGGCTGAGGAAGCAAGGGAGGCAACTCCAATCATTTCTCATCATCATCCTTTGACTCCTCTTTGGGCAGTTGGAACTCTCTTGACAATCCCTTTCCACACTGTTCGGTCTTGCATTACTGTCTCTAGATCCTTTATGTCCAACCCTGAGTCCCGAGCTATGGTGTCTGGGGAAAATCAGTTTTCGTGAATAGACACATCCAGAGAGATAAAATAATTTCTTTGTCGGCTTGATGACAGTGACCTGCAAACTAGTCGTTTTTGCTTGAGTCTGAGGG
Source organism: Eledone cirrhosa (assembly GCA_964016885.1). NCBI lineage: Eukaryota > Metazoa > Mollusca > Cephalopoda > Octopoda > Eledonidae > Eledone > Eledone cirrhosa. Next base: position 155,739,659 of record OZ024740.1, read on the forward strand.
ATATTGGAATCAAATCTCCGTAGATGGTTTCAAGTGTTGCGTGTGATCTCCAGCTTGTTTTTGATTCTTCTGAGCAGATTTGTATATGTTCCATCCTGCCATTTTTCAAGACGAACAGATAAGGTCCATGTTTCTGATCCATATAGTAGTACTGGTTCAATCAATGTTCGCGAGATTTGGACTTTTAAGGAGGATGATAAATTTGAATGCCAAGTTCTGTCAAGCCTGTTGCAGTTATCCCATGCCAGAGCTCTACAGAGGTTGAAATTTTTTTTTTAGTCTATAACATGAGAGCCAAGGTTCTTGACCCTTTTGATGGATGTATTATTGAGTGATTTCAAGTCAGATGGTTGAAGGGAGGTTGTGATATATTCTGTCTTACTCTCATTACAATAGAGACCGACCTGATTTGCTGCTTGTTCACGCGATTGCAGCAGGGATTCTGCGTCCTTTATAGATTGAGAAATCAGGGCAAGATCATCGGCGAAATCTACGTCAGTCAGGTATTGTGCAGGGTTGCGGCTGCTCTAGTGACGCTTCAGAAGGAGTCCTTTCTCCTTCATGTTGTCTAGCGAGATACACAGGACATAGTCTAGAACAACTATGTAGAACTCCTGCTTTTACTTGAAAGGATTCAGTCTCGCCATCAGGTGCTACAACAGTGGCAGTGGTGTTTTTGTACAGAGCTTCAATTGCCTCAACAATTCCAGAAGGCATTCCATGTATTTAAAACATAAGATCTCTACTGATAGAATCAAATGCCTTGCGAAAATCGGCAAAACAGATTGTGATCTGTTGAGTTTTTCCATTTCTTCCAGTATGTGGCGAATAGAGGGAATTTGAGCAGTTGTCCTGCCTCTTCTAAATCCATTCTGGTTCTTGCAAAGTAAAGGATCAAAGGGCAAGAACAATCCTATTTAACAGAAGCTTGTTGTAGACTTTTGCTGCAATTGACATGAGAGTTATACCAATCATTTCTAGGCTCCTTGCTATCAACAAAAGTATAGTCTTCACCATTGTTTGCTAGCACTGTAGTATCTTAGTATATAGAAATGTTTGTATAAACCTTAAGTAGTACCAGGAAATTAGATTATTGGGTGATTTAATTATAAACCAGAGCTGAAAACAAGTCCTGGAAACATGGAAATACTTATAGCATTGTGTTGTTTTTACATTCGTATATACAAATTTCTTCTTTTCTTCACCCACTTATTACTGAGAAGGTCATGGGGCAGAGTCCTCAAACACTCCTTCCAGCAAGTCCTATCAGAAGCAACCGTCCCCAACTGATCCAGCTGGATCCCTAAGCATGTCCAGCCAAGCTCATGAATTTTATCCAACCATCTTGCTTGGGATCTACTGGGTCTCCTACCTGTTGGTTTTGCCCGCAAAATCTGTCCAGCGGTTCTTTCCTGAGACATTCTAATCACATGCCCATAGTATCAGAGCTGTGATCTCTCAATTCGGAGATGTAGCGGTTCTACTTGGAGTGACTCTCTGTTCTCTGAGCTACGCACTTTATCGAGTAACATTACTCCAAAGACCCTTCTAGCACTTAAATTTCATTTTCAGCGGTGAATTGGCAGTATCGGTAGAGGGTTGGACGCCATGCTTTCTAGCATAGTTACATCCCTTTACGGTCTGAGTTCAAATCCCGTCGAGGTTAACTTTGCCTTTGATCCTTACAGGGTCGATAAAATAAAGTACCAGTAATGTACTGGGTAATTGCTGGCCTTGTACCAAAAGGTAGAAACAATTATTATGAGAAACCAGATATATTAATATTTGTGGAATTTACAGTAAAATTCTATTTTCAATATCCTGAGAGAGAAAACTTTCAGATTCATCTTTTGGTTGATGTATATCATCTCTGAAAAAAAATATTCCATTTAATATAAGAAAAAAATCCATTGTATCTAAATATATAACATTTTTATAAGACATAAGGTACAACCAAGAGGTATCCCATAAGTAGTAGCTGTCATTGGTAATTTGTTATTGCCCGAGTTATCTCTCTTTTATGATTTTCTTTGTATCTTTAGCAGGCCTCTCTGGCCAGCGAAATTGCCATTAATGCTTTACTATTGAAACTTGTGAACTGCAGGAAATATGTGCAGGGAGATAATTTCTTCAGGAGTAGTAGTTAGTGTGGAGACTCATGGTGGTGGGAGTGTGTACATATAGTTGTTTAGAGATGTAAAAATATGAGTTGAGGTGTCGTGATACCAGCCAGTTCCAAGGCTTGTGGTAAATGTAATAGTAGTTCAAAAGGGTGGTAGAGAAGACATTAGTATGTATATAGGCCAGAGACAGTTGAGTGGCCTTTCTATGAATGAGGTCTAGGGTGTGTAGCAATCAAACTGTTCCAGATTTGGGAGCAGTACTCCAATCTAGGCCTCATTTCAGTGTTATAGAATGTTTGTTGTTGATGAATATTTCAATATACCAACATATTTTTAACTTCTATGGATGTTTATTATATTGAATTCCCTATTTTCTTTCTTTTTCTTTTCCAACTCTGTTTAAATCTGACTTGTTTCCCTTTTCAGGAAATTATTTGGGATAAGGGCACCTTACAGGGTAAGATAATTCGACCATTACGTATTGTCAATCCAGAACAGGACGAATATAGTGGTCTTGTACAAGTTGGTTTAGATGGTAAGTGCTTTAGTTCATACTTCTTTGACCCTTATCTCTTTTGAGTAGATAGATTGTAACATTCCTAAAAACTGGCATGTTAATTTTTTTTCATGATCTCTCCAGTCTATATGAAGGATTATGCACCTTATATACTTGAACTTCCCCCATTTTATATCTGAGAAATAGACAAAAATTCAAACTCAATGCAGTTTTGAAATTCTCATGAGTAGAGAATATATTCATATTTTGATATTTAAAATGTTTTAAATGTCATTTAGAGTAGGGTTTTTGTTTAACAATTTCATTACATAATGATTTTTTTTTACCAATTTCCGACTGTTTTGAAGGCCATATTCATTCAAACATATCAGACACAATAGGAAATACAAATTTTATGTCGAAAGTGTAATATTCACCTTTAACTCTTTAGCATTTACATTACTATATATTTACTATTGTATTTTCATGGTAAACACTTTCTCACATAATATCAAACCTATGAGATTTTGATATTATTTCCTTTGAGAACAATACCTTAACATGAGTATGAACAGCTGGTTTGAACAGAAAGAAGCGAGAGAATTCTGGCCGGGTTAAAGCAAAAAGATTTTAGCACCTCATTTATGAAGAATTTTGAAGTTGGTGAAAATTGGCAAAATATTGACCTCGAATATAAGCTTTCTCCCTTCCCCCATTTTACCATCGATTTTTTTTTTTTTTTTTTTTTTTTTTCCCCTTTGGGTCATATATTTCTTGGCTATACTATATATACAAGTATATATAGTATATATTTATTTTACTGGGGTTATTTCATCATCAGCTTGTTACCTCGTTTAAGTTTAAGTCTTTCTCAAGTCTACGGGTTCACCAAGCTGGTGCTTATCCTGACTTTATGAGGCATTAAATAATTGAGAGTACAAGGTTACCCATAGGACAGGGTGCATGTCTATTGCAAGCCCTTTCCCAGCTGCTTCTAGTACTCTTTTTCTTAGCAGCTGAGTAGATTGGAGCAACATATGAAGTGCCTTGTTCAAGGACACAATACATCACTTGGCTTGATAATTCATGAATCCAGCACTTAAAACCACTAATTTATGCACCTTCATATATTTATGTATTAAGAGACACTAAATTCTCTAAAATATAAGGTATTTGTTTCTATTGTAGTGCACCTGAGCATTGTACACAATAATTTTCATTATTATTCATGAAACTTTTTTTCTTTCATATCACAGAAGATGAAGAGGAGGTTTATCAATACGGTATCACTAGCCTGGCTGATAAACGAGATTTCCTTCAGAAAGGTGATGTGGTCAAGTTCCAAATTGCAACAGTGAAAGGCACTGGGAAAAAGCGAGCTGTTTGTGTGGCTGCTATGCGTAGCTATGTGCGTGCTAAAGTTGATTCTGTTAAAGGATTGGTAAGTTCAGTTTTATGTAGTTTCTGTATTGTGCAATGTAATGGTGCTGGAATGGGAGAAATTCATGCAGTTAGGCAATGTGTCTAAGGTGGAGGGAATGACTGTTGAAATCAATTACAATTTATGTTGTAAAATTGTAAGACATTGTGGAAACAACAGAATTCATCATTAACTTTACATTCACATTTACATGCTGGCATTAATTGGGCAGATTGCTAGTTTGAATCAGTTCAGTTATGTCATTGTGATCAAGAACATTTCTGGTCTTGTAGCTATGTAAAAAATGTTTTATTATTTGCATGTTGTTTCTTTCAGTTTGGCTTTCTGAATTATGAAGTTGAAGATGGCAAGAAGCTATTCTTTCATATGACAGAAGTTCATGACAGTATTGAGCTGCAGCCTGGTGATGAAGTTGAATTTGTAGTTGTGCAAAATCAAAGAAATGCCAAATTTTCAGCTTGTAGTTTGCGTAAAATTACGTAAGTTACATTTTCTATTTTCTCTTAATACTTTTTCTATTGTTTTTCTTTTTTTCAATCCTAAGTCTGTCTGAATGAGCAAACCTATGATCAAAGGTATTTTAGCCACGAATATCTTCTATCTTTTTGTATAACAGGGAGACTACAGGTATCCAATGTATACTTTATAATTTAGAGATTTGGCTACTATTTCAAGCAGGTGAAGTTAGTCTTGTTGAAATCACTTATAAGTTTTTCATATTGTGAGGATTGCTTGGTAGCAGAAATGGTGAACTGGGAGATCAATTTTCTTACAATATTTCTTAGTTCAAATCCTGTTGAGTTTCAACTTTGATTTTCTAACAATCTGGGGTTTGATAAAATATGTACCAATATTTGACTGAAGTGAGGAAAATCAAGAATTGATGTTGCAACATTTGATAAGTGACATGCCTACTTTTTCTATTTTTCAGTTGAGGTAATTAGTGTTAAATATGAAGTATAAAATAGGCCTGTTTCAAGAATTCAAAATGGGAGGGCCATGGGAGTAGATTCTTCAAACACACCTAGTGGGTCCCGTCATAGGCAACCGTTTCCAGTTGATCCGGCCGGATCCCTAAGTGAGACCAACTGAACTCATGGATGTTATTCAATCATCTCGCTCAGGGCCTACCCCTTGGTCTCCTATCAGTTGGTTTTGCCTGTAAAATCTGTCCAGTGATTCTTTCCTGAGACATTCTAACCACAAACCCATAGTATTGGAGCTGTGATCTCTCAATTCGGAGAGGTAACGGCTCTATCTGAAGTGACACTATTATCTCTGAGCTACACACTCTATCGAATACTGTTATTCCAAAGACCCTTCAGAGGTACTGCATTTCAACCACTTGTATTTGTCATCATATTCTTTCAGTCATTACCAAAGATTTGTGACCATAGGTAAGGGTTGACACGGATACCGAATTGAAGATAGCCAGTTTGGCTTTTACACATACTTCTCTTGTTCTGATGACCGAATGCTGAAGCTAGCACATTATTGCACCAGCTCCTGCAATTTTTGCACTTAATTCAGCCTTCCATCACTTGTGAACACGGCCCCCGAGATCCTTGAATATCTCCACCAGTGTAACTACACACACCTGTAAAGTGCACTGCCGGGGCTTCTTTGAAAGGACGAGTGTCTCAGTCTGATTTTCTTCCAACTGTGCAACACTCGGCATCAAACCTATCAACCTTCTGATGAGTTAAGTAATACCATGTCGTCTGCAAATTCCAGCCGACTGATCCTACACCAGCCAGTCATGATATCACTTCCAACACGCATGTCATGAAGACTATGAACAGGAAAGGTGACAGTACGCATCCTGGTGCAGTCCGACTCCCACATTGAATGGTTTCAATTTAGCATCATTTATCCAAACACAAATACTAATGCATTCATATGGAGACATGAAGGCAACATGAAGCTGTCCATTGATCCCATCCTTCCACATTGTGATTATTTGGTTAGTTGAGTTGTGCTGTATCCTGGTAAAAACCACACTGTTCATCAGCTAGCTTGGACTTGACAATCTTCTTTCTTCTTACATCTCTTTGCCAGACACTTAGCATAGACTTATCAAGGAGATTCCTCTATAATTGGAGCAATCTTTCCTGTCTCTCTTTTTAAAAATTAGGATTATCACTGCCCATTGTCATTGCTTAGATGCATTTCCAATGATCTAGGGCACCCAGCACACACAAGTCACCTGAGAATATCTTCTCTATTTAAGGCTTTTAACATCTCCGGCCGAATTTCATTCTCCCCAGTGGCCTTGCCACATTTGAGCTCTTTAATTGATCTTACGACCTCAGCCCCCGAGAGATTAGTTATCATCCTCAGATACACTTTGTGTATATCAGAAGATGCTATTGTGATGGGGCTTAGGAAATAAGCAGACTATTCTCTTCATCTTGCAAGGATGCACTCTTAAAGAGAGGGGGAAGCCCAGATGCATTTCTGATAGCAGGTGTGGAGGAGTCTTATTACAAAGTCGGTAGATGGTCTGCCAGAATACTTAATTGCTGACCTGAAGTTGGATTCCTTCTTAACCTCAAATTCAAATCCCAGTATCCAATTTCTGTTAGTCTAACCCAACAAATATGAAGAAATAGGTGTGATGCCATTTTTTAAATGGAATAAATAAAACAATTGAAATTAGTTACTTCAGCCTGATCTGACTATCACCATTACCATTATTATACCTGTTTTTACTATTTGCATATTTCAGACAAAATCTTTTTTCTAGTAGGTGCCAACCAATACTTCATTGTATGGCATATACTGCTAAAATGTTTATCAAACTGCTGTGCTGCCAAACATATTTTTTATAGGCAGCATAAACAACTGTCAAGATAGGCTTTGATGTTCGTGGTGACTGGCATGCTATGTGTGTACATATAGAATTGGCTTCCTATAGTTTCTGTCTTACTTAATTCACAAGATATTGATTGGTCTGTCTTTAATAATATAATAATGAAATTATTGTGTACAGTGCTCAGGTGCACTACAACTCATCAAAGGTACATGTATAGTACATAGAATAATAAAGTGTCAGGAAAATGAACAGTGTATGAGTCATGATACAATAACAATAATGAAATATTGTGTACAGTGCCCAGGTGCACCACAACTCATAAAAAAAGTGCATGTACAGTACATAGGGCAATGCACAAACATCAGTAAAATGAACAGTGCACGAGTCATGATACACACGTGTGCATGTGTATGGAAGGGGTACATCAGGTGTAGTTTTGGCGTATTTCGGGAAGCATGAGTGTCTTAAAGGATGCAGTGTCTCGGCAGCTAACAATTGACGCAGGCAGTTTGTTCCATGCTTCAGCAACTCTGAGCGTGAAAAAATGTCTACGAAAGTCATGGGAGCTGTGCTGTTTTCTGATCTTGTAGGCATGTCCACGTGTGTTAGACACATGGAGATCAAAGAGGCGCTCAGGGTTGCAATTGGCGAGATGGTTAAAAACTTTGTGGGTATTCACCAAGTCCATTGCCAGACGTCGGAGCTTCAATGAATCCATGCCCGGGGAAGCAAGGCGTTCAGAGTATGGTAGGTGTCTGATGGAGGGTATGCGCTTGGTTGCACGTCTCTGAACAGTTTCCAGGAGGTCAATGTTCTGAGCAAGATAGGGGTTCCAGACTGATGATGCGAATTCCAAGTGTGGTCGCACCATAGCTGTATACAGTTTTAAATAGATGGCTGGAGAGCGGCTAACAAAGGTCTTGCTGAGTGATGCCAAGACACCCTCGGCCTTCTTGACAATCTTAGAGACATGCTTTGTCCAACGCAAATCGTTGCTGACAGTAATGCCCAGGTCACGTTCACAAGAGGACTTTTTGATATCAGTGTTGTGGAGGGAGTATGTGGACGCTGGATTTTTCCTTCCAAAATGCATGGTGGTACACTTGTCCACAGTCAGCTTCAGTTGCCAGTCTGTGATCCATTGCTGCATTGTGTCCAGGTCTGATTGTAGGAAAGAGTTGTAAATTTCAGGATCAGTCCTTTTGATTTCAAGGTACAGCTTGATGTCATCTGCATATTTTAGTACCGTGGCATTCTGTAAGTTGGCATCTATGTCATTAATATATGCCACAAACAAAACAGGACCAAGAACAGATCCCTGTGGTACACCAGATGACATCTCATATGGTGAAGAATGCTGACCCAGAACCGTGACTACTTCTTTTCGGCTGAGAATGAAGGATTTCAACCAGTCGAAAAGATCATCCCTCACACCCATTGCAGAGAGTTTTGCCATAAGCCTTTTGTGTGGCACAGAATTAAAAGCCTTAGCAAAGTCAAGGTAAACAACATCCACCCATGAGCCGCTGTCAGTGATCCGGGTGATGTCCTCAAGGAACTCGATAAGCTGATCACAGCAGCTGGAGTTAGGGATAAATCCAAACTGTGAGGGCCGGATGAGGCTGTGAGAGCTCCAGAAGTTCCAAAGTGTTTCTCTGACACAGGATTCCATCAGTTTGGCCATACAGCTAGTAAGACTGACTGGACGATAGTTGACAGGTGACATGCGGTTGCCCTTTTTGAACAGGGGAATGACGCTGGCAGTTTTCCACTGCTCCGGAGTAGCACCATTGTTGAGACAGTATTGAAAGAAGAAAGAAAGCTGGCGCAAAAGGAAATACCCGCCACGTTTGAGAAGCAGGTATGTCACACCATCAAGACCAGGGGAGGCATAGTTGCGCTTATTCTTAAGGTGACGTCGCAACATTGCAGGTGTAAATTCCATAGTTGTTATGGAATTTGATGTTAGAGATGTTAGAGATGGTGGAGATGGTACATTCTGGTTTTCAACAGTAAAAATACTTGCATAGCACTCAGCAATGAGTTCTGCGCATTCCTTGGGATCATCAGTGATCTGGCTTGTGTGGCGATTGCGAAGAGGACCAACTGGAGAGTGAGGTCTCTGCTTTGAATGAACATATTTCCAGAACACCTTACTGTCAGGATTGGTTGCGATGCACTGTTCAAATTCAAGCACTGCCTTCTTTGTCACTTGCTTGAGATGGTTAGAAGATTTATTCCGCTTTTTTCTGTTGGCATCTGATTTATGCAGTTTATATTCCCGTTCAGCGTTCCGACGTTCTTTCCTGGCAAGTCGGACCGCTGAAGTTTCTCAGATTGCACTTTTGGGGTGGTTATTTTTCCGCTTCCGTGGCACTGATGCTGCACACGCTATCCATATTGAGTCCAGGATGCTCTGGAGTATAGAGTTCACATCTCCAGAGTTATACATCTCATGCCAGTTTGGGCGCTGCAGCTCAGTGCAGTACAAGTTCCAATCCGCCCTCTTCCAATCAAAGCAAGCAGATTGGAGATGGCTCTGGTTTTTGTTGCTGCCCTCAAGTGCCAGATTGGCAATGATCATAGCATGATCAGAGTCGCCTAGAGGTTCCTCAGTAGTACAACTGATAACCACTTCAGGAGTAGTGGTGAAGATCAGGTCCAAAGTGTTGTCACCTCTTGTTGGAGAGGTGACTACTTGTGACCAGTTTGAGTCCAGCACTAGTTCAAGGAAATCGTTTGCACCTTGAGGCCAACGAAAGGTTTCCCAATCGATCTCAGGATGATTGAAGTCACCTGCAATAAACACATAAGTGGCTGTTTTCTTGGCAGCAACTCTGAGGATATCGCAAAGCTGTGTGTCCTGATGGTAGTTTGTGGGGCGATAAACAATACCAAGCAGAAGTGTTGACATGGTCATACGTATGTCACAGAAAAAAATTTCTTCCTGTGATTCGTTCAAATCAACGCAAGGAATTACCGAAAAGTTTGAACGAACGTAGACCATCACACCACCACCACGGCGGTTAATGCGGTCCTTGCGGAAAAGGTTGTACCCAGTAATGCTGAAAACCCCATCACAGAGTAAGGAATGTGCCCATGTTTCCGTGACTGTGATGAAGTCAGGGTCGATTGTTCTGACGTAGGATTCGAACAGATGTATCTTGTTGCATAAACTGCGAGCATTTAAGGACAACAATTTGTACCCTGCTCGCAGTTTATGATGGTGTGTAGAGGGTGGCAGGTTGTTCTGGTTTAGTTTCCCATCTGGTTTAGTTTCCCATCTGGTTTAGTTTCCTATCTCTATAGATATCTACACCCATATTTCTCACTCTCTCTCTCTCTGTATGTATGTATATATCCATCTACACCCACACTCAGTAATACAACATTTTTAATTATTACTGCAGTAAGTCATCTCAGAGTAGTAATACAGAATATTACATAAATATTGTATCGACATATTTTACATTTGTTATACACATTGGGACCTGTCCTTACAGATTTACTTCTAATTATTCCTGCATATTGTAAAGGTGATTAAAAATGTTTGGTGTCAAAAACAGCATCCGGTTGTAAAACATTGCATCAAAAAGAACTTCTAGATATGTATAAAGCTTGTTATGGAGCCTGCAAGGCTAATCCATGCTTTAGCATTCAAAATGGCCTTTACCCATATCACATTTCTAATAAAGTACTCTGTTGATGTTTAATTTTATATTGAAAATAATAAAAAAATTTAGAGGAATTTAGTAACTTTACTTAACATTTTCCTTATTTAACCGATTACTTAACAAGTTCTTGTGTAAAATTATAGAAGTTTTGAATTCAAATATGGACACTTTAAAATAAATAGTTTTGTATTATCAAACTAGGGGTGGTTTCATGTGGGTTGGCACCAAAAGGGTTAAAACGCTTGTTGTCTTCTATTTAGAATTTCTGAGGTATTTGAAATTGTGTTATGAATGTCATTTAATGTACACCAATAATTAAGAAATTATTTTCTTTTATTTAGTGATACACGACGCCCAGATCGCCTATTAAATCGACTAAAGAGTTTTACTGAAGAGACCGGCCCTCGTATTATCCTAATTCGACCACCGAGAGGTCCAGATGGCACCAAAGGTTTTGCCCATGTCAGGACAGCTGTAAAAATACTAGAATAATAGTCCTATGACCACCACAGCCTGCTGTTCTTTAGATTTCTCTCTCAATGTTTTTTTTCTTCTTCTTCTCCTCTCTCTCGCTCTGTCTATTTGTCTACATATCTACAATTGCTCATTCTAATTTAAAAGTTTCCACTCTGAAGTTCCAGCTACATATTTACTGATCATATATATATCTATATATATATATATGAAGCAGTGGTGATTCATCTGAAGAGATAATTAATTAGATATTAATTGGTTATTTACTAATCACATACAGATTTGCCTTTTTTTCCTTCCATATTAAGACATATAAAACATTAACATTAATTTATTTGGTTAAACTGTACAAAGTGTTCCAAGATATTTGTTTGGTTGCTCTACTGATTATTGAACTATGGATTTTTTTATGGTTCATATCTTTTCTTTATTTCTCTACAGAAAAAAAAAACCAAAATGAAAAAAAAAAATACAACAAAAAGCAAAACTAAAATTCATTATTTATCTTTTTCCTTCTTAAGAAGAAAAAAAAACAAAAACACCAAAAACAAATTACATCTCTTATCTTTTTAATTAAGAAAATAAGAAAAGTAAATAAAAAAATGTAACATTTACTTTGTGAAGATCTTTTTTTAATTCACTTGAATATGCTGGAATTTCAGAAGTTATCTATATCTATCTTTGTGTGTGTGTGTGTGTGTGTGTATGTGTGTGTGTGTGTGTGTTTATATATATATATATATATGTGTGTGTATATATATATATATATATATATATGTTTGTGTGTATACTTGTGCATATGTTAACACATGCATATATATGTATATCTTCCTCAGAAGATATACATATATATGCATGATTAATACACATATTCATATTTATAGATATATTTACACACACACACACACACACACACCCTTTTCCCTGACACCCCTGTCTTCTTTCACAAAGTCTATTCACACTCATGAGCACAATTTCATACATGCACATTCTCTCCCCCCTCTCTCTCCTTATCTCTCTTTCCCCTTTCAATTTAGTTTTCAAGTTATGTTTACCTCTATATCTCTGCTTTCTCTTTCTTTCACTTCTCTTGAGTTTCATCTGTCTCATAATATATATTTATTTCTGCCTTAGTGTGACATTCCTTTGTAGACAGTTATCTGTTTGTGTGTCATGATTATTCTTCAAACTATGGTCTTTCCATAAACATAGCATGGAAGTTGTAGCTTTTAAGCATTACTATTCTCTCCATCCTGCTCTTCTGCACCCTCCTTTTTTTTTAAACTCCCCACTACATTACCCTAAAAACAAACAAAAAAAAAACTATGAAATGTTTTTAAAAAGCCCCACAAAAAAAATTGAAAAAACTTAAAAAAATTTGTTTAAAAAAAAAGATGAAAAATCCCATAAAAATTTTTCTTAAAGCTAAAAGAAATAAATTAACACCCCTTCTCATTTCCAGCCCTCCTCCCATGAATGCTTTCAAAATGATTTAAGAAAAAAAAAATTTTTTTTAAAGAAATTATTTAATGCCTTGATTATTATGGATTGTTAAGTGTCTATTAGTTCTATAATAAGATTAAAGCTAAATTAGTGTAACATTATGAAAAAATTCTGTATCCTACATTGCCCCCAGTCAAGGCAAAGCTATGTCCTTGCATATATATATATATATATATATATATATATATATATATATATATGTGTGTGTGTGTGTGTATATACATATATATATATATATATATATATATATATATATATATATATATATATATATTCAAATGTTTACTTTTGTGTCAGGTTTTTCTCTCTTCTTTTTCAGACAAAGAATCCTTTCATCTTATATCGGATGTGATTACTTAATTAAACTGTAGCCTTTATATATATATATATATATACATATATATATATATATATATATATACATATATACATATATATATATATATATATGTCATGACCACCTGACTGACCATCAAGTGAAAAATAATTGGCCTAGTTCCTAATTAGCATGCTGTTTGGGTCTTATTGGACTAGATTTTTAGTGGCTGATTATTTCTTTTAACTGATCTTAGGGCAAATTTATTGGTCTCTAGTAAATATGTAAGTAAATGTTTGTCTCCGACTGACCAGTTTTGAGTGATTATTTGTAATACAGTGAAAAATTTATGATCTGGCTGGTTAGTATTGGATATAGATTTGATTAGGTGGCAAATTAGCAGAATTGGTTCAGCATCATATTACAGTATTCTGGCTCTCTGTGTTCTGAATTCTGATCATATCCTGCTGAGATCAACCTCACCTTTCATCCTTTTGGGGTTCGTAAAGCACCAGTCCAGTGTTGGACCAGATGCCTTGCAGTATTTGTTCCAGCTGTTTACATTCTGAGTTCAAATCACACCTTGGCCTACTTTGAGTGGTAGACTTAATCTGTCTCCCGCTTTAACATCACCTACTGGCCCTTGGGTGCTTTTAGCAGAGTTTACTGTTGCAAACATTTGAGTCAGGTGTCTAGTTTGAAGAAACCTTCCTTCCCACCTGTCTTGGAGGCCTTTAAAAGGGTTATAGTCACTGCCCTTCCTTCAGACTAAGCAATAAAAAACAAAACGAAACAAAACAAAATAGCTCTAACTATTTTGTTCTTTATGACTGATCACTTATAGCTAAATTGTTGGCCTACCTCTGTTCAAGTGACGTTTGAGCCTATCATGGCATTTGTCAGTGTCTACTTTTTGAAATGTTTTTCCTCAAAGGTTAGCTATGAGAAGTGAGCTATGTTGTAAACTTCCATACTATAGTAATATAATAATATAAAACCTCTCTCTTCTCTCTATTTTCTTAGTGGTTCAGCTGACATTATGACAAATTTACTGCAGCCTTATTATCATCACAATTAGATTTAACCCAGTAGTTCCCAACCTTTTCACTACCAAGGACTCTTGTTTATTTAAATGAGTTTTCCTCACAGAACTGACCACCTGGTTGTAGAAAGGTCTGTCTATGTAATAAGCTCATAGACCCTAGTACTACTTTTGTGGTTCTTCAGGAGTCCATGAACTACAGGTTGGGACCCACTGGATAAACCTATAGTTTTCGTATTTTAATATCAATTTTTCTTTTATTATTGTATTACTTAGTTCAAATGAAAATTTAAAGAACACTCCACCTCCCCTAATTTCTCTTAATTTTTTTTTTGAGATTTTTTCTGCTTGATACATTTTTTCTTTTTTTTTTTTGCGAAAGAAATCAAGTAATTTTCTGTTATTTTTTTTTTATTTTTGTCTGTGCTAATGACAATTTGATTCTTTCTGTTTTTCGTTAAAAAAAAATTGGAAAAAAAATGAAATAAAAAATAATTAAAAAAAGATTTTAAAAGTAAAATTGAAAATAAAAACCTTACAAAAAAAATATCCCACCTCTGTTTAAAAAAAGTCTACAATGAACTTCATAAAAAAAAAACTACAAACTACCCAATTTCTGTTTAATAAAAACAACCTACATTGAAGAGAACTCCATAAAAAAACAAAAAAAAAATAAAAATGAGAACTCCTCCATAACAAAAAAAAAACTTATAAAAAAAGAAAACAAATCTCCATAAAAAAAGGGGCAGCCAAACCCCACCAACAAAAACAATAAAACAAAAACCCCAAACCAAAGCATAACTCCATTTGTGATTCTTGCTAAAACTTTTATGCTACTCAGAAAAAAAAAGTTTAAGTAAAGCAATAGCCTCCATACAACCATAAAAAACATTAAAAAAAATACTCTACTGCTGACATGATATATCTTCTCTTCCCTGTTTTTCTTGATAAAAAATAGCAAACAAAAAAAAAAAAGATTCAATTATATTAATAATTAAGTTTGTGTTTTTCTTCTTCAATGTTCTTTGGCAAAAAAAAAAAAATAATGGAGAAAAAAATTGAATGCCATTGCTGTTGTCAGTGAGTTACTGAGGAATGACAATACCAGCCAACCAACCTGGTTGATGGTTCTTCACTTTATCTCCTGCAGTGGCATCTATGGCTTTAAAACCTAGACACACATCTCAAGGCAACCAGGAGATGCAATTATTAACTTTCAGTGACTCTGTCTCTCTATCTTTATGTGAAAGATTAAATACCATCAGTCTATGGTGGTAGCGTATGTACTATCTAGATGTCTGTTTATCTATAATTTATAAAAGAGTACCCCCATAGTATGGTGGTAGTGTGTGTATTCTATAATGAATACCTCCATATGGTGTTAGCCTGTGTACCATCTGCCAGTAATAGATGAGTACCACAATATGGCGGTAACATGTGTATCAGCCATTCAACTCGTGCTGCTGTAAGCAGTGGGAGCACTGGGAAATTGCAGAGCCATTTGTTAGTTTGCTGTACTCAGTTCTCTATGCATGTAGATCACATGCATAATCACTCTTATGCTTATATATGTATATATGTATATGTGTGTGTATATAGAGAGGTGGGCTCTGCGAAACTGACTGACTTGCTCTAAGATATAACTGCATGAAGATAAGTCTTCAAGCAATTCCTCCATAATCCAACATGGGTTATGGATCTCATTGTTCTTCAAAGAACTGACTCGTGGAAAAAAAAAAAAAAAATACATAACTAAAACTAAGCATTGAACAAAACAAAGAAAATATATATGATGAGGTACAATAATAGACACTTGTAAATTTAGAAAACTTTCTTTTGCATGTGATGTCAAGGGTTTTTTTCTTTTGGGGGTGGGCAGACTATTTCTTTATCTTAGATGTGTTGTTGGTTTCACATTTCAGTTGGTGTATTCAAGTGATATTTCCTAGCTGGTTTAGGGATTGAAGCTGGAATCAATTTATTTCAACATCTTTTGTTGTTTCTAATTACCACTAGCATGTGTCTGAGGAAAGAAAAAACCTTAGCCCTGCACCTGAATAAGATTGTTCTAGGTTCAATCCCCATCTTAATGCAGGAATTGGAGAGAAGACTGATTGAAATATTTGTGTCGACAACACATCTCAGATGAGGAAAATTAGTTTGAAAAAAAAAAAAGCACAGACATCACTATAAAATCATTTCATAATAAAATGTGTGTGTATATGTATATATGTATATACATACAGAGACATTCTTTTGTATGTTTTTTTGAAGTGTTTGCTGATATAATTTGGTGAGCCAAATTTTTCTCAATTTTCTCATGCTTCGCTTCTTTAAACTGGTATACCCACTCTCCTTCCATGAATATCCCCACTATTGCTCATTCTTGGGCCTCATTGCTGAATTTCCATTTTTCTTGAAGTTTGGTAATTTATCCTTTTTTTCTGGAGGGGAGATGGTAATTTTTTTCTTCCTCTTGATATTTTTTTTTTTTTTTTTTTTTTTTTTTTGTTGTAAATTCTATAAAAAAAATTAATTTCCATATTTTTTTCTTGTTTCACAAACATATTTCCAGTTCGTACAAGAATATTACACAAAATGTGTGTGTGTGAGTATATATTTAGTATGTTGGTTATAATGAATGGGAGATAATACTCAATACAATTTGCATACATACAAGAATGTGAAAATGTCTGCATGTAAGTGTATGTATGTATGTATGTATGTATGTATATCTGAAAGGAATAATGTAATCAGTGCGTTGAAACAAAAATACCTTGTGTTATTTGGTTCCGCCCTGTTTATATCTCTTTATGCCTAAGATGACTTTGCATTTTCCCTTACAAAGTTGATAAAAAGAATAACAAATTACTGTGGCTGATATAATTGCCTAAAACCTTTAAAGCAGTGCCTCATTATAGCCACAATCCAATAACTGAAATTAGTCAAATATATATATATATAAAATCCATGTACAATTTTATATTTGTATAACTTTATATATGATAGAATTTATCCGGACAAAAAAAAATTAAGTGAAAGAATTTAGTTTATTTTTTAAAATAGATTTATAATTAGGATTGTTAATTTTCAAAATGTTCACTATCATGTGATTGGATTCTGTCGCAGATGGTTTTCACTTATACCCTGAATCACATTAGTTATCCTAGCATGAGCCTGGTTTAGTTGAATAAACATTAATCTTTTTATTATTAGTTTTGTTTCTATTGAAGACATTAAAATTGATGCAAAAGGCTTCTTATAAATGTTAACACTATCATAGAACTAAAGTTATAAAAATTTTTAATTAAAAATTGTATATATATATATATACTTTGTATATGCTGTTTCTGTTTATTGTATGGTACAAGAATAAATGATTAATTCACTCCTTGTATGAGTGCTGAGCCTGATATATGTGTGTTATATATATATAAGGAAAATAAGATTACATTCCTGGACCTCTGTAAAACATGTTTTTCCTTCTTAATCCACTGATATACACAGTTGACCAAAAGGCTGATTGACTGAAACCTTATGTCCAGATCATATGTATTCCTGTTTCCCTTAAATATGACTAACATTTACATTAACATACAAACATATAGGTGGCAAATTAGCAGAGTAGTTAGGTCTGATAGAATGATTTCTGGTGTTCATTCCAGCTCTGAGTTCAAAGCCCACTAAGGTCAACTTTCCTTTTCATCCATTTTGGGGTTGATAAAAAATGTACCAGTCCAATTCTGGGGTCTATTCTTCCTTTATATTTCTTTCTCATTTCCTCTGAATCACTCTCTTTCTCGCTGAAGGAAATTGGCTGTATTCAGACCTGGAGAGGGAATGGGTTCCACCAAATTTCATTAATGCCCATGACATGTTGTATGTCACTAAGGTGTCCTTATGACTCTTCCAAGAGTTATGTATTCATACATACATATTCCCTAATATTCTTGTTTGTGAGAACAAAAGTTACAGATACAAAGTACTCAATACTTCATAGAGTAGAGTGTGGTGTTTGACAACATTATAGCAGCACATTCTACTCTAGGTTCAATCCCTGGCTTTAGCCCAGAAATGCATACATATAAAGAATGTAGAAATGTTTCTGTTTGTGTGTATGTATGTGTATACAAATTACCCAAATCACCTCTGGAAGCGAAAGAGTAAACTGAATTCATTATATAAAAGAAAACAAAATTGAAATGAAATGAAAGAATATATTATGTATTATATACTGCTGTGAATTTTATTACATTCATTGCCATTGTTTATTTTTAAGAATTTTTTTTTTGTTTTTGTTTTACTTAAAAAAAATACAACTGGGAAATCTTGTCTGTACCTCCTTTGAAAGAATTATTAGACCAGCATCCTTCTTATTTAAGGTGTGTAGCCTAGTGGTTAGGGTGTTAGCTAAGTTCATGGGTTCTATCTTTGGACAGGGCATCATGTATCATATGGCTTCAGTCTGCTCAACTGGAAAACATGAGTAGCACCACTTGGTATGAAGAAGTGAACCTTGTACCAACCGGCTCCCTCATCTCTAAAGAGTAATTGTGTACTCTGCTTAATGCCACATGGAACTGCAATAAGCTGCAGTTGAGGAGCCTCGGGTTCAAGGAAAACTTTAACTTCAATCATTGTTATTGTTTCCACTTAAGTACTTACACTTTCTTTCCTCTGACGATAAAGCGAGATCAATCTTTGATCTTTTATTATTTATTTTTTTTTTTTCCAACTGCTCATTTTTTACTACCAGTCTTTTTATAACTTTTGTTATGCCCCCTCCTTTTTAACAAAAGTATAGCCTCTCTTAAATTATATATAATAAGGAAGGTAAATACATGCCGAGATAAACTCCAATCCAGTTTCTATTCCATTCCTCGCCTGGTTGGAGCTATTTCCCTGTTGTTGTACTGTTAATATCCCCTAGCAAAAAGCTGCTTCTCTTTTGTAAGATCTGAGGCTTGTTTTAACTATTTATACTTCAGTTTGAATTCTGCTAAGATGAACTTTTCCTTTTTCCTTTTGAAGTTTATAAAATAAAGTACTATTCAAGTTCTGGGGGTTGATTTAATTGACTTTGCTCTTCCTCCAAATTATTGGTCATGTACTTAAATTACAAACAATGATTATTATAATTATTATTGCAGTAGATTGGCAGAATTGTTAGTGTCAGACAATGCCTCACAATATTTAGTTACAGCTTTTTTCATCGTGAGTTCAAATCTTATTGGAGTCAACATTGCCATTTATCCTTCTAGCATTGATAAAATAAGGTACCAGTCAAGTACTGAAGTTGATATAATTCACTTTCTTCTCCCAAATTGCTGACTTTGTGTCTAAATTTGAAACTTATTCATTTATTTTTTATTAACCCTTGCTTTATGGTATGGTGTAATATGATATATTCTATCTTGATATACTTTACTTGATTTTAAGTGCAATATATGGAACCTGAAGAGTTAATTTTATCAGAGGAAGAAGAAAAATTAAAAAAGACTTCACTTTTCTTTGATTCCTTTACATATACACACATACAAAAACAGACAGACACACACACACACACACACACACACACACACACACACACACACACACACACACACACACACACACACACACACACACACACACACACACACACACACACACACACATACTTGCAAATACAGAAACTTTATCCAACTCTTAGTTATAAATGATGGAATAGAAAATAACATTTTGAAAAAAATACAAGAAAAAAAACTTTTTTATGTTGGATTGCTGGAAATATAAAACATTCTCAAATATACTTGAACATAAAAGAAAAAGAAAAAACAACTTTTGGCTTTCTTGCTTTCTCATACATTTTCTATCCAAAGCCCTGCACCCTCTCTCCACCAACTGATTGATTATTGATCAGCTCTTTGCTTCTCTGACTAATGTTCTGTTGGACAGCTAAAAAATAAACAAACAGCAGAAAATATAATAAAACAACAAACCTGTGGACAAGGAACTAGATTATGGGGGGGGGGGGGGTACAGATCAGCGACCCAGTCACTACTAAAAAATAAAAAAAGCTGCATGCTGGATACTTTAACTAACTAATATCTAAATTAAGTGGTTGGCTGACTTTACAAACAAACACAGCCCCCCCAGGGGAGGAGCAATTTTGGAACAGGTGCTAAAATTGTCAAGCCAAAACATGAAACAAAGCAATCCAATTATAATAATGAAACAAAAAAGCAACAAAAAATGTAAAAAAAAAAAAAATCTGTACAGGATGAATTAAAAAAATGACTGTACAATATGTGTTATTCTTTTTATTCTATTTTTATTTTTATCTTATTTTTGATCCAGCTTATTTCCTTGTTTTCAGTCCCGGTACTTTTTTCTTTCTTTCTTTTCACATGTTTGGAAGAAAGGACAAGGCATGAAATGTTGGTACCATATTTTTCATGCTAGTTAAACTTTATGTCCAATATTGAAACAACTTTTCATTATATTCATTTCTTGCTTGACTGGGCACATTTAGGATACTGCATTGTTTGTCTTAGCAGTGTAAATTAAGTATTGTATATTAGCTTTGTCATATGTACCTTTCCTATCCTAAGTAGTTTTCCTGATGAAAATGAAATCATGTAAGTGAACATAGTAACTATGAATTGCAGGGAAATGGATGATGAATATATATATATAAACTCCAACAAAAATAAAACACTGCCACATGATATGACACCATGCAAATTAGAACAATACATATTTCACTTCGACCAAGGGTTATGTATGACTTGAATGAAGATATCATCATCAGGTTTAGCGTCCGTGTTCCACGCTTGCATGGGTTTGGACGGGGGTTTTCCCACTTGAGGCAAGAGTGGTTGTCTTGCTCGCATAGGACTGTCTGGCGGGTTTTCTACAGTTGGATGCCCTTCCTAACACCAACCACATTTACAGTGTGGGGCTGGGAGGTTTTTACCGTGTTGCCTACACGGCCACATTACAGCGTGGACTGTCTGGCGGGTTTTCTACAGCTGGATGCCCTTCCTAACACCAACCACATTTACAGTGTGGGGCTGGGAGGCATAGAAAACCAAGATGAAGAAATTTAAGACATTTTATTTCTTAATGTTTCAACAAAAGATGAAAAAAAGGAAATGTGAAAAATCAGCTCAAGTTCCATTATAAAGATATGCTTGCATATTACAACCTGAGCATTGACTTGAGAAATCAACTACTTAATCCTGTGTCTTCAGAGACTTCATAAAATATATAAAAATTATTTTTAAAAAAAAAAAGCCATTTAATGCAAAACACCCAATTTTATGATATACATATTCAGCTGGATCCCCAAGTGAGACCAGCGAAGCTCATGGATGTTATCCAACCGTCTTGCTCTGGGTCTCCTGTTGGTTGGTTTTGCCCGTAAAATTGTCCAGTGATTCTTTCCTGGGACATTCTAACCACATGCCCCAAATATCTGAGCTGTGATCTCTCAATTTGGAGAAGTAGCGGCTCTACTTGAAGTGACTGATCTCTGAGCTATGTACTCTATTGAGTAATGTTACTCCAGATACCTTTTGGAGGAACCCTGTTTTGACTGTTTGTATTTGCGATCACATTCTTTCAGTCATTACCCAAGATTCATGACCATAGGTAAGGGTTGGCACGATACTGAATTGGAGATAGGTGTAAAAGCCAAACTCCCTATCTCCCTTCTGATTGCTGACTGCTGAAGCTGGCACATTACTGCACCAGCTCCTGCAATTCTTGCACTTAATTCAGCCTCATGCCTTCCATCACTCGTGAACACGACCCTGAGATACTTGAACTTCTCTACCTGCTTCAGTGGAACTCCACATGTAGAGTGCACAGCTCAGGCTTCCTTGAGAGGACAAGTGTCTCAGTTTTTGCAGCACTGATTTTTATTCCAGCCATGCAGCACTCTACATCAAGCCTATCAAGTGGTAGTCAGAGATCACCTTTTGTTGAGTTAAGTACACCATGTTGCCTGCAAATTCTAACCAACTGATTTTATACCCGCCAGTTGTGATACCACTTCCAACCTGGCTGTGTATGTATGTAAATAATGAATAGGAAAGGTGATAGCACGCACCCTTGGTGGAGTCCGACTCCCACAATGAATGGTTTTCATTTAGCTCTATTTATCTGAACACAAATACTTGGGCGTTTGTATAGAGACATTAGGGCAGCAAGAAGCTGACCATTGATTCCATACTCCTGCACAACCTTCCACAGCAGGTCCCAAGGAACACAGTCTTATGCCCTTTTGAGGTCTACAAAACAAGAATATACCTCTTGGCAATACTATCACGATTTCTCAAAGACTTGCCACAGTGTGAATATTTGGTTGGCTGTGCTGCAATTATCAATGTTTTAAATAAAATGTTATTCAATAGTTAATATTTAACATTTTTTAGACTTGTTAGACCTAAAATAAAATTCTTAATTTGCTATTTAAAATAAGTTTTTTCTGCCATTTTAAACTTTCATAGACTTTGGATTTTGTAGCAAAAAATTGCCCTATTTCTTACGTATCTCAGTGCTGCGAAAACTTAAACACTTCATTACATATCTCAGTGCTGTTGAAACTGAGATACTTGTCCTCTCAAGGAAGCCTGTGCAGTGCACTCTACATGTGAATGTAGTTCCACTGAAGCAAAACATTGCCCTACTCGTTTCATATCTCAATGCTTCGTATTAACTATACTTCTTTATATATTATATACATAAAAGCAAAAACATAAGCAATACACCTTTGTACAACGGAGTTGCATTATATATATATATATATCCACAACTGCCAAAAACTGAGTGCAGCTCATAGCATCTGCCATACTAATATTTTGTATTTGCATTTTGTAGCTACTCATTGTGGTTGCATATCTCTGCAGTTAGTAGTAGTGTGTGAGCAGCTATTAGTTGCATATGTGCATATAATATTGCCATTATCGGTTATTTTTTAGCTGTGGGTGGGCATGTGCACGAGTATACTTTTGTAAACAATTTTTAACTTATGATATTTGCCATTTAGCTATGGAAAAATATGATTTACACCGTTTTCAAGAGTATTAGAGCAATTTCAAAGCTGTTTTGACTAGAAACAAAACTAAAATATAATATTCCATCGAACATAAGATCTGTGTTTTCAGGTGACATTTTGGCTAACTTTCAAATATTGGCAGACCTGCTCTATCAACAGGAAATCCAGGCCATTGGTATGGTATTCTGACTATAACTTACATAATGAACAATGATTCACCCACCTGGTATTGAGGGCTTTCTTCTGTTCATCACTACTAACCTTGGCAGTATCGGATGAGTGTTGAACACTATGCTTTGCAGCATGGAGTTATGGTCCTTTACGTTACTATGGTTAGCTTTGCCTTTCATCCTTACAGTGTTGATAAAATAAAGCACCAGTAATGCACTGGGGTCGATTTAATTGACTTTCCCCTCCCCTAAAATTGTTGGCTTTGTGTCTATACCAAAAACCATTCTATTTCTCTGAATTGAGAGATCACGACTCTGATACTATAGACGTGATTAGAATGTTGAAGGAAAGAATCGCTGGACAGATGTTATGGGAAAAACCAGATGGCAGGAGACCGAAGGGTAGACCCCAAGCAAGATGGTTGGATGACGTCCATGAGCTCAGTTGGTCTCGTTTGCGGATCTAGCCGGTTCAATTGGAGATGTTTGCTTCTGGCAGGACCTACTGGAAGGCATGCTTGAGGACTCTGCTGTCACCATATTGGGGCATTTCAATTACTGTTGCTACTGTTTTTAATTCTTTTAGTTTCTCCAAATAATTCTTCTGTTGCATTGAGGCAAGTGTCTTTGAGTAGTAGCATAGGGATTGCCATTAGTTATACACTGTGGTGATTGTAATCAAGAACAATAGTCCTTACAGAACGAATTGCTGGAGCTGGTGCAATAATGTGCCAGCTTCATTCAGCCATCAAAAGAAGGGAGGTAAGTGTAAAAGCCACTCACAATATCTTCAATTTGGTGTTTGTACTTACCCTTACCTATGGTCATGAATCTTGGGTTATGACTGAAAGAATATGATTGTGAATACAAGTGACTGAAATAGGGTTCCTCCAAAGAGTCTTTGGAATATAATAACTTGATAAGTAGTGCATAGCACTGTGATCAGGGTGTCACTCTAGGAAGAGCTCTACTTCACTGAACTGAACTGATACACAAATATGTGGTTAAGCTGTATAAGGAAAGAATTGTTGGATAGATTTTACTGGCAAAGTCAACTGGCAGGAGATCCAGAGGTTAACCATGAGCAAGAAGGTTGTATAACATTCATGAGATTGGTTAATGTCACTTGGGGATCCAGCCAGATTAATTGGACTCAGATGCTTCAGTTAAAATCCTCTGTAAGGCATGCCTGAAGACTCTGCCAGGAAAAAGTGGGTGGGTGGGTGAAGAAGATTGAACATGATCTTATTGTTCTCTCATTCTGAATGATGTCAAAATCTATCCTTCCAATTGTTTGCACATTGATACTGTCTTAGTATTAAATGCATGAAACAATACACCACTGCTCACACTGATTCCTAGGTCATGTACTGATTGTGACCCTAGGATTACAATCTTTCCTAGTTTTGTATATCCTGATTACAATGTGTTTTTTTAGTTAATAGCGGAGCACTTGAAATTTCTCAGCATGACAAAAAGTGCCCAGCCCACACTGTAAAGTGGTTGTGTAGGTGTCATGACAAAAAGCACCTAGCTGTAAATATGGTTGGTATTAGGAAGAGCATCCAGCCATAGAAACTAAGCCAAAATCAGTTTTGTGTGAGTGAAACATGGTCATCTGACCTGATCTCTCACAAAGGGACAGCTCATCTTACCCATGCTAGCATGGAAAATGGATGTTAAACGATGATGATGATTAATTGCATCTTGGCTTGTATATTCATTTGTATATTACATTTAGTTATTTAATCAATTTAAATGTCCTTATAGAGCTAGTAAGACATGACAGACTAGGAGATGTATCCAGAACTTCTTACAGTTGAGAAACAAAAACTAAGATATACAGGGATTAGTGAATGTAAAAAAAATAAAATAAATTAAAAAGAGAAGGCCAATGAGAGGCAAAGTAAGTATAAAAAAGATAAAGAAAAAATAGGAAGTAAGGGAAGCTGTAAAGCAACTAGGAGTTTCTGTTGTTGAATCTTTTCATGTACATGTTTATAGTTGGTAGATCTTTTACAATATATTGTATCCCAAATCTTTGTACTTTTTTTAATGATTGGCTTCAAGATGTCTTCTTTCTCAGACTGGTAGTTTTTACATTGGAGTAAATAGTGTCAGTTTTGGGGAAGTCACCACAAGAACACAGTGGTGATCCTCTATGACCAGTTCTTGATAAAATGTAATTCCCACCGTGTAACAAAAAAATCTTTTTTCTCTGTTCCTGGCTTGTAATCACTTTTTTGTGTTGCTTAGGTTCCAAATAAATAAAAAAAAGTGCTATTAAACAGTTAAAAGTTTGGGTTTGTAAAAATTCTAAGCTATTCACTAGAATTATTTGTATGCTGGATTTTACATTGTATGTAAGTTTAATTTGCTTATTTATGTTAAATGATTTATTTTATATATGTTTCAGGTTAAATTAAAATTATAAAGTAAAGAGTAATAACTAAAGAAAATTATAAAAGTGCAATAAAGTATAAAATTGCTAAAAAGTGGATTAAAGAGATTTATTGATACTAGATTTTCGCACCCTGAATAAAGGGCAAGTTGTGTTTTAAGCATTCGTCTCCAGGATGAAGCAGTGGAACTTGGTCAAAGAGGAAGTGCAGATGACAAGTCAGAGAAGTTGACACAAACCTTTCTCAGGCTTTTACACTCTTAGGGATGGCCTCTGCTTCTGCCATGACGTGCCTGGACTGTTTGACGTTATTGGGGTGCCGTTTGTGCCCAAGGAGTGGCGGGTGGGTTTTAATGGCGGCGCGACCAGCTCCCTGGCGAACGAGCTCACCTGGAGTGCTTGGAAAAATAAATTTCCCCTTCTTTCAGTAAATGAAAATACTCGGCGTAGCTTAATTCGCCATGGGGCCCGGGGCGCGGCCGGTGTTTTAACCGCCACATAGAACCTTTAAATTACAGAACAAATCGGAACTATTATATAATAAAATGTTAAACTGTTGAACTTTAAATTTTCTAACCTCTTTAATATTGAATATTGATTATTAATTTTTTTAACTTCATCCTAGAAGTCTAAACACTGTAACACACTGACTCCCAATATATTCACCTCTGCTAAGAAGCGGGTCCCTGTGAACATTTTCTCGCGCCACTCCTGGCTTGACTGTGGTCTGACATTAATATCGACCTTTCTTCCTCTTTCTTTCTATCTTCCTTCTTGTAGCCATCAACCCTTACTTTTCTACTTCTCTCTTCTCTTCCTTCTCTTCTCCCCTCTTCCTGTCTTCCTCCCGCAGACTTATCTTCCTTCCCCCTCTTGCTTGCCTATATCTGACCGGTAGTAGTTGCCTTTCTTCTTTTAGCTGACATTAACCCTGGCTTCTCTTCTTCTTTCTTCCCCCATTTCTCTCTCCTTCCTTTCTTTCTTTCTTTTACCTTGTGTCATGAGATCGACGTTAACTTATGTTCCCATCCCTTTCTGTTTTCGTTTATCTGACCGGTAGTAGCATACTATAAACTTTAGCCACGTCACTCCAGGGCGACCGGCTGAGGTTGAAGGAACAGAATAGCGGTCGCCCTCGGGTCCTCGATTTTCAGCCCCATGGATTTTATCTATTACATTCACGTATTATATTTGGAATACCTGATAATATCACCGGATTCATACGGAACCCGGTCATTGAAATGATCATAGTATAATAAACCTTTCAAGGATTTACACAAATCCAGCCTCCTGTCATTTCATTATAATATTATATATATACATACATATATATATACATACATATACATATATATATATATATAATATATATATATATATACATACATATGGTGGCTGCCAACTCGTTTTCGAGTACGGCCACTACTTTATATCCATGTAGGAGAACCCCTACCGATGCGCTGAACGAGTGTGACTTTTTAGTCCAGCCAGTGACTCGAAAACTCTGGTACAAACACTACACTTGTGACAATTATTGACACATAGTGCTGGGCCCATGGTACCATGTGACGACAAGTGCAGAGAGATCTCCAGACATAAAGCAATGCCTGTGCCGTGAAGCTTTTATAGTGAGGAAAGGCACTGCACAAAGCCAGTCCCACTCTCTTAACCAAGATGATATTTATCAAAAAGAACAAGTCAACATCATTGGATACCATCAGGGTTGCAGGTGTTATATCAGAGTTTTCCTTCTCCTAGAATTCTGCCTTGACAAAGGCTAAGGGGTCATCCCTCCCGGTGATTTTGGATGGCCATTGACTCTTAAGAGGTCCTTTTCCCTTTGACAGGTTTTGTTTTTAGTCCTGCAGGATGTCCAAAGTCACCCTCCTCACCAAGAAACCTTGGTGGGGTTGCCAATTTAGTCGCCAACGACCCGACCATATACATTCATACATATATACATACATATATATACATACATATACATATATATATATACATACATACATATACATATATATATATACATACATATACATACATATATATATATATTTATATATATATACACATACATACATATATATATATATATATATATATATATATATATATATTACTATTTGTTTATATATATATATATATATATATATATATATATATATATACATACATATACATATATATATATATATATATATATATATATATACATATATACATATATACATATACATGTACAAACTCACCAGGAGAATGTTTCGCCATTTAAGTGGGTTCCAATTCTGCCCTGTGAGTCATCAGCATGTGGAAGGCCGATATTGTCCGCACTACTAGAGAGAATACCTGTCGCACGTATGTATATATATGTGTATATATATATATTATATATATATATATATATATATATATATAGTAATAATAATAAAATTGAAGACTAAAATCCAAAGAGGGCTCGATTGAAGAAGGAGTGAGACTTCCTTCGGTTGCAACGTTTTTTGAAATATCCAGTCCTGCGTTTACAGATTGACTTTGTTAGTTTCAGAAGATCCCGTTAAGGGTGAAAGCAGCGATTCTTTGCTTAAACTTTAATCTGTTATTTTAATAAATATATATATATATATATATATATATGGGAAAGGTCAACAGTTGACATGATATTGATTTTGATTTTGTATTTGTATCAGTACTGCCGGTAATATATATATATATATGTGTGTTTGTGAGTGGTGTGTGTGATTGTATACATGAATGAGTGTTGGTATGTGAGTGGCGTGTGTGTGGTTGTGGTTTGTATGCATGAGTGTTGGTGTGTGAGTGTGTGTGTGTGCGTTGTGTCAATAATTTTTTTTAATTTTTTTTTATGACCATGCTGTAAAATGGAGGGGTAGAGAGGGCCCTTGAGTCTAGTAAGACATCCTCTCTAGTGCTGGTGGCACAAATAAAAGCACCCAGTCCATGCTGTAAAGTGGCGCTGGTGTTAGGAAGGGCATCCAACCAGTGTATCAATGCCAAAACGCTTATCAGCACAGCAACAAATAGGAACAACAACAAAATATGAAGACGTCGCATCTCAGAGTTGCAACACTTAATGTTGGTACTCTCAGAGCTAGATCTGCTGAAATAGCGGAGATGCTGGAGAGAAGGCAGGTGGATGTGTGCTGCGTGTAAGAGGTGAGATGGAGAGGTGCCTCTGCGAGACTAGTCGTAGGCAAACGTCTTAGCTATAAGCTATTCTGGGTAGATGATGGGTTAGGGGGAGTAGGTATTTTCCTGGCTGAGAAATGGATCAATAAGACAATAGAGGTAGTTCGAGTTAGTAATTGAATAATTAAGCTTAGATTAGTTGTAGGTAGGAGACTACTGACAATCATCTCGGCCTATGCTCCCCAAGCAGGCCTAGGCAAAGATGAGAAAGACTGCTTTTATGAGCAACTTTTGCAAACAACCGCAATGACAGAGGACGGAGACATCGTTATGCTAGCAGGAGACTTCAATGGTCATGTTGGACAGCTCCAGGATGGTTACACTGAGGTACATGGTGGGCACAGTTACGGTTCAAGAAATGAAGAAGGAGTGAGACTTCTTGAATTTTGTGATGCAGGTACATTGACTATTTGCAACACAAACTTCCAGAAACCTGCCAATCACCTAATAACCTACAAATCTGGTGAGCACATAAGCCAGATTGACTTCTTACTAGTTAGGCAGCGGGACAGGCAGATAGTGTCTAATACCAAGGCATACCCTGGGGAAGAATGTACCCCACAGCATAAGTTAGTTGTTAGTGATATCTCAGTAAGCAAGAGATGGAATGAGACATATAGGAAGGTGTGGAGAAGAAAGGTCTGGAAGCTAAAAGACCTTTCACTAAAATACAAATTTAGGAAAGCCCTTCAAGATGTATATGACGAAAAAGAAGACGATTTAGAGACGTATGACATAGATAATAACTGGAATTTCTTACGTGACAACTTGCTGCAGGCTACTGATGAAACTTGTGGCTGGAGCAGAGCTCCAACCAGACAGAGAGTGACCTGGTGGTGGAACAGCACAGTAGATAAGGCTATTAGAGACAAAAGACTAGCATGGAAGGCTTGGAAAAAGGGTGGGAGTAGGGAAGAATATACAGCCACTAAGAGAGAAGCTAGACGTCAGGTGTACTTAGCACGCAGGGAGGCAGAGAGTAGGAGGTTTGCCAATGTTCTGCGACGGGAAGATCAGAGGCATGCGGTGTTCCACATTGCAAGGCAGTGTGTCAATGCAAATCAGGATGTTGTTGGAGATAAATGTGTCCGGGATGATGCCGGTGTACTTAGTGTCACGAATGATCAGAAAAAGGAGGCCTGGAAATGTCATTATGAGAGACTGATGAATGTGGAGGACAAACGGGAGAGAGAGAAATTACCCTTGGTAGATCCAACAGAGGGACCAGCTATTGAGATTGACGAATATAGGGTCCAAGATGCGATTAGGGAAATGAAAAATGGTAAGGCTGCCGGACCATCGGGAATAGTTGCTGAGATGCTGAAGGCATCAGGGGACGTAGGCACTAAACTGGTTGCACGCATCATCAATCAGGCTATATATGGTGGTGTCATACCCAAAGACTGGTGCAACAGTATTCTCATAAATTGCTACAAAGGTAAAGGGGATGCTCTGGAGAGGAGCAATTATAGGGGTATAAAACTGATAGA
>OZ024740.1:155774853-155812353 GCA_964016885.1 Eledone cirrhosa
CCTACTTTCACTTCTGACAGCTAATACCATGAACTGTAAAAATACAGTTCATGGTATTAGCTGTCAGAAGTGAAAGTAGGGGAAGGTTGACGAATGACGTCACATATTTTCATGTGTGTGTGTGTGTGTGCAAATTTCAATAATATTAAGACACCCTAATGGGGATTAAACGCCCTATAGTGAAAAGTTTGGGTTCATCGGGGGCACAAAACCGCCGCTGAAACTTTACCTTCGATTTATATGAAATTTAAACCATAGGTAAATGACAAGATATGATGCCTATTCACATCATTTCAGCAAATTTCAATAAAATTACAATACCCTAATGGGGGTTAAACCCCCTATTAGGGTTCACCAGGGGGCACAAAATCCCCGCTGAAAATTTTTTCGGTTCGATTTATATGCAATTTCAACCATAGATAAATGAAGAGATATGATGCCTATTCACAAAATTTCAATACTATAAGACACCTTAATGGTGGTTAAACCCTCTATTAGGGTTCCCCGGGGGTACAAACCCCCGCTGAAAACTTTTCCCTTTCGATTTATATGAAACTTAAACCATAGGTAAATGACAAGATATGCCTATTCACAAAAGTTTTCAATTGATATTTTGAAAAAAATTATTTACAAGAAATAAAATAAGAATAAGATTTAATAATGCAATTTTGATTTGATATATTACAAAAAATGATGTTTTCCAATTTTTTCGTGCATTATTATTTTACATTGAGTAATATTGAGTTTTTCTCCATAAATTATATCACTGATTTAAAATCAATCATCATTTTCTTACAAAAAAAATGTGTGAAACGCAGCAAAGGGCTGGTAATTCGGCTAGTATATATATATATGTGAGTGTGTGTATATATATATATATATATATATATATGTGTGTGTGTGTGTGTGTGTGTGTGCTCATTATGTAGGAGAGGTAGGTAGAAACTCCATCCTCTGCCCCATATGCAAACTATGGGTACACAAGAGATGTAGTGGGATCTCAGGAAGTTTAGTTAAGAATGTAGGTTTTACATGTAGCAGTTGCACCAGGACAGTAAGCAGCAAACAATCACTGAAAACAAGTGACATCAAAGTCTGGGAGGACTTGGTAAAAACAATACCGAATTAGCAGCGGAGGGGGGAGGGGGGTGTTCTGAAAGAACGGGATGGAAGAAGTTGAGGGAGCTACTGCCACAGCTGGATACAAAAGGCTTTTCCCTCAGAATAAAAGGTAGACTGTATGATGTGTGCATATGAACAGCAATGTTGCATGGTAGTGAGAGCTGGGCGCTGTGTGTAGAAGACTTGCGTAGATTAGAAAGGAATGAAGCTTGTATGCTCCGATGGATGTGTAATAGTAATATACGCGAACAGCAAAGCATAAACAAACTGAAAGAGAAACTAGGCATAAGAGGAATCAAATATTGTGTGTAGGAGAGGAAATTATGTTGGTATGGACATGTGATTCGTATGAAGGATGACAGCTACATAAAGTCCCAGAAAGACTTGAGATGAAGTGATAAAAGCCGACCTTGCCCAATTGCACCTCTGAAAGGCAATGACACAGGACCAAGATCTCTGGCGTTATGAGGTAATACAGAAACCCCAACTTCCCACGAGCCCAGGCCAAGGCTGAAACATACATACAGTATGCACCACTCCATCCCACCCGCCAATATATCTTTCATGAGAACAGGCCGAAACACTGTAAAGTGGTCGTGATGGTGACACGGTAAAAAACACCCAGTCCACACTGTAAAGTAGTCGTGGAGGAATCACAACAAAAAACACCCAGTACTCATTGTAAATGAGCTTGGCATTAGGAAGGGCATCCAGCTGTAGAAACCAAGCCAAAATCAGTTCTTTATGAGCAAGACATGGTCACCTGACCTAACATTGCCAACAATAGAAGGCACATGGCTCAGTGGTTAGAGCATTGGGCTTGCAATTGAAAGGTTGTGAGTTTAATTCTCGGACCGGGTGATATGTTGTTTCCTTGAGCAAGACACTTTATTTCACATTGCTCCAGTTTACTCAGCTGTAGAAATGAGATGATAGGACTGGGGTCCCTATCATTCCACTGCAAAGTGGTCGTGGAGGGGCCACGGCAAAAAAAAAACAAAAAAAAACACCCAGCACTGTAAATGAGGTTGGTGTTAGGAAGGGCATCCAGCTGTAGAAATCAAGACAGAACTGACATAAAATGATGATGATGAAATATAACAGAGTGTTATAGCTTGCTTGAAGCATTGATGAATAGGAAACACAAATTTAAATTTTGAAAACCAAGTTGAGGGCCTTTGAACCCCAGGCTATTGCAATAGCTGCTCCTGATTCTAGATGTGAAAGACGGGACCTTTGGAACCACACAGTGACGTCCTGTTCGAGAATTGGTCCAGCTCTCGATGCGAAAGTTTGGTCTTAGTCCCCCCCAGAATTTTCCATATGTATATCATTGCATATCTCTCCCGTCTTCATTCTGAGGAGTAGAGTTTCAGTTCTTTTAGACTCTCCCAGTAGTTTAACTCCATTGTGGCAACCTTCTTGGTGTAGCTTCAAGCTCCATGGTTAGTTTGATACTACGGGGGTGACCACAGCTGGGAGCATTCATCATTTCATTTTACGTCCACTTTTTCCCTGCTTGCAAGGGTGGGACGGGAACTGATTCTGGCTTGATTTCTACAGCTGGATGCCCTTCCTAACACCAACCTCATTTACAGTGAGTGGTGGGTGCTTTTTTCCCGTGACACCTCCACATCCACTTTACAGTGTGGGTTGGGTGCTTTTTTGCCGTGACACCTCCACGACCACTTTGCAGTGGAATTATAGGGACCCCAGTCCTATCATCTCATTTCTACAGCTGAGTAAACTGGAGCAATGTGAAATAAAGTGTCTTGCTCAAGGAAACAACACATCACCCGGTGTGAGAATTGAACTCACAACCTTTCGATTGCAAGGCCAATGCTCTCAATATGTATGTATGTATGTATATATATATATATATATATATATATATATATATATATATATATATATATATACTCACACATATATATAAACTAATATATACACACACACATATATATATATATAGTAATAATAATACATATGAAGACTAAAATCCAAAGAGGGCTCGATAGGGATAAATATATATCAATTATATAAGAACCGTAGAGCAAATATTTATTAAAATAACAGATTAAAGTTTAAGCAAAGAATCGGCTGCTTTCACCCTTAATGGGATCTTCTGAAACTAACGTTGCAACCGAAGGAAGACAGGAAGACGATACTTTGGTTCGTGGAGACGTAGTTTTAGGTATTTCTTCCTGCTTGGTACGGGTATGTTCTTTGTAGAAATATTCAGATGTTTCTGCATGATGAATATAAGTCAATAGAGTACTCAGTCAAGGGAGCCAAATAGTAATAATAATAAATTTGAAGACTAACATCCAAAGAGGGCTCGATAAGGATAAATATATTTCAAATATATAAGAACCGTAGAGCAAATATTTATTAAAATAACAGATTAAAGTTTAAGCAAAGAATCGGCTGATTTCACCCTTAATGGGATCTTCTGAAACTAAAAAAAATCAATCTGTGAACGCAGAAGTAAATATTTCTAAGCCGACCTTTCCCAATTGCACCTCTCAAGGGCAATGACACACGACCATGACCACTGGCGTCACACAGTAATACAGAAGAGCCGACTTTCCACATGAAGATATAGACAATATTTGTTTTCCTTTGTTTTTTTATGTCGTATCAACTAATCCGACCTCCAAAATGCTTGCAATTGACTATTTTTTTAAGCATATTAACAACAAATATGATTTCCACTGCAATTAAAATGACTAGCTTTGTGAATGTTTTTTCCACCCACTTTCTGCCTTCATTTTTCTACAAAGTTTTTCGACAGGTTTCCATGTCATAATTATTGATATGTGAAAAAAAAAGTAAATTGGGGGCACCTTTAATGTCAGATTGGGTGGTAAGCAGACAGAAAAAAAACAAAAAAAATGCGAAGAAAATGTTTCGCACCAAGATCAATAGCTTGGTGCGATGTAGTATGGTGTAACTTGATATGGTGTGGTTTGGTTGGTTTGGTGAAGTTATGAAATGGAAACCAATTGTAAACGATAGATTCCCATGTCATATTCATTGATAATGTGTGCGAAAATAGTCATTTGCAAGCACCTTCGATGTTAGTTTGAGGTGGTAACCACAAAAAAATAAAAAAAGCAGGTGGCAAATTTGTCACATTGATCTCCATTCCATGGTGTGATGTAAATGGTAGGAGTAGGTGTTCTGTAATAAATTTACCATATAGTGAAGTATGGTTATGGTGAAGTATATGGTGTGGATTGGGGTAGATTAATGTGCTGTGGTGTGCTTTGTTATAAGTGAGGATTTAAATTTCCACTTTGATTTATGTTAGAAAAAATTTTGCTCGCAGTGGACTATGCTTTTAGCATATTAACAAAAAATATGACTTCCGCTGCAATAAAAAATGACTAGCTTTGTAAATGGTATTTCCACCCACATCCTCCCTCTTTTTTCTACAAAGCTAGTCATTTTCATCAGGTTTCCATGTCATAACCATTGATAATATGTGCATAAAATAGTAATTTGCGAGCATCATTTATGTCAAATTGGATGGTAAGCACAAAAAAAAAAAAAAATTGCCAGATGAAAATTTGTCACACCAAAATCAATAGCTTGGTGTGATGTAGTATGGTGTGGTTTGGTGCAGTTTCTACAAACATAGTCATTTTCGACAGGTTTCCATGTCATAATTATTGATAAGTGCAAAAAAAAATAGTCAATTAGGAGCTCCTTTAATGTCAGATTGGGTTGTAAGCACACACAAAAAAAAAAAAATGGAAACGGAAGAAAATGTTTCACACCAAGATCAATAGCTTGGTGCGATGTAGTATGGTGTAACTTGGTATGGTGTGGTTTGGTTTGGTTTGGTGAAGTTATGAAATAGAAACCAACTGTAAACGATAGATTCCCATGTTATATTCATTGATAATGTGTGGGAAATTAGTCATTTGCAAGCACCTTTGATGTTAGTTTGAGGTGGTAACCACAAAAAAAAAAAAAAAAAAGCAGGTAGCAAATTTGTCACATTGATCTCCATACCATGGTGTGATGTAAATGTTAGGAGTAGGTGTTCTGTAATAAATTTACCATATAGTGAAGTATGGTTATGGTGAATTTATGGTGTGGATTGGGGTAGATTAATGTGCTGTGGTGTGCTTTGTTATAAGTGAGGATTTAAATTTCCACTTCGATTTATGTTAGAAACAAATTTTTCCTTCATTTTTGCATGTGCTATCAACTTCCAAGATGCTCGCAATGGACTATGCTTTTAGCATATTAACAAAAAATATGACTTCCGCTGCAATAAAAAATGACTAGCTTTGTAAATGGTATTTCCACCCACATCCTCCTTCTTTTTTCTACAAAGCTAGTCATTTTCATCAGGTTTCCATGTCATAGCCATTGATAATATGTGCATAAAATAGTAATTTGCGAGCATCATTTATGTCAAATTGGGTGGTAAGCACAAAAAATAAAAAATTGCCAGATGAAAATTTGTCACACCAAAATCAATAGCTTGGTGTGATGTAGTATGGTGTGGTTTGGTGCAGTTTCTACAAAGATAGTCATTTTCAACAGGTTTCCATGTCATAATTATTGATAAGTGGAAAAAAAAAGTCATTTGGGAGCACCTTTAATGTCAGATTGGGTGGTAAGCACACACACAAAAAAAAGGAAACGGGAAGAAAATGTTTCACACCAAGATCAATAGCTTGGTGCGATGTAGTATGGTGTAACTTGGTATGGTGTGGTTTGGTTTGATTTGGTGAAGTTATGAAATGGAAACCAATTGTAAACGATAGATTCCCATGTCATATTCATTGATAATGTGTGGGAAATTAGTCATTTGCAAGCACCTTTGATGTTAGTTTGAGGTGGTAACCACAAAAAAAAAAAGCAGGTAGCAAATTTGTCACATTGATCTTCATACCATGGTGTGATATAAATGGTAGGAGTAGGTGTTCTGTAATAAATTTACCATATAGTGAAGTATGGTTATGGTGAATTTATGGTGTGGATTGGGGTAGATTAATGTGCTGTGGTGTGCTTTGTTATAAGTGAGGATTTAAATTTCCACTTTGATTTATGTTAGAAAACATTTTTTCCTATCAACTTCCAAGTTGCTCGCATTGGACTATGCTTTTAGCATATTAACCAAAAATATGACTTCCGCTGCAATAAAATATGACTAGGTTTGTAAATGGTATTTCCACCCACATCCTCCCTCTTTTTTCTACAAAGCTAGTCATTTTCATCAGGTTTCTATGTCATAACCATTGATAATATGTGCATAAAATAGTAATTTGCGAGCACCATTTATGTCAAATTGGGTGGTAAGCACAAAAAAAAAAAAGGAAACGGGAAGAAAATGTTTCACACCAAGATCAATAGCTTGGTGCGATGTAGTATGGTGTAACTTGGTATGGTGTGGTTTGGTTTGATTAAAGGTGCTCTCATTTTTACATGTGCTATCAACTTCCAAGATGCTCGCAGTGGACTATGCTTTTAGCATATTAACAAAAAATATGACTTCCGCTGCAATAAAAAATGACTAGCTTTGTAAATGGTATTTCCACCCACATCCTCCCTCTTTTTTCTACAAAGCTAGTCATTTTCATCAGGTTTCCATGTCATAACCATTGATAATATGTGCATAAAATAGTAATTTGCGAGCATCATTTATGTCAAATTGGATGGTAAGCACAAAAAAAAAAAAAAATTGCCAGATGAAAATTTGTCACACCAAAATCAATAGCTTGGTGTGATGTAGTATGGTGTGGTTTGGTGCAGTTTCTACAAACATAGTCATTTTCGACAGGTTTCCATGTCATAATTATTGATAAGTGCAAAAAAAAATAGTCAATTAGGAGCTCCTTTAATGTCAGATTGGGTTGTAAGCACACACAAAAAAAAAAAAATGGAAACGGAAGAAAATGTTTCACACCAAGATCAATAGCTTGGTGCGATGTAGTATGGTGTGGTTTGGTTTGGTTTGGTGAAGTTATGAAATGGAAACCAATCGTAAACGATAGATTCCCATGTCATATTCATTGATAATGTGTGGGAAATTAGTCATTTGCAAGCACCTTTGATGTTAGTTTGAGGTGGTAACCACAAAAAAAAAAAGCAGGTAGCAAATTTGTCACATTGATCTTCATACCATGGTGTGATATAAATGGTAGGAGTAGGTGTTCTGTAATAAATTTACCATATAGTGAAGTATGGTTATGGTGAATTTATGGTGTGGATTGGGGTAGATTAATGTGCTGTGGTGTGCTTTGTTATAAGTGAGGATTTAAATTTGCACTTTGATTTATGTTAGAAAAAATTTCTCCTTCATTTTTGCATGTGCTATCAACTTCCAAGATGCTCGCATTGGACTATGCTTTTAGCATATTAACAAAAAATATGACTTCCGCTGCAATGAAAAATGACTAGCTTTGTAAATGGTATTTCCACCCACATCCTCCTTCTTTTTTCTACAAAGCTAGTCATTTTCATCAGGTTTCCATGTCATAACCATTGATAATATGTGCATAAAATAGTAATTTGCGAGCACCTTTTATGTCAAATTGGGTGGTAAGCACAAAAAAAAAATAAAAAAATTGCCAAATGAAAATTTGTCACACCAAAATCTATAGTTTCGTGTGATGTAGTATGGTGTGGTTTGGTGCAGTTTCTACAAAGATAGTAATTTTCGACAGGTTTCCATGTCATAATTATTGATAAGTGGAAAAAAAATAGTCAATTGGGTGCACCTTTAATGTCAGATTGGGTGGTAAGCACACACACAAAAAAAAAGGAAACGGGAAGAAAATGTTTCAAACCAAGATCAATAGCTTGGTGCGATGTAGTATGGTTTGGTTTGGTTTGGTGAAGTTATGAAATGGAAACCAATCGTAAACGATAGATTCCCATGTCATATTCATTGATAATGTGTGGGAAAATAGTCATTTTCAAGCACCTTTGATGTTAGTTTGAGGTGGTAACCACAAAAAAAAGCAGGTACCAAATTTTTCACATTGATATCCATACCATGGTGTGATGTAAATGTTAGGAGTAGGTGTTCTGTAATAAATTTACCATATAGTGAAGTATGGTTATGGTGAATTTATGGTGTGGATTGGGGTAGATTAATGTGCTGTGGTGTGCTTTGTTATAAGTGAGGATTTAAATTTCCACTTTGATTTATGTTAGAAAAAAAATTTTCCCTTCATTTTTGAATGTGCTATCAACTTCCAAGATGCTCGCATTGGACTATGCTTTTAGCATATTAACAAAAAATATGACTTCCGCTGCAATAATAAATGACTAGCTTTGTAAATGGTATTTCCACCCACATCCTCCCTCTTTTTTCTACAAAGCTAGTCATTTTCGGCAGTTTTCCATGTCATAATTATTGATAATATGTGCGAAAAATAGTTAATTGCAGCACCTTTGATGTCAGATTGGGTGGTAAGAACACACACACACAAAAAAAAAAAAGAAATAGCAAAAAAATGTTCACACTGAGATCAAAAGCATGGTGTGATGTAGAATGGTGTAGTTTGTTGTGGTGTGGTTTGGATTGTTGTAGTTATGACATGGAAACCTATTGCAAATGATAGGTTTCCATGTTATATACATTGATAATGCGTAAAAAAATAGTCATTTGTGAGCACCTTTGATATCAGATTGGGTGGTAAGCACACACACACACAGAAAAAAAAACAGGAAGAAAAATGTTCTCACTGAGATTAATAGCATGGTGTGATGTAGTATGGTGTAGTTTGGTATGGTGTAGTTTGGTTTGGTGTAGTTTGGTATGGTTTAATTTGGTGTAGTTATAACATGGAAACCTATAATAAATTTACCAAGGTATGGTATAATCTGGTTTGGTGTAGTGTAGGTTAGTGTGGTGTGGTGTGTTATTGTGTTGCATCGTATAGCGTGATTCTCTTTAAATTAAAATCATTAAAATGTAATGCCTGTCTTCTATATCTTAAAGAGTGACCTTAAATGTGATTGCAAATGACTTTTTTCTCTGGATTAATGTTAGATTTAGGGTTAGTGTTAGGGTAAGTTTTACTGTTAATGGTAAGTTTATTGTTAGTGACTGTGTTACTGTTAGCATTACTGTCACTGTTAGTGTTACTGTAACTGTTACTCTTACAGTTACTGTTTGCGTTACTGTCTGCATCAGATTTAGCATTTGCATAAGCGTCTATGTAAGCTTTTGTGTTAGTGTCTATGTAGACTGGTGTTAGCATCTGCGTTAGTGTTTGGATTAGCCTTAGTGTTTGCGTAAGTGTCAACATCTATGTTAGCATTTGCGTCAGCGTCTGCATTGGTGATAGTGATTGTGTCAGCATTTCCCTTAGCGTCTGAGTCAACATTAGTGTTAGCATTAGTGTTTGTTTCAGTGCCTACGTCTACGTCAGCTTCTGAGTCAGCATTTCATCCTTACGGGGTCGATAAAATAAAGTACCAGTAATGTACTGGGTAATTGCTGGCCTTGTGCCAATAGTAGAAACAATTATAATTAGCGTCCGCGTCAGCACTTGTGTCAGTGTCAGCGTTTGCATCAGCGTGCACGTCAGAATTTACATTAGTGTTTGAGTCATTGTTAGCATCAGCGTTTGCATTTGTGTAGGGGTTAGCATTTGCGTCAGCATCAGCATTCACATTAGCATTAGCGTTTGCGACAGTGTTTCCTTTAACGTCTTTGTCAGCATTTCCGTTAGCGTCTGTGTCAGTGTTTCCGTTAGCTTCTACGTCAGTGTTTACGTTAGCGTCTGTGTCAGTGTTTCCATTAGCTTCTACGTCAGCATTTCCGCTAGCTTCGACGTCAGCGTTTCCGACAGCGTCTGTGTCAGCGTCAGTATTTACATCTACATCAGCGTCAGCGTTTCAGTTAACGTCAGTGTTTACGTTAGCGTCTGTGTCAGCGTTTACGTTAGCATCTGTGTCAGCGTTTACGTTAGCTTCTACGTCAGCGTTTCCGTAACGTCTACGTCAGCGTTTCCGTTAGCATTGGCGTTTCCATTAACCTTTCCTGTGGCGTCCGCATCATTGCAGCGTCAGCATATCCCATGTAAGCGTTAACTTCAACATTTGCGTCAGCGTTAGCGTTAGCCGTAGCCCTAGCGTCCGCATCAGCATTTGCGTTAGCGTCAGCATACACGTCAGCGCCGGCAAAACTGCCTCAACATTTGCGTCAGCGTTAGCTTGGCTTTGGCTTCAGCAATCCGCATCAGCAATTACGTTTTGGAGATCAGCTTCGGCGGTAAGAGTAAACGCTAACTTCTACGCCTGCTTCTACGTTAACAACTAAGTCAGCGTTTTGTTAGCTTCTACGTCAGCGTTTACGTTAGCTTCTACATCAGCATCTACGTTAGCTTCTACATCAGCATCTACGTTAGCTTCTACATCAGCGTCTACGTTAGCATCTATGTCAGTGTTTCCGTTAGCTTCTACGTCAGCATCTACATTAGCCTCTACATCAACGCTTACATTAGTGTGTGTGTCAGCGTTTGTGTTAGCTTCTACGTCAGCGTCTGTATTTACATCTACATCAGCGTTTACATTTGCGTCTGTGTCAGCGTTTACGTTAGCTTCTACGTCATCGTTTATATTAGCGTCTGTGTCATCGTTTACGTTAGCGTCTGTGTCAACGTGTGTTAGCATCTGTGTCAGCGTTTATGTTAGCGTCTGCGTCAGTGTTTATATTAAGATCTGCGTCAGTGTTTACGTTAGCATCTGTGTTAACGTGTGTTAGCGTCTGTGTCAGCATTTTCATTAGTGTTTCCTTTAGCTTCTACGTCAATGTTTACGTCTGCGTTAAGGTTCACATTAGCATCGCTGTCATCGTTTGCGTCAGCATTTGCGTTTTCTTTAACATCTGCATCAACATCTGCGTCTGTGTTTGCATTAGTGTCTGCATTTGCTTTAGTGTTTGCATCAGCGTGAGCATTTGTGTCAGTGTCCACGTCAGCGTTAGAGTCTGTGTAGCATTTACATCAGCGTGTGCGTCAGAGTCTTTGTCAGCAATCGCCTTTTCACCTGCGTCAGTATTCACGTTAGTGTTTGTGTCAGCGTAAGCGATTGTGTCAACTTTTGCGCTAGTGTTTGAGCCAGCATAGCCATCTTCGTCAGTGTCAGCGTTGGCGTTAGTGTTAGTGTTTCCATTAGTGTTCGTGTTTGATTTTGTATTAGTGTTAGCATTTTTGTTAGTGTTAGTGTTTGTGTTAGTGTTCAGGTTAATGTTGACTTAGTTTTCTGGTTAGTGTTAGTTTTCAGATTAGGGCTCGTGTTACTTTTAGTGTTAGTGCTCAGGTTAGTGGTTTATGGTAGTGTTAGTGTTCAGGTTAATGTTCGTGTTAATGTCAGTTTTAGTGTTAGTGTTCAGGTTAGTGTTTACGGTAGTGTTAGTTTTAGTGTTAGTGTTATTTTTTCCATTAGTGTTAGTGTTTTATTTTGTGTTAATGTTTGTGTTAGTGTTTCCATTAGTGTTAGTGCTAGTCTTTATTTTTCTGTTAATGTTAGTGTTTGTTTTAGTGTTGAGGTTAATGTTAGCTTAGTTTTCTGGTTAGTATCAGTTTTCGTGTTAGTTTTAGTGTTAGTGTTCAGGTTAGTGTTTTTTTTAGTGTTAGTTTTTATGGTAGTGTTAGTGTTAGTGTTCAGATCAGTGTTAGTGTTTGTGTTACTGTTTATGGTAGTGTTAGTTTTAGTGCTAGTGTTTAGGTTAATGTTAGTTTTAGTGTAAGTGTTCGGGTTAGTGTTAGTGTTAATGTTAGTTTTAGTGTTAAGGTTAGTGTTAGAGATTGTGTTAGTGTTTGTTTTTGTGTTAATATTTGTGTTAATATTTGTGTTAGTATCTCTGTTAGCATTAGTGATTGATGTTTCCATTAGTATTAGTGATTGTGTTAGCGTTAGTCTTTGGTTTTGTGTTAATGTTAGCATTAGTATTTCTGTTAGCGTTAGCATGAGTGTTTGTGTTAGTGTTCAGGTTAATGTTAGCTTAGTTTTCAGGTTAGTGTTAGCGTTCAAGTTAATGTTAGTTTTAGTGTTAGAGATTGTGTTAGTGTTTGTTTTTGTGTTAATATTTGTGTTAGTATCTCTGTTAGTGTTAGTTTTAGTGTAAGTGTTCAGGTTAGTGTTAGTGTTCAAGTTAATGTTAGTGTTAATTTTAGTGTTAAGGTTAGTGTTAGAGATTGTGTTAGTGTTAGTATTTGTTTTTGTGTTAATATTTGTGTTAGTATCTCTGTTAGCATTAGTGTTTGATGTTTCCATTAGTGTTAGTGATTGTGTTAGCGTTAGTCTTTGTTTTTGTGTTAAGGTTAGCGTTAAGGTTAGCGTTAATGTTAGCGTTAGTATTTCTGTTAGTATTAGCATTAGTGTTTATGTTAGTGTTCAGGTTAATGTTAGCTTAGTTTTCAGGTTAGAGTTAGTGTTCAAGTTAATGTTAGTTTTAGTGTTAGTGTTGAGGTTAGTGTTAGAGATTGTGTTAGTGTTTGTTTTTGTGTTAATATTTGTGTTAGTATCTCTGTTAGCGTTAGTGTTTGTTTTAGTGTTGAAGTTAATGTTAGCTTAGTTTTCTGGTTAGTATCAGTTTTCAGATTAGTGTTTGTGTTAGTGTTACTTTTAGTTGTAGTGACCTACATTCCGCGGGCTCACATACATTCTCTGTGCGTGATTTGGCTCAGTTCAGCCAATCAGCGCCAGTAGAAGAGGATGTATCCCTACGCGTCCTGAGGGAGAAATTACCCGCGAAGATTTGAAGAATCTCTCTCTCGCACCAGGAACTTCGAACCAGCAACACGTACATGTGACGGTGAGATATTGCACCCTAGCCTGCCGGCTTTCCGGCGCAATGGCACATTCCCTTTTGTAACCTCATTTTTATGTGTAACTTCAACCATACAAGTTAACCAACATTATTTGTGCTACAACAAAAATAAACATACATTTCATCTCTAATTTCTGCTGTTGACATCATTATTATGTTACTCGTGTCTCAATAACATTTATAATCCATGCTGCTAAACTGGTGACCGACGTAAGAATTTTACGCAGCCTTTTTATTCAGTTGAACTTCACTGCTATTACCACGTTGCCAACCTTTTCGCAACTTACGAAAATACAAAATATTCCTTTTAAAATTTAAAAAAAATTAGCAGTATTTC
Organism: Eledone cirrhosa; assembly: GCA_964016885.1. Classification (NCBI taxonomy): domain Eukaryota; kingdom Metazoa; phylum Mollusca; class Cephalopoda; order Octopoda; family Eledonidae; genus Eledone; species Eledone cirrhosa. Next base: position 155,788,122 of record OZ024740.1, read on the forward strand.
AAAAATTTTTCGCCACGAGGAAATTTCAAAATGGCTACCGATAAGTCCTGTCTACAATCAACAACAACAACAACAACAGCAGCAGTAGCAGCGACAACATTGTTTAACCACTAACCAACAACAGGGAATAGTGATATGGCAGCTTCATAGCCTTACCGACGCAACCACCACACATCATATTGTTTACTTCTATGCTTTCACATGTATTTTCAAAATTATAACCCTGAGACATTTTTTTTTTCTTTCGATACGGCTTCCTGCAATACAAACAAGCAACACAACCTTATGTCACACAAGGTGGTAGGACGGTAAAATGGCCACGAAAACTCTCAAAAACATTATACATCTAACCCCTAGTGGCATTAACAAACTTCTTTTTCAGTTTTCAGATAGAACTAGTGTCAGAAAGTCTGTACACTGGTGATGTGTGAACTATTTGACTTTGAAAAACTTTGAACTTATCATTGAGCATTAATTTCTCTGCTCCTTTATATTGACTTTGAATTATCAGTTTGTTACATTCACATATTTCTTTGTAAAATGCATTTACTTGTTTTGTGCTCTTTTGCTATTTGCTTGTTCATGGTTTTTATTCATTCACATTCTTTGCTGTTTTACATGCCTGCATATGCACACATTTCTTTGTCACCTACCAACATGTTGTTCTTAGTATATGTTCTTCAAACGTAATATTCTGCGAGATCCCTTTTCACCTGGTTGAGGTGCCGTCACATGCTAGCGACTCATAGAGCTTAATTCACCTGGATTCAAACAGGCACCGCAACACAGGAATGCTAATTGCAGCTGAACTCAAACAGTTTCGCATCTCGTTGCACACTTATCGTCCATAACAACCTCTATCTTGTTATCTTACCTGACTCGCTGGGAGGACAACAGATGGAACTGGACTTGTCAGCATTTCCACCACTTCTGTGGATTCACCCGAATTATGGAATTTACACTGCAACCCACCTTCAGATTCAACTTGCTTTGTTTCTTTTCAAAGCAACCAGCCATTTTTTCCTGGCTCTCTAGCACATTCGGCAATACATCTGGGAGGCCAACATTTTCTCGCCTACCCATCATCTTCATCCACATCTTCTCGCCTACCCATAATAGCTTCATCCACAGCTACTGGTACAACACTTACCATTAACATTTAATGCAAGAACAGCAACTTCGCCCATGTCAAACTTTATCCGTTTTCTGTTAGACCTTTGGTGGTCACGTATAAACTACAAAACAGCTAGTCATTTGACACAGCGGCTCAACACGGCCCTTAGCGCCTCATTTTTTTTCTTGCATGCATCCTTCTGCTCAATTATTTTTCACTGATGTGCTCTTTCAGCATTTGTTCTTGCTGATTCAATAATCTGTATCGACTTCCGTCTAGGAGGGGAGTATTGTAGTGACCTACATTCCGCGGGCTCACATACATTCTCTGTGCGTGATTTGGCTCAGCTCAGCCAATCAGCGCCAGTAGAAGAGGATGTATCTCTACGCGTCCTGAGGGAGAAATTACCCGCGAAGATTTGAAGAATCTCTCTCTCGCACCAGGAACTTCGAACCAGCAACACGTACATGTGACGGTGAGATATTGCACCCTAGCCTGCCGGCTTTCCGGCGCAATGGCACATTCCCTTTTGTAACCTCATTTTTATGTGTAACTTCAACCATACAAGTTAACCAACATTATTTGTGCTACAACAAAAATAAACATACATTTCATCTCTAATTTCTGCTGTTGACATCATTATTATGTTACTCGTGTCTCATGCTGCTAAACGTGTTAGTGCTCAGGTCATGGTAGTGTTAGTTTTAGTGCTAGTGTTCAGGCTAATGTTTGTGCTAATGTTAGTTTTAGTGTAAGTATTCAGGTTAGTGTTAGTGTTTGTATTAGTGTTTACGGTAGTGTTAGTTTTAGTGCTGGTGTTCAGGTTAGTGTTAGTGTCAGTTTTAGTGTTAGTGTTCAGGTTAGTGTTAGTGTCAGTTTTAGTGTTAGTGTTCAGGTTAGTGTTTGTGTTAGTTTTCTATTTAATGTTAGTTTTCAGATTTTGTGTTTGTGTTAGTTTTCATGTTAGCGCTAAGTTCACTGTTAGAGCATGTGTGAGTGCAAGTGTTAGGGTAAGTTATTTTTAAAGTTCGGTTTTAGCTTAAAGTTAGGTTTTCTACTTTCCAGGATAAAAGTTGATCCTCTCTAACTTGAGTGGTGTGATATAGTGTGGTAAAGTATAGTGTTTCATAGTCTTGTGTGGTGTTGTCTATTGTTGTATAGTGTAGTATGGTATATTGTTTCATAGCATGGTCTGATGTGAGGTCGTACAGTGTTTCGTAGTGTGGTGTTGGATAATGTAGTATGGTATAATGTTTGTCAGTGTGGTGTGGCATGGTATGGTGTAGGTTGATTATAATAATACAAATAATAATAACAATAATAATAGTAATAATAATTGTTCTTCTTGTTCATTTTCTTTGTCTTCTTCTGTGCCTTTGACTTCTTCTGTGCCTTTGACTTCTTCTGTGCCTTTGACTTCTTCTGTGCTTTTGACTTCTTCTGTGCTTTTAACTTCTTCTGTGCCTTTGACTTCTTCTGTGCCTTTGACTTCTTCTGTGCCTTTGACTTCTTCTGTGCTTTTGACTTCTTCTGTGCTTTTGACTTCTTCTGTGGCTTTGACTTCTTCTGTGCCTTTGACTTCTTCTGTGCTTTTGACTTCTTCTGTGCCTTTATCTTCTCCTCTGCCATCTAAATACCAAAAACAAAGAATGTAAAACATATATGTTGCCTATCTCTCAGACTTTACAAAGTGCTGAGGAGATAAAATTAATTTAAAGAGCAGTGTGCTCATGCACTGTGATCCTATAATGTAGCTTATAAGCTATTTCATAACTAAAAAACAATGTCAAACATCAACAAAAGTATATACAAATATCTTTGAATGTTTAAGTTAAATCTAAATAGATCGTATCTACAGGTCATTAGGTTATGGCTGAACTAAGATCATATCTATAAATCATTAGGTTTAGACTGAACTGAGATCATACTTTCTTCTTCTTTTCGTCATCTTCGTTTCCCGTGTCTTCTTTGTCTTTGTTGTCATTTTCATTTTAGTTGTCTGCTTCGTCGTCTTTTTCTTCTTTTCCATCTAAATATAAAAAAAAATTGTAAACAAATATATAGATTTCTATTTATTGCCACTAGGGCGCAAAAGAAGGGGACAAATACAAGGGGGGAGTTTACACAAAAAGGCGAGTAAAGAAAACAAATAACAAATATAAAATTAACAATAAAGTCCTCAATAGGGAGGGGGCATTTGGGGGGTCGCACACACCCCCGAAAAAAGTGTGCAACCCCTTCTCCTCAGGAGCACAGAGAGAGGGTGCTCCCTCGTTCCTTCCTTTTTTCCACCTACAGGCTGATGTAGAGAGAAGGCCCATTCACACGAGCCATTCTCGCCACTTTCGCCCACCTTTCATAAAAACGACTGGGGTGGAGCACCTCTCTCTCCATCCTGATCCTTCTTCCAAAGTGGTATCAGAAGAAACGGATCAGTTGTTGGCCAGAGAGAAAGGTGCCTGACCTCAGTCCTTTCAGACGCGTCCACCATACAACCTCTTTCACCATGGCTATTATGGACAGAAACACCGCCTCTCCTTCATTTTTGAAGGGGGGAGGCGGCTTAATCGTTACCATGGCCTCGGTTGTCAACCGGATCGGTCCCACCCGTGATAGCAGTCGTTCGACATAGCCCCACAGATCGGCTACGCCCGAGCAGTGTACCAATGCGTGTGCAACGGTTTCCTCGTCGCACACGCATCTGGGACAGATCTTTTTGGCAGGGTCCCTACCCGGGCGCCCGTGTTTGTAGAGCTTTTCTCGAACGGGTAGAGCCCCTCGGTAGCACTGCCAGGCCAGGGACTTCTGGAAGTTGTCCATAGGTCCCGGGCTGAATGTCCTACCGAACAGGCTGGTCAGTTCGTCTTCATCCATGTCTAGGGCTTTTCCGAGGGCATCGTCGCACTGCTGCGTACCAGCCCTCTATAGAATGTTGCGGTGGAGTCTCCACTGATAACCGGGTCCGCCTGCTAGAGGGCCGTGAGCGCCTGGGCACACTCAGTGTGCCAGGCGCCCAGTTTTCTCGGTCTTTGCTTGACCCAGGATTGCAGCTCAGTGGGTGAGACGAGTCTTGGAAAGGTTCGTCTCACAAACGGGGCCCACACAAATATATAGCTGATCTCTCAGACTGTCACAAAACACCGAGGAGATACAGTTAATATAACGAGTGGGGAGCTCATATATATATATATATATATATGGTATAGCATGGTGTTATGTGGTCTGGTGTGGTACAACATGGTGTGATGTGGTGTGGTATGATATAGTGAGGCGGGGAGGGGGGGGACAACGTTATTTAATGTTAACAATACACATGTAGCATCCACATGTGATGATAAGGGGGAAACAGTGTTTAACTAATTTTAACTTACATGTAGCATCCATCTACAGGTGATTAAGTTAAGACTGAGGTGTAATCATATGAAAAGGTCAATTTAAAACTACACTGAGATTCTGCTTAAAATGATGGTCAATGAAGTGTTTACTTACTCAGATCCTTTGAAATAACTTTCTTTCTCTTACTGTAACTGGACATACCTACGAAATAGAAAACAGTCGAATAGACAGTGGTGTGGTGTAGTGTGGTGTGGTGTAGTGTAGTGTGGTTTAGTGTAGTGGACAGTGGTGTGGTGTAGTGTAGTGGAATGTGGTTTAGTGTAGTGGACAGTGGAGTGGTGTAGTGGAGTGTGGTGTAGTGGAATGTGGTTCAATGTAGGGTGGGAGATATGGTGTAGTGGAGTGTGATGGCATGTGATGTGGCGTGACGTGGTGAAATGTGATGTGATGTGAATAAATGTGGCGTGGCGCGGTGAAATGTCATGTGATGTGATGAAATTTGGCGTGGCGTGGTGAAATGAGGCGGGGCGAGGCGAGACGAGACGAGACGTGATGTGATATGGTGTGATGTGGTGTGGTGTGATGTGGTGAGATATGGTGTGATGTGGTGTGGTGTGATGTGATGTGAAATTTTTTCATCCTATTTTTCATGTGCTATCAACTAATCCAATCTCCAAGATGCTTGAAACTGACTTTTTCCCCCCAGGAAAACGGCGGGGTGAGGTGGTTCCCCCTTCACCCGGATAACCCCTGCTTACTCGGAATTTTCTCTTTAATTCTATTTTCATGCGTTATCCGTGAATATGACTTCCAAACCAGTCAAAAACAACTAGTTTTGGAGAAAGAAGAGGGAGAGGGGAAGAGCTTTGCAGATCTACACCCCACTCACATGTTGTGGAACTTAATCATTTTCGGTATATTTCCTGTGCTATTTCCTGTGCTATTTCCTATGCTATTTCCTATGCTATTTCCTGTGCTATTTCCTGTGCTATTAATTAATCTGACCTCCTAGATGCTTCCAACCAACTTATTTCCCTGGGTTAGGTTTAGGGTTGGGGTAATGTTTAGGGTTTAGTTTTAGGGTTGGGGTAATGTTTAGGGTCTAGTTTTAGGGTTGGGGTAAAGTTTAGGGCTTAGTTTTAGGTTTGGGGTAAAGTTTAGGGTTTAGTTTTAGGTTTGGGGTAATGTTTAGGGTCTAGTTTTAGGGTAATGTTTAGGGTCTAGTTTTAGGGTTGGGGTAAAGTTTAGGGTTTAGTTTTACAGTTGGGGTAATGTTTAGGGTTTAGTTTTATGGTTGGGGTATAGTTTAGGGTTTAGTTTAAGGGTTGGGGTAATGTTTATATTTAGATTTAGCTTGGTTTGGTTTAGATTTAGAGTTTAGGGTTGGGGCTAGATTTCATTTTATGTTTAATTTAGTTTTAGTTTCCAAATCCCAGAAAAAAAAATTTGATTCAGAGCAACTAAAAGGTCAGATTAGTTGATAGCACTCAAAAGGAGACCGAAGAAAAATCATTAGGGTATATATCTACAAAACGACAATGGTTTTTCCACCTGCTTTACCCCTCCTTTTTCCTAGAACAACTAATCATTTCCAACTGGTTTGGAGGTCATATTCGTTGATAACATACAACAAATCTTAGAGAAAACTTTGGGGTTAAATGAGAGAAGTGCATCCACCTAAGTTTTCCATGAAGAGAGAGTCAATAACAAATATCTTGGAGTTCGGATTAGTTGATAACACATGAAAAAAGATATGGAAAAATTTTTGGGTGTTATGTGGTGTGGAGTAGTGTGGTGTGTTTTTATGTGGTGTGATGTAGTGAGGTGTGTTTTTATGTGGTGTGATGTAGTGAGGTGTGGTGTGTTGTGTTGTGGTGTGATGTAGTGAGGTGTGTTTTTATGTGGTGTTATGTAGTGAGGTGTGGTGTGTTGTGTTGTGGTGTTATGTGGTGTGGAGTAGTGTGGTGTGTTGTAGTGAGGAGTGGTGTGTTGTGTTGTAGTGAGGAGTGGTGTGTTGTGTTGTGGTGTTATGTGGTGTGGAGTAGTGTTGTATGTTTTTATGTGGTGAAGTGTGGTGTGATGTGGTGCGGTGCACTGCGATGTGGTGTGGTGCAGTGCGGTGCGGTGAAGTGTGGTGTTGTGCAGTGCGGTGCGGTGAAGTGTGGTGTTGTGCAGTGCGGTGCAGTGAGGTTCTTCATCTTTATCTTTCTCTTCTTCATCTTTGTATTCATCTTCTTTGTTTTGTCTTCCATCTAAACAAAAAAAATATATAAAACAAATATATAGCCAATCTCTCAGACTTTTACAAAGCTCCAGGGAGATAAATTTAATATAAGTGGTGTGTTCCTGAACAGAGATACTACAAAATAGCTTAAAAGCTATATATATATATATATATATATATATATATATATATATATATATATATATAAATAAATATACACGGGTGTGTATAATTGTGTATAGAAGATTATATTAATAAAAGGAATTCCTACTTTGTCTGATTTACTCGTTTTATTTACAATCCTTTAAAATTATAATGGTATTAGAATGAAACAGTATGGTACAATATTAAGTGTTAATTGAACAAGTAATTTCATGCTTTCGCAATCTTCAGGTTCATATTCTGTGGTGACAGTCAAGTTTACAATTTTCAACTGTAATGAGATGGGTAAATTTTGTAAAGCGGCTACAGAATGCTAAATTTTGTAAACTATTTCGACCAATCGGTGTGTAGTTTCACTGGATTACTGAAGCTGATTGGTTTAGGCATCACGGTTGGTTGGGCATGTCTAACGACTTGTATTTGGCCCTATTCAAAGCATCAATTGTTTTGCTATTTTTAGAAATGATGAAAATAGCATTTTCTAGGGTTTTTATACCCCTAAGAATTATTATTGTTCATTTAGCTTGGGTTGGAATTTTGAAAAATATTCCCAAATGCAAATATGAAGTGCAAAAGCAGAAATCTAATTTACTGCATTAAATGCCCGAATCGTGAAGAACTATATGTCAGTCAAACTGGAAATGCACTATCGGAACGTGCACGGGTGCACCGACAGCAAATCAGAGACCCAAATATCCGTCAGATACCCCTGAGTAACCATCTAGCAACATGTGGTCAGAAAATATTTATAATATTTCCATTCTACAAATTACACAGGCCAAGTGAAATCAAGAGAAAAATCAAAGAAAATAATTTTATTCATAAATTCCAACCCAAGCTCAATGAACAATAATAATTCTTAGGGGTATAAAAACCCTAGAAAATGCTATTTACATCATTTCTAAAAATAGCGAAACAATTGATGCTTTGGATAGAGCCAAATAGAAGTCGTTAGACATGCTCAACCAACCATGACGCCTAAACCAATCAGCTTCAGTAATCCAGTGAAACTATACACCAATTGGTGGAAATACAGTTTGCAAAATTTAGCATTCTGTAGCCGCTTTTCACTGTATATAAGGCACAAAATTTACCCATCTCATTACAGTTGAAAATTGCAAACTTGACTGTCACCACAGAATATGAACCCGAAGATTGCGAAAGCATGAAAGTACTTGTTCAATTAACATTTAACACTTAATATTCTACCATACTATTCAGATTACATCTATAAAATTCAGATTACGTCTATATATATACACACATATATATATATATATATATATATATATATATACATTCATATATACACTTCTACGAAATGTAATGTAAAAATACCATTTTCTTCTTGTCTCCCCACCCTTCGGTGCATTCATTCATATATCTGTAGAATCACCCAGAATCCAATCCTACTTTCTCAATGCTATTCTATAATTCTGTCTGGCTGTTCTAAATAATCTTGTGTATTTTAAAATCCCAGTATATCGCTTGTTACTGTTATATGCTTTATTTAAAACACTTCTCCTCGCTTAATCTTAATTTTGGCCGACATTTTCCAGGATTCATAAAAATGGCCTCCCTAGTCCCTCTAAATCTCTGTCACCCCCCCTCTTTATCACATACGTGCCTGTTGGTCTCTCTCTCTCTCACTCGAGCACTCCCTACTCGCACCAAATATAAATAAACCTATTACGAGGCACGAATCTCAGAATTTGTCAACTCTTATTAATGGTCAGTCCACTTCTACGAAATGTAATGTAAAAATACCATTTTCTTCTTGTCTCCCCACCCTTCGGTTCATTCATCCATATATCTGTATAATCGCCCAGAACCCAATCCTACTTTCTCAATGCTATTCTATAATTCTGTCTGGCTGTTCTAAATAATCTTGTGTATTTTAAAATCCCAGTATATCGCTTGTTACTGTTATATGCTTTATTTAAAACCTTCTCCTCGCTCGCTAACTACCCCATACCCCTCTCGCCCGCCCCCACTCTCCACCATTATTATTTGGACCAATCATAAGTCAGCGGCCTATGCTATCACTTCTGGTTGCTTTTCGATATGATGGATGGACTAAGGAACTCTGGAGAGTCTGAAGAATCTGGACACTTAGAGACAATGGCAAAGATAACGACAAATTCACCTCATGCTGCCGGACGAAAGGGCAAGGACTCCTCCTCTTTGTTTCGGCCGCGGATGGCCAACATAATCCCCCCCCCCCTCCCCGCGCCCCACCCACTAAACGCAATCCAAAACTTCAGAGTTGGTACCAGGAATGTAGGCACCTTAAAAGGTCGCTCTAACGAGGTTGTAGAAATGGTTGAACGTAAAGAGGTTGATGTTTGCTGTATCCAAGAGACCAGGTGGAGGGGCGAGTCTGCTAGATTCATTGTGGGTAAAAAACGATGCTATAAGCTTTTCTGGGTGGGAAATGACAATGGGCTGGGTGGGGTAGGAATCATGTTAGCAGAAAAATGGGTGGATAAGATAATAGACGTAAATAGAGTGAACGACAGAATAAGGTGGAGGGGTCAATTAAGGCCAAAAAGCAGGCTTGGAAAGTATGGCGGGATGGGGGGAAGTACGTAGAGAAGACTATCAAGTGGCCAGGAGGGAAGCTAGGAGACAAGTGTACTTCGCAAAAAGGGAAGCAGAGGAAAGAAAGTTCAAGCATGTTCTACAACGCGAGGACCAAAAACGTGAGGTGTTCAGGATTGCTAGGCAATGTGTCAAGGAAAACCGTGATATTGTCGGGGTGAAGTGTGTCATTAATGATGATGGTGTACTTGCCATCACTGACGCTGATAAGAAAGTAGCTTGGAAGTGTCACTACGAAAGGCTACTAAATGAGGAGAATAAATGGGAGAAAGACAGTCTCCCCCACATCGATCCAATAGAAGGGACTAGCAGTGCTAGTTGAAGGTAGTATAATAAGTAAGGCAATCAAAGATATGAAGACGGGTAAGGCCGCTGGGTCTTCGGAAATAGTTGCTGAAATGCTGAAAGCATCTGGAACGGTGAGACACACTATGGTCACCCAAAGACAGAACCACGTTTATGGTATAAAAGAAGTCGTAGACTAATGTTCTCTTAGGTGGTTCATAGAGACATTCTCTGGCAATGAACGGAAAAAACGAAGATAATACGTCATATGTGGAGCGTGGAGAACAAATGCACGCAAAGACAAAACCACGTAAATGGTATAGCTGAAGTCGTAGACTAAATTCTAACTAGGAAACCGAATGAATCTCCACTTCAGAGTTAAGAATAAAGTAAATAAATACAATACAGGAGTAATAGAAATTAAATAAATGCATACACACATTCAAATACGTACATACACAAGCATACGCAAAACACTTGTCATAGGTATACAAAACCACACACATATAAATATGTGTGTGTGTGTGCGTGTATACAAATAAATAATTAAATAAACGTATATAAATAAATAAATACGTATATAACAAGCGCCCCCACATACCTACATGTAAATACACTATGTATGTATGAAACTTAATTATTCGTGCAATGCGACTCCTGTAACGTTTTTAATAATTATTTGATATTACTTACCATTTGCTTTTATTGTTCTTCTTTACTCCTGCGTTTGTTGACATTTCCACTATTCACTGGAGAAAAATAGCGCCAAACTTTTCCTTTTGAAAGAATAATGTGATTGTGTTCACGTGATATATAGCTGGCAGGCGAAGGTGACGTCATTCGTCATCGTTTATTTCCGTAACTCCACTTACGCGTGGTAGTAATACGGAAATAAACGATGTTTTGCTTTCATCGGCTGCTTTCGACTGACAGCTAATAGCGTTGTAGTGCCATATATATATATATAATATATATATATATATATATATATATATATATATATATATATATATATATATATATATATACGTGCGACAGGTAGTTTACTTTAGTTCTCTCTATTAGTGCGGACAATATCGGCCTTCCACATGCTGATGACCCACAGGACAGAATTGGAACCCATTTAAATGGCGAAACATTCTCCTGGTGAGTTTGTACATGTGTGACCTAGGTATGAGGTTGGTTTCTCATTTTAATTTATACTTTTAATTTTAATATTTTTCCTATGCCTCTATTAGCTTATATTCTCTTCTCGCTGGTGGTTTCAAATTCCTGTAAAGAAAAACACTCTTCTGTGTCTTTCCCCTCTAATATATTGTATTTATATATACATATATATATATTTATATATACATATATATATACATATATATATATATATATATATATATATACATATATATATATACATACAAATGAATATATGATAGGGATAAACACTAATACAAGTATACATGTGTTCGCATTGCAAATGACCAAGTTAGCTAGATTGAAAAATACTAATTAAAATAATACGGTTTGCCTGTCTCGATTTAAAATAATAAATCAATAAAAACAAACCTATATTGGCAATAGCCGTGAGACTGGACACATTTTAAATTTTAAATTTGTTTCGCAACAATTAAGTGAAAGTTCCTATTCTCTTCTGCAGGTATCCAGAAATTGGTAAGTTTCACTTCAAAATACTTAAGAAGACTGAGAGATGTTTTTTAACGTATATTAATATATATATTTATATATTTATATATATATTTATATTATATATATATTAATATATATATTTATATATTTATATTTATATATTTATATATATATATTTATATATATATATTTATATATAAATGAAAGGTATAGAAATTATATATATATAGAAATTATATATATTTATATATATATATTTATATATATATATATATATATATATATTTATATATATATATTTATATATATATATATTTATATATATATATTTATATATATATATTTATATATATATATTTATATATATATATTTATATATATATTTATATATATATATATTTATATATATATATTTATATATATATATTTATATATATATATTTATATATATTTATATATATATATTTATATATATATATTTATATATTTATATATATATTTATTTATATATATATATATTTATATATATATATATTTATATATATATATTTATATATATTTATATATATATATTTATATATATATATTTATATATATATATTTATATATATATATTTATATATATATATATATTTATATATATATATTTATATATATATATATTTAAATATATATATTTATATATATATATTTATATATATATATTTATATATATATATTTATATAGAAGTTGTCACTTCTCTGTTTTTAGCCTTAGAAAAAATATATATGCGTGTGTAAATAATTACATGCATACATTTATTTTTTAAAATTAATTGAGTTCTTGACACGTGGAATTGATAATAGTTTTGAAATAACTAATTAACCCGCGTGTATTAAATATTTTACTCTTAATTTGGCCAGAGATTTACATTCCCAATCGCCTTTTAAAGCGTAACTTTCCGTATTTACTGCGGTTATGAGATACGGTTTGTTATTTGGTATCACTTCTGTTTTTAGCCTAAGAAAATATCTATATGCGTGTGTAATTAATACACGCATACATTCATTTTTTAAATTTCAATTGAGTTCTTAACACGTTGGATTGATAATGTTTTTGAAAAAACTAATTAACCCACGTGTTTATTATTTTCTTTTCTCGTGAATCGTGGTTGTCTCCCTTTCCCGCTTCGTGACGCTATGAAACTTCCTCAGTCAAAAGACTGCTGGAATTTCAAATTTGGCGGTCATTCGATGCGTGAAGGAGCAGCTTAGCAGACACGATTTTTAACTGCGGTAAGAATTTTTTCTTATATCAAAGTTTAATGGGCTTCCACTGAAGATTTATAAGTGCCCACCTAAATATATTCTTACATGAATATATGTTAGGCTTCTACATAAACTGGAAACATTCTCCCAATTTGTAGAAAACTTATAATGAAACAATTGTTTGGAAAGAGAGATATATTTTAACTTTAATTATATCTCATAAAATAATACAACTGGCTTTCCACAAAATACATATACTTAGCACCCCAAACACTTAAATTGGGTTTATACTAACATATAACCTAATGTTTGTTGAGTGAGATGGTTACCAGTCGGAGTTTAGCTTTAAGCTATCTCTGTTATTGTATTAAATATATTTATATATATATATTTATATATATATATTTATAGATAGATAGATAAATATACACGGGTGTCTATGATTGTGTATAGAATATTATATTAATAAGAGTAATTCCAACTTTGTCTGATTTACTCGTTTTATTTACAATCCTTTAAAATTTACAATGGTATTATAATGAAATAGTATGATAGAATATTAAATGTTAATAAACTTGACTGTCACCACACATTATGAACCTGAAGATTGCGAAAGCATGAAAGTACTTGTTCAATTAACAATTAACATTTAATATTCTATCATACTATTTCATTATAATACCATTATAAATTTTAAAGGATTGTAAATAAAACGGGTAAATTAGACAAAGTTGGAATTCCTCTTATTAATATATATATATATATATATATATATATATATATATATATATATATATATATATATATATATAATATATATATATAACGGAGGAAATGTGCTAAGGAACCAGGTGGACCATAACGCACCAAAGTAATCAATACTTAGGGTAGTAGAGTGGGTAATAGGAACGAGTAGGACCCCGACGGCTGAGCTCAAGCCGTTTCGACGGCTAATTTCGACGGCTAATTTAGTCCAGAATTAGCCGTCGAAACGGCTTGAGCTCAGCCGTCGGGGTTCTACTCGTTCATATATATACATATATATATATATATATATATATAAATATATATATATATATATATATATATATATATATATATATATATATATATATATATATATATAATATGTAGTTTAGAAAGCCACAACAATGCAGATGGGAAATCTCGAGGTAGGAAATGAGTGAGAAATAGGAGAAAAGTGAAAATTGAGAGAAACGAAAAAACGAAAACAAAACAAAGGTAGAAGGGTTACCGTAGTGGAGATTTAATCCCAATATTTCGGGCTCACGCCCATCAACGGGGGGAAAGTTCCAAAAGGGGGGGAACAGGCTAAGCCGGAGAAAGTTGTATTGTCGTTAAAACATAGGAATGGAACTTTCCCCCCGTTGATGGGCGTGAGCCCGAAATATTGGGATTAAATCTCCACTACGGTAACCCTTCTACCTTTGTTTTGTTTTCGTTTTTTCGTTTCTCTCAATTTTCACTTTTCTCCTATTTCTCACTCACTTCCTACCTCGAGATTTCCCATCTGCATTGTTGTGGCTTTCTAAACTACATATTTTACATATTTCACAATGCTTCAAGCAAACTTTAACACCCTCTTATATATATATATATATATATATACACATATATTGTCGGGGAGAAGTGTGTCCTTAATGATGATGGTGTACTTGCCATCACTGACGCTGATAAGAAGGTAGCTTGGAAGTGTCACTACGAAAGGCTACTAAATGAGGAGAATAAATGGGAGAAAGACAGTCTCCTCCACATCGATCCAATAGAGGGACCAGCAGTGTTAGTCGAAGGTAGTATAATAAGTAAGGCAATCAAAGATATGAAAACGGGTAAGGCGGCTGGGCCTTCGGAAATAGTTGCTGAAATGCTGAAAGCTTCTGGAACGGTGGGACACATCATGGTCACCCGGATAGTAAACCAAGTCATACACAATGGGGTTGTTCCAAAGGACTGGCGTAGCAGCATCATCATTAACTGCTACAAGGGTAAAGGAGATGCCCTAGATAGGAATAACTATAGAAGCATTAAATTAATCGACCAAGTCATGAAGGTCACAGAAAAAGTAATAGCGCAACTAATCAGAGAGAGAATTGATCTATATGAAATGCATTTCGGGTTTGTGTCAGGTAAAAGTAGCACAGACGCTCTTTTCATTGTACGACAACTACAGGAGAAGTACCTAGCTAAAAGTAAACCCCTATACTTAGCTTTTGTCGACTTGGAGAAAGCCTTTGACAGAGTCCCCCGTTCCATTATCTGGTGGGCGCTTAGAAAACTAGATGTAGATGAATGGCTTGTGAGAGCTATATATAAGCCATGTATAAAGAAACAGTCAGCAAGGTTAGAATCAACAACGAATATAGTGAAGAGTTTAGCGTAAAAGTTGGTGTTCATCAAGGCTCCGTTCTTAGCCCCCTACTATTTATTATTGCCCTTCAGGCTATAACAGTGGAGTTCAAGACCGGCTGCCCATGGGAAATCCTATACGCAGATGATCTAACGCTCATAGCTGAATCAATGGCCGAACTAGAGAAGAAATTCCAAACATGGAAGCATGGCCTAGAATCAAAAGGCCTTAAAATTAACCTGTCTAAGACTAAAGTTCTAGTTTGTAGGAAAAAAATAGGGTACCGGTCCCATCCGGGAAATGGCCATGCTCAGTGTGTAGGAAAGGAGTAGGCAGAAACTCCATTTTATGTCCCAAATGCAAAGTATGGGTGCATAAAAGATGTAGTGGGATCACAGGTAAGCTAACTAAGAACATAGATTTTATATGTGGCCGGTGCTCTGGTGCAATAAGTAGCAGCAAGTGCCCAAAGAATACTAGCTCATTCCATTTCACAGATGGTTCTATAGAAATAGTGGACACCTTCCGTTACTTGGGTAACAAAATCAGCAGTGGGGGAGGGTGCTCTGAAAGTACAGTAGCTAGAGTCAGAACTGGATGGAAAAAGTTCAGAGAGCTTATACCACTATTGGCCGCTAAAGGGTTCTCTCTAAAAATGAAAGGCAGGCTGTATGATGCCTGCATACGAACAGCAATGTTACATAGCAGTGAGACCTGGGCATTGTGTGCAGAGGATATACGCAGACTGGAGAGGAACGAAGCTTGCATGCTCCGCTGGATGTGTAATAGTAATATACGTGAACGGCTAAGCATAAACGAACTAAGGGAGAAATTAGAAATAAGAGGGTTCAGATGTTGTTTACTCGAGAGAAGACTACGTTGGTATGGTCACGTGATGCGCATGAAAGACGACAACTGTATAAAAAAGTGCAGGGCAATAAAAATAGGCGGTAGCCAAGGAGTAGGCAGACCCAGAAAAACCTGGGACGACTTGATAAATTCCGACCTCACACACTTACACCTCTCCAAAACAATGTCACTGGACCGAGATCTTTGGCGCTACACAGTAATACAGAAGACCCGCCTTACCTAAGTATAAAGTGAAACCTACTACAGTCAGTAGGCACCTCTAACAAAATACACCCCCGTCCCACTACCCCCACCCCCATCCACACCACCCCTTTCAATGTAAAGTTATATTGGTACCACAACATCCAGGCCGAAACAAATGAGGTCGTGTAGGTGTCACGACAAAAAAACACACAGTCCACGCTGTAATGTGGCCGTGTAGGCAACACGGTAAAAACCTCCCAGTCCACACTGTAAACGTGGTTGGTGTTAGGAAGGGCATCCGGCTGTAGAAAACCCGCCAGACAGTCCTATGCGTGCAAGACAACCACTCTTGCCTCAAGTGGGAAAACTCCCGTCCAAACCCATGCAAGCGTGGAAGATGGACGTTAAACGATGATGATGATGATGATATATGATGGCTGTCCCCTCGTTATCGAGTATGGCCATTTCACGAGGAGAAAAAAAAATTAATAAATAAATAAAAAATAAAATAAAATATAAAAAAGAAATATATATATATATATATATATATATATATATATATATATATATATATATATATATATATATATATATATATATATATATATATATATATATATATATATATATATATATATATACACACATACATATACATATATACACACATATATATATACATACACACATATACATTAATAACAATAATAATAATAATAACAACAATAATAATAACGACAACAACAATAATAATATACAGATACATATATATATACGCACACACACAAACATATCTACACACACACACACGATAGCAACTAACAGCGCTGCCATCGAATGTGGCTTTTTAGCCCAGCCAATGATCTAAAATGTCTTGCACAGAGTCGGCAACCAAAACATTCACTGGGAATAGCCGGCTGTGGTTGGAGTTCGTGTACTTTTGCATGTCGTTTGAGCCCTCCTGCTGATTTACATTGTCTACCACATGCTTGGCAAGCATGATGAGTAGCATCTCCAACAGCAGCCTGGTAGTCAACCACTGGTCTTACTTTATGACTGCGAAGATGACTTTCGAGTTCAGCTTTGCTTAGGCAGAGTCTCGCACAGACGCTGCATGTCAGCACCATAGGAGGACCCTCGCCGTCTGGAAGTGCAACAGCAATGCCTTTCCTCACATCCCGCTTTACTCTCTCGTATGCGATTCGAGATGCCTCAAAGGCAAATTTTCCCTCATATACAGTCTTTCTCCATTTATTACGATCAGCAGCAATATTTTCCCATGTATCAGCAGAGATGTTAGCGTCTTTCAAAGAGGCTTTCAAGGAATCCTCATACCTCTTTTTTGGTTTATGTGGCGGTCGTTTTCCTTTAACCAACTCTCCATAAAAGAATTGTTTTGGTATTCTAGAATCCTTCATTCTGGCAAGGTGACGACTCCAACAGAGTCGTTGCTTAAGCACAAGAGCTTCTATACTGTCACACATAGAGCTTTCCAAAATCTCGACATCACTGATGTGGTCCCTCCAGTGAACGCCATGGATCCGTCTGAGACACATATGATGGAAACGCTCCAATTGCTTAAGGTGGTGTCGATATGTGACCCAGGTCTCGCAGGCATAAAGAAGACAAGAGAGCACACATGCCTTGTACACCTTTACCTTTGTCCTCCTGCATATCTCTCGTCGACCCCAGAGTCGCCTT
Organism: Eledone cirrhosa; assembly: GCA_964016885.1. NCBI lineage: Eukaryota > Metazoa > Mollusca > Cephalopoda > Octopoda > Eledonidae > Eledone > Eledone cirrhosa. The sequence goes on from OZ024740.1 coordinate 155,805,855, forward strand.
TCTAGCTTTCCGAAAGCATCACTTGCTTTCCTAATCCTAAGTGAGATTTCACTGTCAAGGTTGCTGTATCGATTGACAGTGGTTCCCAGGTAGACAAACTGATCAACCACTCCAAGTCGTTTACCATACACATAGATATTTGGTTCAGTGTACTGCTTACCAGGGGCAGGTTGGTACATGACAACGGTTTTCTTGAGACTGACAGTCAATCCTAGGGCAGTGCAAGCGTCAGAAAATGCATTCAAAATGTGCTGCATATCACTCTCTGTGTGCGCTACAAGATCGCAATCATCTGCATACAAGAGGTCTCTTATGATTGATGTAAATACTTTTATCTTTGCAGCAAAGCGCCTGATGTTAAATATGCTGCCTGAGGTTCGATATCGGATGTAAACACCATGCTCGCAATTCCTGAATGCAATACAGAAAACCATTGCAAAGTATATGGCAAACAGGGTCGGTGCTGGAATATCCCCCTGTTTCACTCCATTTTTTACTGAGATAGGCTCCGACATGTTACCTCCGACATTAACCCAAGCCTTCATGTCGTCATGGAAAGACCTAACTAAAGCAAGGAACTTATCAGGGCAACCAAGTTTCTGGAGAACCTTCCATAATGCATCTCTGTTAACAGTATCGAAAGCTTTTGTCAGATTGACAAAAACCTGATACAGATCCAAACCCTGTTCCATGCACTTCTCCTGGAGCTGTCTAGCTGAGAAGATTATATCAGTAGTGCCGCGTCCAGCACGAAAACCAGATTGACTTTCAGGAAGAACACAATCTGCAATGTGTGTCAGCAGACGGTCCAGAAGCACCCTACATAAAACTTTCCCTACGACAGAAAGCAATGATATACCTCTGTAGTTCCCACAATCATTCCTGTTACCCTTTCCCTTGTACAAGACCACCATTACTGCATCTCTCCAGTCCTCAGGTATGGAATCATTAGCCCATATCCTGCCAAACAAAGAGTGAAGATGTTGCAGGAGTCTCTCACCACCATATTGTAGGAGCTCAGCATGTATGCCATCCATACCCGGAGACCTTCCACTGTTCAGCTTCGAGATAGCCACTGCAACCTCCACAAGCGTCGGAGGTTCTGCGAGAGCTACTTTCACAGGACTTTCTGGAATGAGATTGAGGAAATATTCACTGACGAGAGACGGCTGATTCAAAAGATCATCAAAGTGCTCTCGCCACCTTCGTAGAATTGTTTGTGAGTCACGAAGAAGTTCTTAGCCATCCTTGCTGCGAAGCAGTGTCACCAGAGAAGAAGACGGTCCATAAACCTCATCCAATAAATATTTATTTTTTCACTTCATCTTAAAAGTTACGCTAGTACAACAACCTATCACTTAGGGCTTTCTCTTTCTCTTTCTCTTTCTTTTTTCTTTTTTCTTCTCTTTCTTTTTCTCTTTTCTTATTTTCCTCTTAGAGTTTGTTCTTTTTTCTCTTTTTTCTCTTTCTCTTTTTTCTCTTTTTCTTTTCTTTCCCTTTTTTCCATACTTCAACGGCTTATTTTAAATGTACTGTGATTTTAACATACCCGACACTAATTTGCATAATAGACTAAATCAATTTAATAACCCCACTATCCGGGAGCTTCCAACAGAAATGGTTGTATTCTCTAAGGGTATGTCAATATTTATTTATAAAACTGATCTATATTATATTTTATCTGATGAAAGCGCACCCTAATTTAACTTGGTGTCCTTGAAATATGTATAATGAAATAAATATGGTTTTATAAATATAGTTTCCATTTGTTAATATATCGTATTTTTACTCCAATAATTTGTTGAGTGCTTTATATCAGTTAAAAAAATATTTGTTTGTTGTATCCCAACAATTTAAATAGAACTTCTACATATATTCTGCTCCCTTATTGTCGAGCGCTTTATATTATAACTAAAAAATAATGGAATTCTTTAAGATCTCTTCTTCTCTAAAGGACATACCTATACCTAGGAATAAAGACTTTATTAAACAATTAATAGAAAAATCAGACTCTTTTATAAGAAGAATCAGGTGGCGTGCTTTCCACTTTGATAAATCTGATGTAAAAGAGAATGTTTCCAATCTTGATAAAATCTTCAAATCTACCCCCCCCCCCCCCCAACAAACTACTAATGGATTTTGAAAATGAAATCATATCTATCATCCAAAGCATCAAATTCAAAAACAACTTCATAGGCCAGGATTACCTAAGAAATATCAAAAATAATATTGAAAACTTGGAGAAAACGGAAAAAATTCTAGTCAAGTCAGACAAAACCAATAATCTTTACGGAATACAAAAGGATATCTATAACGATCTTATATTAAAGGAATTAAGGAAGAAATACAAAATAACAACTAATGACGACCTTGAAAAATTTAATACAGATGCCTCTTATATAATGCATGAATTAGGCATTGAAAATAGGACACAACCTTTCATGCCAAGGAAACCAAAAATTAATATGAAGGACCACAAAAGGAACTTTGAAACTGAATTACCAGTCAGATTAATTGCACCATCTAAATCGGACCTTGGCATACTTAGCAAGAATATTTTAGACAGAATAATACCACAAATTAAGGAATTATCTTATTTAAAATTATGGAAAGGAAATAATGAAGTTATCGAATGGTTTAAGGAAATTAAATATAACTATAATAAGTTTATTCAATTGGATATTGCTAATTATTACTCATCCATCACTCCTAATCTACTTAATAAAGCACTAACATATGCATTTAAACATACAGACTTAACTAGTAATGAAATGCACATTATCTTAACGGCACGGAAAACATTAATTGAATTTAACAACCAACTCTGGACTAGAGCAGATAGAAATAATAATTTCGATATCACTATGGGATCATCCGATTCCGCTCAGGTAACGGATCTTGTGGGGCTTTTTATAAATAATTCTCTACATAGAAAAATATCTGAGATGGCCGGAGGTTTATATCGTGACGACATGCTATTACTTATCGAAAATAATAACTGAATTAAATAGGAAAAGAAAAGAAATTATACAATTTTTTAATTACCTTAATCTAAAAGTAGAAATAGAGAATAACCATAAAATAGTTAATTTTCTAGATGTAACCTTAAACCTTAACACATATCTTCATTATCCATTTCACAAACTAAACGAGAACTTAAACTACGTTAATTTTAACTCTAATCACCCCAGATCCGTTAAAAATACTACAGTGAATTCTGTACAGCAACGCATTTCTAGAATTTCAGCTAATAGGAATATATTTGATGATAAAGCACATTATTACAACAAAGCGTTAGGTAGAGCTGGATATAGAAATAAAATTAAATACATTGATAATAATAATATAACAACTAACCATAATCTTAACAATTTTAACAACTATAATAGAAAACCTTACAATAATTCGGAAAACAAAAAAAGAAATAGAACTAGGAATATATTATGGTTCGCTCCTACTTTCTCATTAAATATTAAAACTCCTATTGCTAAACTATTCTTTAAAGCTCTTGACAAATGCTTCCCTAGAACACATAGATACTCAATATTTAATAGACATACTATAAAATTAACTTATTCATCCACCAAAAATTTAGCGCAGAATACTAATAGAATTAATAATAGAAATTTAAAACCTAACCAAAATACCAATAATAACCCCAGCAATATCCAATTTACTAATACAGCTCAATTTAATAATACAGCTCCTAGTAACTTACATTTTGATAAATGTAACTGTAGAAATAAATCTAACTGTCCGTTAAATAACAATTGTTTAGCTAAACATATAGTATATAATTGTAATGTAAAAACTAATATAAATTCATTTAATTATGTAGGATCTACTTCCACAGATTTTAAATCTCGTTTTAATAACCATAAATGCTCTTTTACGCATTTAAACAAAAAATCTTCAACTTCTCTATCTAGCTTATTATGGGACCTTAAATTTAAGAACGTTAAATATTCGTTACTTTGGAATATTATTTCAAAAGCTACTCCATTTCACTCCTCTTCCGAAAATTGCGATCTTTGTATAGAGGAAATATTCTTTATATTAAAAGGCAAAAATTCCCTGAACGTAAGAAGCAATCTTTTCAGTTGCTGCAAACATAGATTGAATTCAACGTTTAAATATAAATTTAAAATGTAATATATAACTCATTCTATTAAATATATTGAACCTATCGATAAATCATTAGATTCCTTCATTTGACTGCTTAAAACTCTCATTATAAAAAAATTTTTTTCCTAGAAAATTTTTCTAGATAAACATACTGAAAGCTCTTAAAAGGGAAAAATATTTTCTTTGAAAGTTTCTCCTATTTTTGAAAGTTTCTCTTTTTTGAAAGTTTCTCTTTTTTGAAAGTTTCTCTTTTTTGAAAGTTTCTCTTTTTTGAAAGTTTCTCTTTCTTTTTCTTTGAAAATTTCTCATATGGTTATAAAAAATTAAGTTAAACATACTGAGAGTTAAATATTATATATCTAAAAAAATTTAAATTCATTTTTATACTGAATTTTTAGACATATTCTTATTTTTAAAATTATATCTTAAAATATTTTTTAATATTTTTAAAAATTATATTGCTTCAAAGTTATATTGCTTAAAATTGTATGAATATATTTCCAAATCGTAATTCCTTTTAAAACTATAATTGATTTTTATTTTATTTTATTTTATATATTATGTACTTTAAATATATTATGTACTTTATATTTATCTCTCTCTCTCTCTATATATATATGTATGATGCATGTCTGCCTGTATGTGTATATATATGTGTATGTGTATCTATGAAGGGGTTGTGTATATGTATATGTATATATACATACAATTCGAATACACTCTGTTATAAAGGATTTCTTACGGTTTATGCTAAACAAACTTATATAATAAAAGTCACAACTACATAACAGGTGGATTTATTAGATATAAAATTATAACTTACTATTAAATAATATAAGGTTTGTATAATCTTAAATTTCCTTTATTATCTTAACATTTATAACATTTAATATAAGTAAATAACTTAATTTCCTTCACGCTGTTTTGCTATTACATAGAAATGATTTTTCTCCGAATTTTTCTCCGATTTCTCCGAAAAATCTATAAGTTTAGAAAAATTCCTATATCTTAAACATAAAAAATCTTTTATTGTATGTATATATATGTATGTCTATGTATATATATATATATATATGTATATGTATATATATATATATATATATATATATATATATATATATATATATATATATATATATATATATATATATATATGTGTGTGCGTGTGTGTATATATATGAATATATCTTTTTAATAATATATAGATTTTTAATAATATATAGTTTTGATAATATATAGATTTTAATAATATATAGATCTCAATAATTTAATTGATAATTTAATTGATAAATTAAACATTTAATCATATTTAAACACTGGATAACATTCTCCAGTTATTATTTATTTATTTATTTTCTATTCACGCTTATTTACTCTTCCTAACTCATCCAATAAATATTTATTTTTTTCACTTCATCTTAAACGTTACGCTAATACAACAACCTATCACTTAGAGCTTTCTCTTTCTCTTTCTTTTTTCTTTTTTCTTTTTTCTTCTCTTTCTCTTTCTCTTTCTCTTTTCTTATTTTCCTCTTAGAGTTTGCTCTTTTTTTTCTTTTTTCTCTTTTTCTCTTTTTTCTCTTTTTCTTTTCTTTCCCTTTTTTCCATACTTCAACGGCTTATTTTAAATCTATTGTGATTTTAACATATCCGACACTAATTTGCATAATAAACTAAATAAATTTAATAACCCCACTATCCGGGAGCTTCCAACAGAAATGGTCGCATTCTCTAAGGGTATGTCAATATTTATTTATAAAACTGATCTATATTATATTTTATCTGATGAAAGCGCACCATAATTTAACTTGGTGTCTTTGAAATATGTATAATGAAATAAATATGGTTTTATAAATATAGTTTCCATTTGTTAATATATAGTATTTTTACTCCAATAATTTGTTGAGTGCTTTATATCAGTTATAAAAATATTTGCTTGTTGTATCCCAACAATTTAAATAGAACTTCTACATATATATATATATATATGTATGTATATGTGGGTATATACATCACAGACCAGATTTCAAACGACCAGATTTCAACCCCAACATCTACAACAACAACACCGGCACTAATGTTTACAGCAACAACAGCTTCAGAATGAATTGAAATGAACATTTACAACAACAGCAGCGGCATCAAATGGTAAAAAAAAACCAAAAAAAAACCAAAAAAAAAACAAACAAATAAACAAAAAAAAACTCAAAATAACAAAACACACACACACGCACAGAACACAACAACATCAACTGCCACCACCACCACCGCCGCCGCCATCACCATGACCAGCGACCGGGCCTTAAGAAAACAACTTCAATACATATATATATATATATACATATATACATATACTTATGAAAACCCGCCTCTT
>OZ024740.1:155817353-155819853 GCA_964016885.1 Eledone cirrhosa
ATGTTAAGATGAAGAGAATATATATATATATATATATATATATATATATATATATATATATATATATATTGTGTGTGTGTATGTGTGTGTGTAGGAAAATGATTCCTTTAGTAGGAATATTTTTGAATGAACATATTTTCCTGACTTTTTCGTGTTTGCTGTTGTATTGCCAGTTTTTCCATATAAAACAAGTAACATTTAGAGACCAACCAGATGTGAGAAAAACCACAGACCCTCCATCTCAACTCACCTTTTGAAAAGCAGAAGAACTGCGAAACCGGTAATGGAACCAAAAGGAACCAAATAAATATATATATTTAAAAAAAAAAAGACTTCAGTTGCATTTTCGATTTCATCCCTTTTTCTTTATACTTCCACTCGTGTAGGACACCTCGGTTATTTTTCATTTTGTAAAAAAAACCTCACTTTCTAATATATACCCACCACACGAAGACCGAAAATGCCACCAAAGTCTCAACAAAACAACAACTCACTGAACCAGGACATCTTAAATGAACTCAAAGAGATTTCCTCTAAACTCTCAATTTTGACCAATAAAGTGGACCAAATACACATCTATAAAAAAGGACCCCACGAAGAAACAGAAAATACCCAAGAGACGAATATTACTCCAGTATTAACTAAGCTAATCGAAACCATTGAAACAACAATGCTCCAAAAGCTTGAACAACCGTTAGAACCCAATCTACGGGATGTCCACTCAGTGAAAAACACCCTAATCAACATATGGACTCAAAAGCTCACAGCCCACAAATTCGCCCTTTGGAATCTCCTAAAAAATAATGGCAAGGCAGACATATATGAAAAGTGGCTAAACTCTACCCCAATCATCCTCCCCAAAAAACTCCAAATAAAACCCATCCCGAATGAACCAGAAAACCAACAAAGACTTAGGGAAAAGATGGCATTGGAAAAATTTAAAACAGAAATAGAACTGTTGCGATTAAGAGCCAACTCCAACGAAGAAAAATTCAAGTCACTCGACCAACAGATGGACACAGAAATCTCAAAGCACTCTGAAGGCCTACTCTACAAAAAAAAACCCCTAAAACTTTGGAAAGAAAACTGTGAGGATGAAGAACTCACATCCCTCCAGCGATGGGAAAAAAACGCCACCTGGTTCAACAACTACGAAATGGACTTCAAAAATGAACAACATACAGGTAACCCATTTTTAAAACAAACTAAAACTCACACACCACATGCACAACAAATAACAAAAAAAGTAACAAAACGTCCAACATACCCCCAGCAAAACTATAACGATAATCCCAGAAACCATAGACAAAACTATAACCCTACTAACAAAAACCAAAGATCCCCGAACACAAGGCAGGACCTGATCCGCAGATCACAACCCACACAAAACCTATTCCAAAACCGTAGACCCCTGCCCACACAGAGCCTGTTCCAAAACCATAGATCCCAACCCACACAAAGGAACCAAATCTACAACCCGGACTATCAACAAACCGAACCTCAATACGTCCGAAACTTCTATACAAGACCACACAACAACAGGGGAAATACCATTAGATATAATAATACCAATGAAAAAACATTCCAGAAAAATCATTTTTTAGACCAAGGCTACAGGACTCACGACACCCGGTGGCACAAACCGATTTTGAAAAACCGAAAATAATTAACATTTCAAATACAAACCTCTCAGCCCAACAAGTAAAAATTCTCTCCAAAGGTCTGAAATTCACACCAACACCACAATATCCTAACCCCAACGAGATAAATGACGATATCTCACACTTCTGTAGAAAATTACGTCTCACAGAGGAATTCTTTGACAAGGAGAATAACGACGAATCAATTGTACGGAATAAAAGCAGCTACAACCCAACAAAAGGTAGAAACAGAGTTCTGGACAAATTTTGTGACCACATAGCTACCTTCCCATACCATGAACTACCGCAACCTAAACCCAAACCCAACACAAGTCGAAGGGAATGGGAGATTATCCATGAACTAAAAAACAATCCGGACATTGTAATTAAGGAAGCGGACAAGGGAAGTACTGTTGTCATTATGGAGGCTGAAAAATATAAAAATTCTATGTTCTCTCTCTTACAAAATGCTAATTACTATGAAAGAGTAAAAAACTACCAGCAATCAAAAATAATGACCAAATTAAACACACTGATTTATCGATACCAGGAAGACCTAACTAAAAAGGAACGCGATTATTTAACAAATTTTGAATACAAAACCAGCAACCTTTACGGACTTCCGAAGATCCACAAATGTAAAATAATCAACGATGCCTGTAAACAATCCACCTCAGCCTGCGTGAACACACAATACCCCACAGACCTTAAATTAAGACCAATTGTAGCGGGCCCACAATGTGAAACACACAGATTGAGCAACTTTATAGACATACTACTGAAACCAATACTGAAACACATACCAAGCCTTGTAAGAGACGATCTGGACCTCTTAAACCACCTCCCCAAACATGTCAACA
>OZ024740.1:155824853-155827353 GCA_964016885.1 Eledone cirrhosa
GCAATTTGTGGTGGGAAGGGGTAGCTGAACCTGCCAGTAGAAGAAAGAGGGAGAGGGGGTGGAGGAAACCCAGTCGTGGCGCGTTGATAGTGCCAACTACAGCTGGGTATGAGTTCAAAGAAGATACTAGGGGGAGGAGGGGGAGGAAGTAATAACAATAAGTAAAACAATATGGGGTAAATATATAGAGAAATACCGAAAGTGTTAAAAAACAATTAAATGTAAAAAAAAACAATTTCTGGTTACTATAACCTAAGGACAGCTATCAAGTCTCTCACTGGTACTGCTAGACTAAAGAAAGGTTTACTAGGTGGGACGGAATTATAATGAGACCCTTTTAAGAGGTATAAGTAAACAACCGAATATATCTTACGGTGACGGGTCAACAAGTGGGGGCCAATATACTAAAGAAACTACCACGAAATAATAATTCAGAGTCCCGAGACCAGTACGAAATAAAGGTTTCTACCCCAGGCACAAGGCCAGCAACCACCCAGTGCAAAAAAAAAAAAAAAACTAATACGAAATAATAATTCAGAATCCCGAAAAAGAAAACTAATACTATCTCTAAGGGTCCCGCCACGATACAAAAATTCTAGTGCAAACTACATAAAAGCTCGTACGAAGTATATGTAAAATTTGATACGGAAAATTAATTCAGAATCCCCCCCCCCCCCCAAAAAAAAATACTGATATACGAGAAATTAAAGCAAAGATACCACTGAGAAATATAGAAAGCACGGAAAAGGGGCAGCCATCGGATAAGAAGGCAAGTATCCGGGGTCTAACACATCTGCTATAAAAACGGCGTCGGCCAAATCTATCATAGAATAGGGGAAGGGGTGGGGGTACTGAGGATACAAAGGACCGAGGGGCTGCCTCGGGTGGGCGAGAAAGTAAAAGGACGACGACAAAGAAAGAGGACTGGGGTGGAAGGACTAAGGAGGGATGGGGGGAAGAAGGAAATATAGAGGAAGTGATAAAAAGATATAAAAGAAGATCTTAGGTCTACCTTTGCAAGCAGGGGTTACCCATTACAAAATCGATAAGTGGGGTGTTATAGCCCTAGTCTACCCCCCGGGTCATTATGGGGTTTGAGGGCGAGGTAGGTCCTACGCAATCTGTGTTTACATGCAGTAACCAGTTCATCTTTCTTGTTTAGGAGTTGTTCCGTCGAAAACAGCATTTGTAAAGTTCCCTCCGAGCATAAATTGCACGGACGGCGTCCTCCCATGTAAGAGTTGGCTCTGGACAGTAAGCTCCAAGTGAGATCATAGGTAATGTTGTTATCCTTGAGGTCCCATATGTGGCCCGAAAGTGTAGTGGCGTGACGCCGGGCCGGGTTTCGGAAGGTATGTCTGTGTTGGTATAGCCGGGTCTTGAAGTCACATGCGGTTAATCCTATATAAGCTTTGTTGGAGGTGTCCGTCCTCACGTTGCACTGGTAGATCACATTACGATCTCTGCATCTGTTGTCGAGGGGGGAAATGGATCCATCAGGACAGTTGCACCTCCTGGTCGGCTCTCCACTGCTATTTAGGTTATTTCTTCCATAGGGGTTCAGTTTTTTGTTGTTAGAGGAGACGATGTTTTGTGCAAAGTTTGGTGTGGTGCTGTAGGAGAGTTTGATGGTATTTTTGTTAATTATGTTGTGGTACCGGTGTTGTAGTGGGAAGTGTTTTTCAATGAGCCTAAAGAAGATTTTCCCGATAGGAGTTGTCACCTCGGCGTTGTGGGGAGGATTGAACCATGTTACGTTGCGTGAGCGGCGGTGTCGCCTGCTGGTTCCGCTAATGGAAGCTGGACAGTAGGATATTTCCACCCGGAAACCACTCCGCTTGAGGGCCTGGTTGTAATAAGGCGCATGTTCCTCGAATATCTGCTCATTAGCTGACAAACGAGATATGCGGAGGGAGATGTTTTTAACCAGGTTATTGGTGATGTTCCTAGGATGGTTTGACCGGCGGTGGATGTAGTGCAGGTTGTCGTTAGGTTTCCTGTATGTGTAGTACAGATAATTATCGAGGTCAAGGGTAACGTCCAGGAATTTTACTCGGGTCAGGTACGTTTGTAGGGTTATTTTAAATCCCCAGTCGCGGAAGAAGCTGATTAATTGTTTACGGACCCGATCTGTACTACTGGGGTTGTACCCTTTAAGGGTAAGGAGCCCATCATCACGGTACAATCCACCACCGAATGCAGGAAACATATCGGTGAGTTTGGCTATTAGGAATAATCCTATAAGATCTGTGACCTCAGCCGAATCCGTCGCGCCCATGCTGACGTCGAAGGGTGAGTCGGGAGCTCTCTTTATCCATTTGGAGTTGTCGAAGAGTAAGACTGTCTTCCTGGCGTGGAGGATGATGTTTCTTTCCTGGTCGGTGATGGGCACAAATCTTCTTTAGGCTCATTGAAAAACACTTCCCACTACAACACCGCTACCACAACATAATTAACAAAAATACCATCAAACTCTCCTACAGCACCACACCAAACTTTG
>OZ024740.1:155832353-155842353 GCA_964016885.1 Eledone cirrhosa
CTAGCATCCCCAGCCGTCGACCTGTTGACAGAACGAGTCCGAGCATCTAACTTACACTGCTTCGGACTCACACACACGGACATCCACCAACTCCTCCCCTTCGTTGTGGATAATGCTTTCTTCAATTTCCTCGGCCACACGTACAAACAGATCTCTGGGCTACCTATGGGCTCTAGTCTGTCCGGCATACTTGCGATCTCGTACATGGACCACCTGGAACGCAAGGCACTCAACACATGCCAACCCAACGCCGTCGCCTTCTACTCCAGATACGTCGATGACATACTGATACTCACTTCTTCCCGGGAGATGGCGAATGAAATTCACCAAATCTTCAACGACACTGACCATCACGTCGATTTCACCATCGAACACCCTGGAGAAGACGGGTCACTCGCCCTCCTCGACTTCCGTATCAACATCTCGGAAGAAGGAGACATAAACACCACCTTCTACCGCAAGGCCCCGTGCAAGGACTTATTTGTGCATTACAACTCAGCCCTCCCCAACAACGCTAAGAGAGGCTATGTCCTAAATGAACTTACACGGATCACTAATAGATGCAGCGACCCGATGGGTGGTCTCACCCATACCACGCAATTCCGTAATCTACTCAAGTCTAATGGATATCCCAAGCGACTGATTAACGGAATTAGAGACCCCAGACCCAATAGACAGACACCCACTAGAAACTTAGATAAAAGCAGGTGTTTCTTTAAAATCCCTCACCTGAGTGAATATACCACGAACGCCATCCGCAGGGCCATACGGAGGGAGGGACTTGACATACATTTGGCCCACACAGGACCTTCGCTCCGAAGATGCCTCTCCAACAAACCCGACGAGTCAGATGTGACGTGTTCCCTCAGCAACTGCCCGATACGGGGGGCAGATTGCCTACGCACCTATGTCGTATATAAGATTCAATGCGATAAATGTAACAAGTTCTACATAGGTAGCACCATCCGACCCCTACATGTTCGTATCAAGGAACATGTCAACACCAACGCATCTTCCTTCCGTAAACACATCCTTAAATGCGGAAACCCACAGGGCAGACCCTTGGTCACAGTCCTAGCGACTGAACGCAGCATCGGATCCTTAAGGATAAAGGAAGCACTTGTTATTAAGAACCTCAGACCCCCACTTAACAACCGGGCTGAGAGAAATGAGCTGACATGGCTAATTTAACCATAGTGACCAGTAACAGCCCCTACGGCCTACTATCTTTCACACACACGCACTTATATGTATACCCATACACATACACACACACACACATCTATATTCATACACGCACACATGTTTATACAACCTACCACCTTTCACACTCTTTGTTTTCCAGCTTCTACGGCCCACTATCTTTCACACACACACACTCACATACATACACACATACACATATACACACACAGTTACACACACATATATATTTACACACACATATTTTACGGCTTTCACACGCTAGCGCACCCTATTGATTTAACCCAATTGGTCAGTAGCTTTTGCCACAGCCTATCACGCGCACGCGCATTCTTTCCCTCGTTTGAATTTTCCCCATAACGGCATTCCTATGTTTTAACGACAATACAACTTTCTCCGGCTTAGCCGGTTCCCCCCTTTTGGAACTTTCCCCCGTTGATGGGCGTGAGCCCGAAATATTGGGATTAAATCTCCACTACGGTAACCCTTCTACCTTTGTTTTGTTTTCATTTTCACTTTTGTTTTCATTTTCACTTTTCTCCTATTTCTCACTCACTTCTTACCTCGAGATTTCCCATCTGCATTGTTGTGGCTTTCTAAACTACATATTTTACACATTTCACAATGCTTCAAGCAAACTTTAACACCCTCTTATATGTATATATGTATATATGTATATATATATATATATATATATATATATATATATATATATATATATATATATATATATATATATATATATATATATGTATATATATATATATATATATATATGTATATATGTATATATGTATATATATATATATATATATATATATATATATATATATACATATATACATATATATATATACATATATATATATATATATATATATATATATATATATATATATATATATATATATACATATATACATATATACATATATATATATATATATATATATACATATATATATATATATATATATATACATATATATATATATATATATATACATATATATATATATACATATATATACATATATATATATATATATATATATATATATATATATATATATATATACATATACAAGTTAATATAAATTAATATATGATAAACACCTAAGTGTTTGTATTGTAAAAGACAATATGAGTTTGTGTATATTGATTTATTATTTTTTAAATCGATACAGGCAGGCTATATTTATTTGAATTAGTTTGTTTCATTCTAGCTAACTTTTGTCTTTTACAATACACACACTTAGGTGTTTATCATATATTAATTTATATTAACTTGTATTGCACGGCTCAGAAATGCTTCTTTCTTTGAGCTAATTAATTGTAAATGACCCTTTGAGTGTATACTCTAAATATAATATATATATACATATATATATATATACATATATATATACATATATATATATATATATATATATATATATATATATATATATATATATATATATATATATATATATATATATATATATATATATATATATATATATATTTATTCAGGTTTGAGGTTCACCACTGTATAGAGCTGGTCTATTCCGTATGGTCAATCGTAATGTAATAATATAGAGAGTACTCAACGTAAAGCAGTTCAGCCGTCTTTGTTTTTGTAGTTGGTGGTGCTATTACGGAGTTAAATATTATAATGAAATGACAGGAGGCTGGATTTGTGTAAATCCTTGAAAGGTTTATTATACTATGATCATTTCAATGACCGGGTTCCGTATGAATCCGGTGATATCATCAGTTATTCGAAATATAATACGTGAATGTAATAGATAAAATCCATGGGGCTGAAAATCGAGGACCCGAGGGCGACCGCTATCTTGCACCCTCTACCTTAGCCGGTCGCCCTCGAGTGACGTGGCTAAAGCTCACAGTGTGCTACCACCGGTTAGATAAAGGACAACAGAAAGGGATGGGAACATAAGTTACAAGATAAAAGAAAGAAAGAAAGGGAGGAGAGAGAAGAAGGGGGAAGGAAGAAGAAGAGAAGCCAGGGTTAATGTCAGCTATAAGAAGAAAGACAGAAAGAAAGAGGAGGGAAGGTCGGTATTACAGTCAGGCCAGGATTGTCGCGAAGAAATTTTTTTATTCTACGGGACCCGTATCTAAACAACTACTACTGGTCAGATATAGGCGAACAAAAAGGGGGAAGGAAGATAAGTCTGCGGGAGGAAGACAGAAAGAGGGAGAAAAGAAGGAAGAAAAGGAAGAAGTAGAAGAGTAAGGGTTGATGGCTACAAGCAGGAAGATAGAAACCTTTCTTCCTCTTTCTTTCTATCTTCCTTCTTGTAGCCATCAACCCTTACTCTTCTACTTCTTCCTTTTCTTCCTTCTTTTCTCCCCTCTTTCTGTCTATGAGAGATGGTGGCAGGAGGGATGAAGAAAACACACACACTGGATACTTCTAAATTGTTAGCAGCAGCAAGATATAAGCTGACCACAACACCAACAACACTACCAAAATAATGGTAGAGGTCAAATGTACTTAACAATAGCAAACAAAAACACTACAGGGAGCCTTACCCCAGAAAGAATTCTATAGACTTCTGACTGAGGAATGCTCTCAGAACTGACCAATGGGAAGTTTGACACTTTTTTTGTTATTTTGTTTCTTTAACACCTTGCCCTTCTACCATTTTATCAATTTTTTAAGGTAACTCCAACAATAACAACACTTAGAATGAGGAATATTCTAATAACTGACCAATGAGAGGAGAAGAGGACCTTTGACACTGAAATTCGTTTGTTTGAATTCATATGATTGCAGTTCCTCAGTGAAATAACAACCCAACCAGGAACTGGGCATATCAGAGTATTGACAATATTATACACCTCAACAACATATGTACTTGTCTATACCATACTAATTCAAACTGCCTGAAGAGGTCACAGCCAAAGATGGCTGTCACTGAAATATATATAGCAGTAATAAACGAAACTAAATTTTAATCATTTGACTTTTTATTTAACTTTATTTTACACTACTCCGGAGTAACCAAACCAACCTGCGCACTTCGTCGAGTGCTCCAGCCTGCATACTGAGGTGTTGGTATACAACCAACATAAACTAAAAATCTCTCTCTCTCTCTCTCTCTCTCTCTCTCTCTCTCTCTCTCTCTATATATATATATATATATATATATATATATATATATATATATACATATATATATATATATACATATATATATATATATATATACATATATATATATATATATATATATATATATATATATATATATATATATATATATATATATATATATATATATATACATATATGTATACATATATATATATATATCTATCTATATATATATATATATATATGTATATATATATATATGTATATATATATATATATGTATATATATGTATATATATGTATATGTATATGTATATGTAAATGTATATGTATATGTATATATATGTATATGTATATGTATATATATGTATATATATATATACATATTATTATTATTATTATTATTACTATTTGGCTCCCTCGGTTGAGCACTCTACTGACTTATATTCATCATGCAGAAACAACATCTGAATATTTCTACAAAGAACATACCCGTACCAAGCAGGAAAACATACCTAAAACTCCTGATACAGAAAACAGACGCGTTCATTAAAAGGTTGCGTTGGCGTGCCTTTTATTTCGATAATCCGCGTAAAGCAGACAACAAACAGGATAAATTTGGATTTAAAACCTATAATAAACCCCCGTGTAACCCAGCATTGCTACACTTCGAAAATGATGTCTTGGAACTCATTGGGAGTATCAAATTTCGGAATAGGAGCAATTTCTTCCAGCAAGACCTGAAGAATAGAATTCGTTCTATTAAGGATTCTAATGCCGTGCACGTCCATTCCGACAAAACTGGCAACCTATATCAAGTAGAGCGCAGTACTTACCATCAACTACTACATAATGCTGTAACTAAGGATTACCGTAAAACTAATCGGTGCGTCATCAATGAAATCAACGATGCTGGGTTTAAAATCACACCTGATCTCAACATCCTGGACCGGACCAAACCTCTGGACCTTATTTCTCCCCACTTTACCCTGAAGGATCAGAAATCCAATTTTCCGAACAACCCCTCTATTCGGCTTATTAACCCTACGAAGTCCGATTTAGGTAGACTTAGTAAAACGATTCTTGATAGAATTATACCTGAAATTAGAAGTTTGGCCCCTCTTGCACCGTGGAACAATTCTTTCGCGGTGATTGATTAGTTCAACGGCATATGTAACAAGGAACATTGCCGTTTTATCCAATTCGACATCAACAATTACTACTCTTCCATCACTTTACCACTTCTCCTTAGAGCTATCAATTTCGCTAAAACACTCACAGTGGTTAAGGATTTCGAAGTTGATGTCATCCTCAATGCCCGAAAGCCGGTGATTAATTTCGACGACTCTATTTGGATTAAAAAATCCAATAGTACCCCATTCGGCCTTTTCCTTCTTTTCTCTATCAAGGACGAATTCCCCAACGCGGGCGGTGGTTTGTACCGTGACGATGGTCTTTTGACCATGACTAAGTGCGGACCTCGTGCTTGCGACAGGTTCAGAAAAGAACTCACAGCCTTCTTTAAAGGCTTCAACCTCTCTTTATAGGTTGAGGCCAATCTCTCGGTCATTAATTACCTCGACGTGACCCTCAATTTATTGAATGGGTTGTATTACCCGTATAGAAAGCCGAATGATACGCTTAATTACATAAGTAAGCATTCCAACCATCCTGCCAGCATAACCAAGAACCTGGTAAGAAACGTTTCGTTGAGGCTTTCCCGTCTTTCCACTAACGAGCGTATTTTCAACGACCATTCCACTTATTACAATGAAGCTCTTGCTCGAAGTGGATTTGTCGATAAGGTAGCATATACAGAGTACGAAAATAGACCTAGAAGAAATAGATCCCGTCGCATTTGTTGGTATAACCCACCATATAATATGGAGGTGGCCACACCATTAGCGAAGTTCTTTCTTTCCCTTATTACGAAGCATTTTCCCCCTACACATAAATATAGTAAAATTTTTAATAGAAATATTATTAAAATTTCTTACTCTACGACTCCTAACCTTGCACATAACATCACAGCTTCAAATTTAGCTAAACTACCTAGCCGTAGGAACACGTGCAACCCTGTAGTTAGTACTAACTGTAATTGTAGGAATCGGGTTGATTGCCCCCTATCCGGGAAATGCCTCTCTAGTAACATTGTCTACAAATGGAAGGTTGTAACACCCACGTCCCGTAGGGCCTACATAGGGTTAACCGCCAATAGATTCAAGCAGCGTCTTTACATGCATACCCATTCTTTTCGTTACCCTCTAAGAAGGAATTTGACGTCACTTTCAGCTTATATCTGGAGTCTAAAAGACAACCACACCCAATATAAGTTACACTGGGAGATCCTAGCTAGGGCTAGATCGTATAACGGAAATAAAAGACCATGTGACCTCTGCGCCGCTGAGGCCCTGGAAATACTCTACGCCACAGACCACATCTTAAACAAAAAATCTGAGGCAATTTCGGCTTGTAAACATAAGTTGCACAAAACTTTCCTGTATTACAGCCCCACATTATACCCTAACGGATAGTACGATCTATACGTGGATATTTTACGTCTTGATGTGGGAGCTAAGTATATGTTTTGTTTATACAATTACTTATTTTCATAGGTAAGTATATATTACCCGTATGTTTGGTGAAGATACGTATACCTTCACGTACGTATATTTGATTGTTTATGTTATGGCGTATAATTTTATATATTCTGGTACATATGGTTTGGCTATGTGTATACGGGAGTTTTGCGTCTGTGTGAGTATGAGGTTCGTACGTATGTAGGGTGTGTGTATATGTGTACTTCATGTTTTGGTTGACTTACGTCTCCGAACATTCGTGTATTTGCATGTAGGTATGTGTGTGCGCTTGTTATATACGTATTTATTTATTTATATACGTTTATATAATTATTTATTTATTTTTATACACGCATACACACACACACATTTTTATATGTGCGTGGTTTTGTATACATATGGTAAGTGTTTAGCGTATGCTTGTGTATGTACGTATTTGTTTGCGTGTATGTATTTATTTATTTATATTACTTCTGTATTGTATTTATTTACTTTGTTCTTAAGTCTGAAGCGGAGATTCATACGGTCTCCTAGTTAGAATTTTAGTCTACGACTTCTGCTATACCATTTACGTGGTTTTGTCTTTGCGTGATATTGTTCTCCACGCTCCACATATGACATATTATCTTCGTTTTTTTCGTTCATTGCCAGAGAACGTCTCTATGAACCACCTAAGAGAACATTAGTCTACGACCTCTTTTATACCATAAACGTGGTTCTGTCTTTGCGCGTAATTGTTTTTCACCGTCCCTATTAATGACGTATTATATTCGTTTTTTCCCGTTCTTTGCCAGCGAACGTTTCCACGAACCAAAGTATCGTCTTCCTGTTTTCCTCCGGTTGCAACGTTTTTTGAAATATCCAGTTCTGCGTTTACAGATTGACTTTGTTAGTTTCAGAAGATCCCGTTAAGGGTGAAAGCAGCGATTCTTTGCTTAAACTTTAATCTGTTATTTAATAAATATTTGCTCTACGATTCTTATATATTTGATATATATTTATCCTTATCGAGCCCGCTTTGGATTTTAGTCTTCAAATTTATTATTATTACTATATATATATATATATATATATATATATATATATATATATATACATATATATATATATATACATATATATATATATATACATACATATATATATATATATAAATATATATGTATATATATATATATATATATATATATACATATATATATATATATACATATATATATATATATATATACATATATATATATATATATATACATATATATATATATATATATATATATATATATATATATATATATACACATATATATATATATATATATATATACATATACATATATATATATATACATATATATATATATATACATATATATATATACATATATATATATATACATATATATATATATACATATATATATATATACATATATATATATGTACACATATATATATATACATATATATATATATATATATATATATACATATATATATACACACATATATATATATACATATATATATATACACATATATATATATATACATATATATATATACATTTATATATATATATACATATATATAAAGATACATATATATATATATATGTAATGGAGAGATAGCATGCTTTCCAACAGACAAGTCTGGCAGAATGTCGGTTGACAGCCTGCCAAACTACATCCAGGCAATGCAACCCCACATCACCAACACAAGAGAGGTAACACCACAGGAGCATGAGGATAGAGAAAAAGCCCTCAATGCCCATATGGTGATGTGGACGAATATAATGCAGCCCAACAAAAGGACTGCCAACAACTTCCAGGCCTGGAACAATGACGTGCCGGCGTTGTATGGGTTTCGAAAAGACCATAAAACGGGCAGTGACCCTGTCACGGGACCACCAACACGGCCAGTCTGTGGAGCTAACATTGCTAGTAACTACAGACTGTCATACTTCCTCTCCCTGATCATACGCCCCATCATTGAAATGTCCCCAGATGTATGTGACAGCACGGAGGACCTCCTCAGCAGAATCGGCGTGAGTAACCGATCTAGGGACCTAACAAACTGCATAATAGGTAGTATGGATGTTGTGTCCCTGTATCCATCTATTGACGTGGATTTTGCTGTGGAGAAATGCGTAGAAATGATCAGTGAGAGCAATGTTGAGTTCCGTGGGATTGATACCAGTGAGCTGGGACTCCTACTTAAACTTACCTATAGTAATAATTACCTAGACACATATGACCTTAGCAACCTGTGCCCTACAAGACCAGCAAGAGGCAGACCACCTACCATTACCTCAATGGCCAAGAAAACCCACACAGATAGATGGAACGGGTGGACCAGAGCCATACGGACACCCGAAAACCACGATGAACTGAAGAAAATGATTGCACATGCGGTAGGGGCCAGCATAAAACTAACCCTTAAGGAACATATGTTTAAATTTAATGGAAAAACATATGCCCAAGAGGAAGGAGCAGCCATTGGTGTTAGCATTGCAGGCGACATAGCTAACTTATTCATGGTATGGTGGGACAGTAGACTTAAACTTAAACTTAAAGAACAATTAGAAGCCCCCTTAACCCTGATAATGTACTCCCGCTACGTTGATGATATAAACATCGTAGTTAAGACACCCCCTCTAGAGAACAGTCAGGAACTAGAGAAAAACACAATGGAAAGCATCCAGCAAATAGCAAACTCCATCCACCAGAGCATTAGAGTTACTATAGACTACCCAAGTAAACACCCCAACCATCGATTACCTGTACTAGACACAGAGCTCTAGTTAGATACCATTAACAACAAAAAACAAATCCTTCATTCCCATTATGCCAAACCCATGACTTCCAAACATCTGATCCACCGAAACTCGGCCGTTTCGGACCATACCAAAATCAACATACTGATTGCGGATTTGGTACGGGTGATGAGAAACGTGTTCCGCATGTGCAACCCCGAAGAACTAGAGAGACACATACAACACTTCATCCACCGTATGCAGTTCTCTGGCTACAACCAGAGAGATAAAATCAGAGTGTATAGAGGAGCCAGAACCAAATGGGAAAAAATGGTAAATAATGACATAAATGGGACC
>OZ024740.1:155854853-155859853 GCA_964016885.1 Eledone cirrhosa
AAGGAAAATGATGAAGAAGAATGACATAGAATGAGTAAATTGTATTATATAATATATAATACTGAAATAAGGTAGAAAGATGGGTATATTTATAAAAGATATAAAAGCCTTTGTAAAAAGAGGAATTTAAACTAATAAGGTATTGAGATATTAGCTGTATACTTTATGGAATGTTCTATGGAATTTATGCAAGCAGAGCGAAAATATATCTGTGCGTCTATTTATTATAGAATTGAAATTAGATATAATGGTAAATTTCTCGGCTAGGCAGAGATTACATGTTCTGGATAGGGAAGAATTCAGGTAGGGAGAGGCGCAACAAACCTTCCTCCAAGAGATGTTATAGTTAATATTTTTGTCTTTTAAGGACCATATGAGTTCCGAGAGTGCCGTGTTAGTTCTTTTAAGTTGGCATCTAAAAGACGATTTGTGATTATAAAATCTAACTTTGAAGGAAGTGGAAGTGGAACCGAAATAGGTAAAAGAATTAGTATCAGTTATAACCTTACACTCATAGACTAAGTTTTTATTAAGACAATGGTTATTAAGAGGACATTTAGTTTTATTAGGGCAATTACAATTACGATTAGAGAAATTAACAGAGTTATGAACAAGTGACCTAGTATTATATATAGAAGGAATTGGATTGGAGAAGTTATTTACCATAGGAACAATAGTTTCCTGATTTAGATTGGTGTTATGAACATTCAACGAAGTTACGTTTGACGTCGTATTTAAATTTACAGAATCTAGCCTAGAGTTAACTATTACGTCGGGTATACAACAGCTATTATTATGACGCTCAGTGTTGGAAGGATGTAATTTATGATTTAATATATTATTGTTGTGTTTAGAGATAATGTTAGAGATGTTGGAAGTGGTGAAATAAGAAAATTTAATTGTGTGTTTGTTAAAGATTTTACTATAGATATGTGAGGGAGGGAAACATTTATCTAAGGCCCTAAAAAATAGTTTAGGAATATTATTATTAATAGATAGAGAAAAAGAAGCATTAAACCAGATTATATTTTTGTATCTAGGTCTTTTATTTAAGTTATTGGAATGTTCATAATTAATTATTTTACTATAAGACCTTCGATGATTGGTTTCCTTACTGTATTTAATGTTATCAGGATAACCGGCTTTAGAAAGCGCATTATTATAGTAATTGAGTTTTTGGTATTGGCATCGAATATATCTTTATTAGAGGATATATTTGAGATTCTTTTATACACATATATATATATATATACATATAAATATATATGCATATATATATATATATATATACATATATATATATATACATATATATATACATATATATATATATACATATATATATATATATATATATATATATATATATATATATATATATATATATATATATATATATATATATATACATATATATATACATATATATATATATATATATATATATATATATATATATATATATATATATATATATATATATATATATATACATATATATACATATATATATACATATATATATATATACATATATATATATATATACATATATATAAATATACATATATATATACATATGTCGTCGGCAAATTCAGCATCCGATACCTTTTTCGCCCCAACTCTCCTGCTCTGAGCCGGTGCTACAGTAAAGCCAGAGTCCTGGTGTTTCTCCAGTGCAAGGCGCATACAATAGTCCACTACGATGATAAAAAGGTAGGGAGCCAATGTATCTCCCTGGAGCACTCCAGCCAGTATCTCAAAGAACTCTGTCATCCCATCAGGTGTAATGACTTGGGCTTTGGTGTTGGTGTAGAGCAGTGATATCAGGTCCACTATCCTCTTGGGGATTCCATAAGCCTGTAAGATCTTCATCAGGCAGTAACGGTCCACAGAATCAAAGGCCAAAAGTCAGCTCAAAAGTGACACAGAGGAGACTGAGGTTGGCTGGACATGCTCACCGACATCCAGAGTTGACATTGCACTCAGTGCTCCTTTGGGAGCCCCTACATGGACACACTAGAAGAGGAAGACCAAGGTTAACATATGTTGATGCCCTAAGGACAGACACTGGTCTGTTGGAGATGCAGGATATGGCAGCGATAATGAGGGACAGAGACCGCTGGAGAGAACTCGTCCATGGATCTCGGGAATTTTACCCGCCTTAGATAGATAGATAGATATATACATATATATATATATACATATATATATATACATATATATATATATATACACACATATATATATATATATACATATATATATATATACACACATATATATATACATATATATATATATACACACATATATATATATACATATATATATACGCATATATATATACACATATACATATATATATATATATATACATATGCATATATAAATATATATATACACATATACATATATATACATACATATATATACATATATACATATATATACACATATACAAATATACATATATATATATACATATACATGTATACATATATATATATATACATATATATATACACATATACATGTATACATATATATATATACATATACACACATATATATATATACATATATATACACATATATATATATACATATATATATACACATATACATGTATACATATATATATATATACACATTTACACACATATATATATACACATATATATATAAACACATATATATATATACATGTATATATATACACACACACACACACACACACACATATATATATATATATATAATTTAATGTATAAAAATCAATACAATATAATTACCTCATTACCAGAGGTTTCCCGAATGAGGCGAATACGAAATAAACGACTTCATTCGTTCGTCAGACGAGGCAATATAAAACATGGGCAAATACTTAGAAAAACACATCAAGAAAATCAAAAAAAGATATAGATAAATGAAATAGAAATTGAAATATATAAAAATCTATCAAGAAATATAGTTAGGTGTGTGTATATGTATGTATATACGCTCCCAGATGTGCATATATGTATATGTGTACATGTACATGTATAGTGAGAAAGTGTGCGTAATTCTAAAATAGGGCAAATGTATCTATATGTCTGTATTATACAAACAGAAATGGTTACATCGTAAATATACGAATATGAAGGCGCGCGCATAAAACGCCTGGACACTCGTACGCTTAGGTGCGGAAAGAAAGGAGGTAAGGGAGTGTAATAATTAAAAGAAAAGGGTCAGTCTCGATATATTTATAAAAATATAATAACGATAAATTAGAAAGAAAAAAATTAAAGAAAACAAAAAAAGGGGGGTATATACATACACAGACACGCGTGTCTCACAAAAGAAATGTAAAAATAATTATGCTTATATAAACACGCGCACTTACACTTCCATACGTTCGATACGTACATACACATACACACACACACATACCTATACTCACGCATATAAACCTGTTTACATGCCCACGTATGAAACTGAGTAAGTAAAAAAAGGAAGGGGGGGGGGAGAAGAAAAAAGGAACAAAACATAAAACCGAGATGTCAAAAACACGGATATAAAGACACGTACACATACGCATAATAAATACATACACACACACACAAACACCTGTACACACACACACATATACACATACACACACACACATACATACACACACATACACACACGCACGCGCGCGCACATACGTAGTCACTCATGTACATATATAAAAAGTATACACACATTAAGGCGTTCAGCCATATTGAAATGTGGATAAATAAGTACAAATATAAAATTGTAAGATAGGCTGCGCAAAAATAAAATAAAAATGAAAATATCTGGATTGAAAAACACAAAAGACAAGTGTAATCAGTTAGTGGAGGAAAAAGGGAAGTAAAAGAAGGGGAAGTAAAAAATAGAAAATAGAAGTGGATCGGAGAATAAAGGGGGGGGGGGAATGTGAAGTAAAAATAAATAAAAGTGAAAATAAATGAAATTATTGACAAGGATAAAAATGAAAGTAAGTCAGAAAGGGTAATTAAAAAGAGAATAATAAGAGTTTATGGAGGATAAGTATCTGAAAGTGTGTTAAGTTTATATGAGCTGGAAAGCAGGTGTGATTTCATGTGTGGGCAACTGGTGAAAATTTCCGTCTTTGTGTTCAGGCAGGTCTTTGGTGATTTAAGATTTTGCAATATCCAAAATTTTTCATTTATGCAGAGCGTGCATTTTCTTGTTCCTCTAGCATATTTTTTAGATTGGTTCAAAATTGACCAATCTAGTTTATATTGGATGCCTTGGTCTTTCAAATCCCAAATTCTGCTAGCCAGAGCTGTTGTAAATCTTTTTCTGGATGTCGAAAGGATGCGACATGTGAGTAATAACGCGTTTTGAATCTGTCTTGCGTCATACCCACATATCGTTCACTGGTGGCTGGATGGTTGTTGCTGATGGTTGTCACTTTAGCCGCATATACAATGGCTTTGGTGTTGCATTTACCTTGTAATGGGCATTCACTTTTGATTCTACAGGAGCAAGTTTGATTTTCTCTAGGTGATATTTTGTTGAGGATATAGGACTTAATAGGGGGACCGCAGGAATAGCTAATTTTAACACAGTTTCTGTTAAAGATCTTATAGTATCTATGTGTTCTAGGGAAATGTTTATCTAGGAGTTCTAGGAATTTTTTGCCTACATTAGTTTTAACTGCTAGAGAGTAGGGGGGTGTGAACCAGATTATTTTTCTTTTCCTATTTTTATGTTTAATAGAGTTAGTGTAGTTAGGTATGTATTTAATCGGTTCGCTAAAGCCGCTATTTTGGAGGGATTTATTATAGTAGGGGGATGCCTTATTAAAAATAGCTTCTGAGGAAGAGAGGGTGGAGATCCTACGACTAATATTAGGGATAAGGTTTTTAAAAACTATAGGTGGATGGCAAGATCCTTTATTTATATATTTTAAGTTTTCATTAGGTTTATGGTATGGTTTATAAGAAGCAGTAGGCAAATCTAGGTTT
>OZ024740.1:155869853-155872353 GCA_964016885.1 Eledone cirrhosa
GGGGGGGGCGGTCGAACGCTAAAGGAATGAGGGTGGGGAGTTCAGGCCGGGGGGAGTGTGGGTCTGTAAGATGAAGATGGTACGTTGTTCGACCGTAAGGCGATGGGCGGGTGTTCCGTGGCACTGGAGTAGGCCACAGACTGTGAGATGGCGTGCGGAGTGTCCAGGGCCACCAAAGTGGCGGGCGATGGGGGAACTGCCCCCGAGACGAATGTCCCGGAGGTGCTCCGTGACTCGGTCCGCCAATATATACATATGTATACACATATAAAAATAATTAAAAGGCCCAATATATATATATATATATATATATATATATATATATATATATATATATATATATATATATATATATATATATATACATATGTATACACATATATATATATATCAATACACAAATCCATCAATACGAACACAAACTAACGCTTATTAAGAGTTTAAATATAAATATTTATACATATATTATTTACAGTATAAAATGATAAAGAAATGAATAAAAATAAACATATAATATATAATATACTATATAATTATATAATTTATAATCTCCGGTCAATTTGCACAAACAATATAAATATTACAATAACACTATAATAACAATATTATAATATAATGGCATATAACTTAACAAAACATATAAAGTTACACACAGGGTGAGAAAAAAAAAATATTTGTATATATATATATATATATATATTTATTCAGGTTTGAGGTTTACCAATCGTAATGCAATAATATAGAGAGTACTCAACGTAAGGCAGTTCAACCGTCTGTTTTTGTAGTTGGTGGTGCTATTACGGAGTTAAATATTATAATGAAATGACAGGAGGCTAGATTTGTGTAAATCCTTGAAAGGTTTATTATACTATGATCATTTCAATGACCGGGTTCCGTATGAATCCGGTGATATCATCCGGTATTCGAAATATAATACGTGAATGTAATAGATAAAATCCATGGGGCTGAAAATCGAGGGCCCGAGGGCGACCGCTATTCTGTTCCTTCAACCTCAGCCGGTCGCCCTCGAGTGACGTGGCTAAAGTTTATAGTATGCTACTACCGGTCAGATAAACGAAAACAGTAAATGAAAATACTCGGCGTAGCTTAATTCGCCATGGGGCCCGGGGCGCGCCCGGTGTTTTAACCGCCACATAGTACCTTTAAATTACAGAACAAATCGGAACTATTAGATATATCAACCTGAAAATGTTAAACTGTTGAACTTTAAATTTTCTAACCTCTTTAATATTGAATATTGATTATTAATTTTTTAACTTCATCCTAGAAATCTAAACATTGTAACACACTGACTCCCAATATATTCACCTCTGCTAAGATGCGAGTCCTTGTGAAAATTATCTCGCACCAATCCTGGCCTGACTGGTCTGACATTAATATCGACCTTCCTCTCTATTTCTATCTTCCTTCTTATAGCCATCAACCATTACTTTTCTACTCCTCTAAGCACAATTTTAAAGTTCCAACTTTCTGTCGGACTGTTGGGTGGGTTTTAATGGCGGCGCGACCAGCTCCCTGGCGCACGAGCTTACCTGGAGTGCTTGGAAAAATAAATTTCCCCTTCTTTCGGTAAATGAAAATACTCGGCGTAGCTTAATTCGCCATGGGGCCCGGGGTGCGCCCGGTGTTTTAACCGCCACATAGTACCTTTAAATTACAGAACAAATCGGAACTATTAGATATATCAACCTGAAAATGTTAAACTGTTGAACTTTAAATTTTCTAACCTCTTTAATATTGAATATTGATTATTAATTTTTTAACTTCATCCTAGAAATCTAAACATTGTAACACACTGACTCCCAATATATTCACCTCTGCTAAGATGCGGGTCCCTGTGAAAATTTTCTCGCGCCACTCCTGGCCTGACTGTGGTCTGACATTAATATCGACCTTTCTTCCTCTTTCTTTCTATCTTCCTTCTTGTAGCCATCAACCCTTACTTTTCTACTTCTCTCTTCTCTTCC
The DNA here is from genome assembly GCA_964016885.1 of Eledone cirrhosa. Taxonomy (NCBI): domain Eukaryota; kingdom Metazoa; phylum Mollusca; class Cephalopoda; order Octopoda; family Eledonidae; genus Eledone; species Eledone cirrhosa. The sequence goes on from OZ024740.1 coordinate 155,871,842, forward strand.
TTATCTTCTCCCCTCTTCCTGTCTTCCTCCCGCAGACTTATCTTCCTTCCCCCTCTTGCTTGCCTATATCTGACCGATAGTAGTTGCATTTCTTTTTTTAGCTGACAGTAACCCTGGCTTCTCTTCTTCTTTCTTCCCCCTCTTCTGTCTCCTTCCTTTCTTTCTTTCTTTTACCTTGTGTCATGAGATTGACGCTAACTTATGTCCCCATCCCTTTCTGTTTTCGTTTATCTGACCGGTAGTAGCATACTATAAACTTTAGCCACGTCACTCGAGGGCGACCGGCTGAGGTTGAAGGAACAGAATAGCGGTCGCCCTTGGGCCCTCGATTTTCAGCCCCATGGATTTTATCTATTACATTCACGTATTATATTTGGAATACCTGATGATATCACCGGATTCATACGGAACCCGGTCATTGAAATGATCATAGTATAATAAACCTTTCAAGGATTTACACAAATCCAGCCTCCTGTCATTTCATTATTATATATATATATATATATATATGT
>OZ024740.1:155877353-155892353 GCA_964016885.1 Eledone cirrhosa
AGCAAGGTGGGCCTCCCTTACTTCTGAAGTTTCCGCCAAACGTGAGCGTTGTGTTTGAATGAGCTGAGAAGAAAGACGGGACTCCCTTGCCTCTGAAGTCTCCTCCAGAATTGTGCTTTAGTGCTGATGAAGCTGCTCATAAGGAGAGATTGCCTAAATGGGTAAAAAAACAAAACAACATGGATATGATCTCTATATATATTAGACGTTTATTAGAAGAGGAGGAAATAACTAAATCCAGTATTAGAACAGGGGGTTCGCAATGTAAGGGTTTTATTTCTTTTGTTAGAAAACAGTGACCTTTTTCGGTTTGGCATTTCGTAAAATTCTACTGCAGAAGCGATTTCATAAAACGGTACTGTATGATCGTTATAGAAGTATTTAAATTTAATATAGAGCAACTGTAATTGAAAAATGAAAATGAAACGTACTGTAGAAGGCAACAGTTTATTAACAGCGAAATAACGTTGTCTTTGATATGTTATTTTAAATAAGACAATGAATGTAAAAAAAAAACTGAATTAATTAACTCGGCAACCAAAGGGCTTATAGATCCCATTCATTAAGTTTACAATGAATATTTAAAAAAAACTGAATTAATTAACTCGGCAAACCAAAGGCTTATAGATCCCATTCATTAAGTTTACAATGAATATTTAAAAAAAAACTGAATGAATTAACTAGGCAAACCAAAGGCTTATAGATCCCATTCATTAAGTTTACATGCATGTATTCTTTAAACTATTCATTTGACTTTGAAAAATACTACTTACTGTTAGTGGTGGTTAACATGTATTAGAATAAAAATAAAAATTATATCGGAAAAAACGTACCTGAGAACACGCATCCCTTCTTCACAATTTAAGGGTTTTATTTCTTTTGATGGAAAACAGTGACGGTTTTCGGTTTGGCATTTCGTAAAGTGGTACTGCAGAATCGATTTCATAAAACGGTACCGTATGTTAACAGCGAAAGAACGTTGTGTTTGATATGTTATGAAAAAATTGATGAGTTTAAAAATTTGTATGAAATTGTAAATAAGCGACTACGGAAAATAACTCATCGAAGTATTAGAACAGGGGGAAATAACTCACCGAAAGCGATAGTAAATAGACCGTTTTGGGGCCCTAGGGACCACATTTTTCAAGTTAGAGATCTTTATTTGCTTCCTTGGCACTTTTTACATAGGTGTGTAAATTTTCATGTCCGTCCGATCACGTCTACTACCATTTAACCGTGCACAACTGAATTTCAACCACCACCCATTTCACAAATATATATTAGATATGTATATATATAATCTATATATATAAAACTGAGGTTGTCTGTCTGTCTATCGATTTTTGGCACACATCTCCTCTTAGAATCTCTCACGGAATTGCACCGAAATTGCTATACTTGTACATTGAGCCCTAGCGAAGACATCGGAAAAAAAAATTTCAAATTGACCCGCCCTATCTGACGAAATCGAATATAATGTATCGATTTTTGAGCGTAAGTGATCAGTTATTTCCCTTTGTTCTGTTTATATTCAGCGTAGCGTCTTACGTTCTCTTTACATTTTCTGCGTGCAAAAATTAAAAAAATGATTTCCCTTTGTTCTGTTTACATTCAGCGTAGCGTCTTACGTTCTGTTTACATTTTCTGCGTGCAAAAATTAAAAAAATTACGCTGGCTTTCTCTTAAAATGACATTAACACAATACACGAACAGTTGTCGAGCCAGCAAAATTTTGACCTGCAAAATTCATCAGTTCGAACACTAAGCTTCTGTTTTGCTTCATTTTCATTTAAAAGCCTTTTAAAACAATATTTTTACTTGAAAACAAGTCTATTTAAAGACTACGTAAAACAAGCAAATATTTCGTAAAAAAAAGCAAAAATTATATAAGTTTATTTAAAATATATGTATCTGTAAATTTCGTTAGGCGTGCAGACAGACAGTCGTGCAGACAGACAGTCGTGCAGAGAGGTGATATAGGCGTGCAGACAGACAGTCGTGCAGAGAGGTGATATAGGCGTGCAGACAGACAGTCGTGCAGAGAGGTGATATAGGCGTGCAGACAGACAGTCGTGCAGAGAGTTGATATAGGCGTGCAGACAGACAGTCGTGCAGAGAGGTGATATAGGCGTGCAGACAGACAGTCGTGCAGAGAGGTGATATAGGCGTGCAGACAGACAGTCGTGCAGAGAGGTGATATAGGCGTGCAGACAGACATAACTGATAATTTGGTTACGCTAATGTTTTTCTCTGCGTTGCAGTGTTTACATTTTCGATCTTTCTTAATAAATAACCAGTGCAGTTTTTATCCCCAGCATCCTCTTTTGTTATAACATTCGGGTTATCGTTATGTTTTCTTAACTTCATAAGGCATATTGTTGGTTGAGGGAATATTAATCAAAAACACCACATGCAAGTCTGCACAGTAGACATTACAGTTTTTAAGCCAAAAAAGAAACTTAACATTGTAACTTTAACACAGCTACTGAGCGACCCCGAGCAACGCCGGGCTTTACTGCTAGTACATTATAAAGAGAGAAGAAACATTAGATATAATTAATAAGATATACCATACCCAAATTCCTTCACCACTCCTCGACTACGTAGTTTCGTGACATATTATGCAAAAACACTACATCACAGAGATATATAATTTTTGTGAGGTCTGCCGAATTATCAAGAGGATACCTCATTAAGAGTTTCAAAACACATCCGTAGGACGCGAGATAGAATCCCGAAAGGTGGAGGGGGAGTCAATCACGTGATACAGCGGTCAAGAAACAGAGCTAAGCCTCTTACAACTATGAAAAAAATACCACGGAGGCGGAGGGGGTACTTATATCAAAGCCGTAGAAGAGGTGGCTAGGATGGCGAGAAGTATGAGTAATGATAGCTTTCCAGCAGCCACTACACTTCTATGGTTACTCTACCAAAGGGAGTTATAAACAATATACAGAAACACACAGATACATGCGGACACATACATATACATGAATATATCCACATATATCCTTGAATTAGTGGTGCATATATATATATATACATATATATATATATATATATATATATATATAATTGTTTCTACTTTTGGCACAAGGCCAGTAATTACCCAGTGCATTACTGGTACTTTATTTTATCGACCCCGTAAGGATGAAAGGCAAAGTTAACCTCGGCGAGATTTAAACTCAGAATGGCAAGGGCCGTAACTATGCGTCAAAGCATGGCGTCCGACTCTCTACCGATACTGCCAATCCCCCATACATATATATATATATATGTATAAGTTGTAAAAGAATGAAACGAAATTTCATTTCTCACTCTTAGTACGGCACTTACTTAAATGTAAGTATGTATGTATACGTACATACATATATGTATACAGACGTACAGTAGCATGCATATATATATATATATATATATATATATATATATATATATATATATACATACAGGTACACATATATATATGTACGTATCAGTTTAGCGGACGTTTATTATAACGCCCGCTTTGTCCGTTTGTAAACAAACTGACAGCCTGATTTATGCCGTACGGTGTTAAGGCAACCACGTCACCTTTTTGTTCAACACTGACACAGGAACGATGTACTAGTTTCAAGCTTCTTAGCTATCATCAGCACCGTATACCCTTCTGCCAGATGGTTGAACGTTCGAAAGTATATACTTTCCTTATGAAAATTAACGGCTGAGCAGCCTAATTTGCATATCGAGTGAGTTCAGTCGGCCAGGCGTACCGAAAACGATAAGTTGTAAAAGAATGAAACGAAATTTCATTTCTCACTCTTAGTACGGCACTTACTTAAATGTAAGTATGTATGTATACGTACATACATATATGTATACAGACGTAGAGTAGCATGCACATATATATATATATATATATATATACATATATACATACAGGTACACATATATATATGTACGTATCAGTTTAGCGGACGTTTATTATAACGCCCACTTTGTCCGTTTGTAAACAAACTGACAGCCTGATTTATGCCGTACGGTGTTAAGGCAACCACGTCACCTTTTTGTTCAACACTGACACAGGAACGATGTACTAGTTTCAAGCTTCTTAGCTATCATCAGCACCGTATACCCTTCTGCCAGATGGTTGAACGTACTAAGAGTGAGAAATGAAATTTCGTTTCATTCTTTTACAACTTATCGTTTTCGGTACGCCTGGTCGACTGAACTCACTCGATATGCAAATTAGGCTGCTCAAGTATAACAATATTTGTTTCGACACACGATTTCATATCAAAAACCTCGCAAAACTAATATATACATATATATATATATATATATATATATACATATATATATATATATATATATATATATATATATATATATATATATATATATATATATATATATATATATATATATATATATATATATATATATATATATATATATATATATATATATATATGCATATGTATATATATATATATGTATATATATATATATATATATATATATGTATATATATATATATATATGTATATATTAGTTTTGCGAGGTTTTTGATATGAAATCGTGTGTCGAAACAAATATTCTTATACTTGGGGAAGGTCATATTTGTGTAATATTGCCAGAATTAATAACAGAATACACTCATTGTTTGGTTGGTTTTCGCTTTTCGCTTCTGTGTCCTTTATATCGGTAATCTAATTTATTCGGTCCTCAATGTTGCCATTGACTGACCAACGGTCAAAAATACAGATAAAATATAGACACAAACACATATATATAGTTTATCAAAGTTCTTTCGTTGCACATCTGCAACATCGTCAGTGGTGCTATTGTTTCCTCCCGTTGCATTGTATTTTCTACGCCATCTTTATTTAGTCTGTTTATATATTTATTTATTTGTTTATTTTATTTTGTCTTCTTTGCGCATGCGTTTGGGTGTGTGTATAGTGTTTTGTTTGATGTGTGTTCGTGATTGGGTGGCTGTGTATTGGTTAATGTGTTCTATCTTTACAAGTGTGTGTTTATATGTGTTTGTTGTTATTGTGCTTGTGTATGTATTTATTTATTTATTTATTTATCTATTTATTTATTTATACTTCTCTTAGGTCAGTGTTGTTTGTTTGGGTCTTGTTGTTATTCCATTCATTTTTTCTGTTTAGCCTTGGCCTTCTAAGTTCTATTTCACTGGCCTCTCTGATTTGCCTATCTGCTGGGTGATTTCTATGTTTAGATATTATTCTAATTTCTATGTTGTCTATGTTACCGTCGTGTTGTTGTCTGGCATGTTCGTATAGTACTGAACCGTTTTTTCGTCCTTTTAGTTCCCCCCGTGTTGGTCTATCCATTCAACTATGCTACGAGCTGTCTCGCCTATGTATGTTGTTGTCATATTTCTGCAAGTACCCTCTGTACATCTTATGCTATAGACTACGTTTCTAGTTTTACAGTTTATCCGGGGGTTTACTTTACATATAATACATTTCCTATTAGTAGAGTGGATTTTCTTAAAAGGGTAGGTTTTGCTGATCAGGGATATTATGGTAGTTCCTGGCTTTTCTACCACCTTAATCTTTAAGTGGGTCTTTCTCAGGGCCTTTCTATACTTGTTAGCTAATTTCCCTCCGGGAGTAGCGTCCACAAACATGACACTCTCGTATCTCTGGTTGTCGTACCATGAGGTGGCTTTCCCTATCTTATGTCTAGTCCTATCTAAGCTATTCCATGATTTGCTCCTGTATAATGGGCAAATTCCTTTCATGTCGTTCTATGAGGGTCTTATACTTCTCCGTGGCTCCTTCGTATACTCTGATTCTGTCTCTTTGGTTGTAGCCAGAGAACTGCATGCGGTTGATGAAGTGTTGGATGCGTCTTTCCATTTCTGTTGCGTCGCACATGCGGGACACGTTCTTCATCACTCGTACCAAGTCTGCGATCAGAATATTAAACTTAGCACTACTAGACATTGCTGAGTTTTTGAGTATCAGGTATTTGGAGGCCATGGGTTTAGCATAGTGTGAGTGGAGATTTTGGGCTCTCTCGTCTATAGTGTTAATCCAGAGTTCCGTGTCTAATACAGGTAGTCTATTGTTAGGGTGTTTGGAAGGGTAGTCGATAGTTACAGTCATACTCTGGTGTATGGAATTAGCTATCTTCTGGATGCTTTCCATTGTGCTACGTTCTAAATCAAACTTGTTAGTACTCTCTTGTGGGGATGTCCTTATTACTATATTGATGTCGTCTACGTAACGAGAGTACATGATGAGGTCTATGGAGCTCTCATCAAGGAGATCTTTGAGTCTCCTTTCCCACCATACCATAAAAAGGTTGGCAACGTCACCAGCTATGCTGACGCCAATGGCTGCTCACTCATTTTGGGTGTAGATCTTCTCGTTGAATTTGAATATGTGGCCCTTTAGGGTAGTTTTGATACTAGCCGCTATTGCATGTGCGACCATTTTTCTTACCTGATCATTGTTTTGGGGGGTCCGTATAGTTTTGGTCCACCCAATCCACTTTCCCATGGGAGTCGTTTTTGCCATTGAGGTTATGGTGATGGTGGTGGTGGTGGTGGTGGTGGGGGGGGGGGGGAGTCTACCCCTTATGGGTCTACTGGGGCAGAAACGTCTAAGGTCATGGCTGTCTAGGTAGTCAGTGTCATAGGTAAGTCTAAGTAGGAGGCCCAGTTCGTCTGTGTCGACGTCGCAGAACTCCACCTCACTCTCAATGATCATCTTCACACATTTTTCCACAGCAAAATCAATGTTAATGGATGGGTACAGTGATACCACATCCATACTGCCTATTATGCAATTGGATAGGTTCCTGTTTTTGTTGCACTCACTGATTCTGCTGAGGAGGTCCTCTGTACTGTCACATACATCTGGGGACATCTTGATTATGGGGCGTATAACCATTGAGATGAAGTAGGAGATCCTGTAGTTGCTAGCTATATTTGCTCCGCATACAGGTCTTGATCCGTGCGGATCGTGTTGGCAGAAGGAAGGGTGGAACTGCCATTTTCCTGCATGATTCCTTTACGGCAGATGGCAACACAACATTCTCTAACGCATACTGTGAATCAGTCACTGTGCACAATAAAGCCAATGACCTGACATTAGTTGGGCTCTTTAGGCCGCCACAAACACGCATAATCTGTTTCAAAGAATGCCTCAACAGTATTAAATGCTTTATTAAACAGTGCCATTCTAGCAACATACTTTTGATGGGAGACTTTAATCTACCCTGTGTCGATTGGTCTACATGTAGTTTGAAACCAGGCTCCACAGTCTCAACCACTGACAAAGAGGCTGTCGAGTCACTTCTTGACTTCATAAATGAGTTTTTCTTGTCCCAACTTGTCCTTGCACCAAGGAGGCACCAGAAGAATATTCTGGATCTAGTGTTTAGTAACCACACTAACACTATACATAATATTACAGTGGAAAAAAACCCTTCTCTCAGACCATGACATGGTTCTTTGTAACCTGAGATTCCACCAGCCGAAAGCTAATCCCAGGGTCCTCTTTCCAGCCCACCCATTTGATAACATGGATCTCTACAATGCCAACTGGGATGCAATTATGAACGAACTATCACATGTCGACTGGTCTTTTACACACGTACACACTTCCACCAACATCAAAACATCTTGGCAATCTTTGTAGACACTGTCACAAATATATGTACAAAACACACCCCACCAAAACCTGTGAAAAAATCCAAGTGCAGTATTCCCCAAAACAGAAAAACAATTATCAGAAAAATAAAAAGAACAAACAAAAAAATTAACACACTAAAATACTGCCAACAGCAACACACACATTCAATGGCTATCAGCCTGCTTGAGTAAAAAAATATAACCTCCAGCAATGCATGATGACCATCATCAATAACCAGAGAGGTGGGCCATTGAGAAAATCAAACTCAATCCCAAAGTGTTCTTCTCATTCGCTAAAAAACACAAGGTCACCGTCTCCACTGTTGGCCCCCTAGTTGATGAAAATGGTACACTCCAGGACAATGCCAAAACCATGGGCGAGATACTGCAGAAACAATACTGCTCTGTTTTCAGCAACCCTGATATGGCCGATCTGGGCCGTATCAGTGATATTAACCCCCAACACACTATATCAGACATAACGTTTGGCGCCCCTGATGTCTTAGCGGCAATAAACAAAATTAAACACAATTCAGCAGTAGGCCCCGACAGGTTCTTTGCTTGTGTTCTGAAGGTGTGTCGACACCAACTTGCAACTCCTCTTGCTAATCTGTGGAGGAACTCACTGGACACTGGCTATATTCCTGAAAACTTTCTGTCCCAGTCCGTTGTCCCAGTCTTCAAAAAGGGAAATAAGTCCCTTGCAGTGAACTACCGTCCGATCTCACTCACCTCTCATATTATCAAGGTATTTGAGAGGGTGGTGAGATCACGAATAACGCACTTTCTTGAAAGCAACGGCCTGCTGAACTCCAACCAACATGGGTTCCGTAATGGAAGGGACTGCCTAACGCAGCTCCTGAATCACTTTGACGATGTTTTGAGAGCCTTGGGAGAGGGCTCCTACACTGATGTCATCTACCTTGATTTCAGGAAGGCCTTCGACAGGATTGATCATAAGATTCTACTGAAAAAACTATCCAATGTTGGTGTCTCTGGAAGGTTACTACAGTGGATCAAATGTTTCCTGACAGGCAGAACCCAGCATGTTGTAGTCGAAGGAGTAAAATCAAGCCCTGCCAAAGTCCGCAGTGGCGTCCCACAAGGCAGTGTGTTGGGCCCACTTCTTTTCATCATCTACATTAATGACATTACTGACATCATCAAACACAGTAACATCAGAATCTTCGCAGATGATTCCAAGCTCCAAAGGGTCATCAATGAGGTGGGTGACCGGACTTGCCTTCAGTCAGACCTACTGGCTGTTATCCAATGGGCAGAGATGAATAATATGCTGTTGAATGAGGATAAATTTGAACTAATCCACTTTGGAAAAAAGGATGCTCTGAAACTACCATACTCTCTTCCTTCGGGTGAAACTCTAGTGGCTTCCAATAACATCGGAGACCTGGGAGTAATTGTGGACAACAACATAAGCTGGGCCACTCATATAAACAGCAAAGTTGATATGGCCCGCAGAATGTGTTCCTGGATTCTCAGAACTTTCCAGTCGAGAGATATACACACTGTTGTCCTACTCTTCTCCACTTTTGCCCGACCCCACCTTGAATAGTGTTGTCCACTGTGGTCACCCCACACGAAACAAAGTATCATGAAAGTTGAAGCAGTTATTAGAACATTCCTCATTCTAAGTGTTGTTATTGTTGGAGTTAGCTTAGAAATTGATAAAATAGTAGAAGGGACAAGGTGTTAAACGAACAAAATAACAAAAAAAGTGTCAAACTTCCCATTGGTCAGTTCTGAAAGCATTCCTCAGTCAGAAGTCTATAGAATTCTTTCTGGGGTGAGGCTCCCTGTAGTGTTTTTGCCTGCTATTGTTCAGTACATTTGACCTCCACCATTATTTTGGTACTGTTGTTGGTGTATTGGTCAGCTTATATCTTGCTGCTGCTAACAATTTAGCAGTATCCAGTTTGTGTTTTTTCTTCATCCCTCCCGCCACCATCGTAGTGGTGGTGGTGGTGGTGGTGGTGGTGGGGGTCTTCCATGTATATGAAGAAATATAAGGCAATAAATGAAAAAAACAGAAAATAAATAAATAATATAATAAAATAATTAATATAATTTGTGTAATTTGAAAATAAATAAATAAATAGAGAATAAAGAATAAAGAATAAATGAGAGATTGGTGAAAAAGTAATGAAAATGCATATGGAGAAGTGAGAAATAATTGTTTCTACTTTTAGCACAAGGCCAGCAATTACCCAGTACATTACTGGTACTTTATTTTATCGACCCCGTAAGGATGAAAGGCAAAGTTAACCTCGGCGGGATTTGAACTCAGAATGGCAAGGGCAGTAACTCTATGCGTCAAAGCATGGCGTCCAACTCGCTACCGATACTGCCAATTCACCGCCCTGGAGAAGTGAGAAATAATGTAGGATAAAGTGTGTGTGTGTGTGCTATAACCAATCTCAAGGTCAGAATATGTTGGATAGATTGGTATGAGACAAGATGTTAAGATGAGATATTCAAACTCAATGTGTTTGTGTTATAATCTATCTCAACTTAAAATAAATATAAGGTGATACAGTGAAGAGGGCAGAAAACAAATAACAAATTAATAAAGAGAAATCAAGATTTAAGATTGGAACTTGAAAGTCAGAAACCTGGTAAATTAAAAGTGTTTGTGTTATAGATGTTGGCCAAATTATTATGGCTGTGTCCGATTCTATCTCTAGGCTATCATGGTGTCTGCTCTGCCAGGCTTGAGGGGAGTTCACAACCTAGGGTGTTGTTATTGCCCATATAGCTTGAGGGAGGTCTGGCCGAGAGGTGTTTTCATGTTCTGTAGAAGTCCCTATAGCTTGAGGGGAGTTCACATCTTCTTGTGTTGCTACTGTCCATATATCTTGAGAAAGGTCCCGGCTCTAAGGTGTCTGCATGTCCCGAAGAAGTCGGTTCTGAGGTTTATCAGGCCGCTTCCACCTCTTAGTATCTCGAGGGTCTCGTACAGGCATAGTTTGCATATGCAAGATCCCCCTTTCTCGGGTGGTACTTTCCTGATTATGTACCAGGCCAGAGAGTATGGGGTCCTGTCCAGCTTAAGCTTCCAGATCAGATCGGAGAGAGCTGTGCTTTTCCTTTTGGCCTCCTTCTTGAATGAATGGCGATGGTTGTACCAGCGGTCCTTAAAGCTCGTTGATGTGGCTCCTATGTAGAGGTGTTCGGAGTTGGGGGTTTTAACCCTACAACCGTACACTAGGTTCTTCTTGAGACATTCATTAACAAGAGGGCATGATTCACCAATCATTACCAAGAGGGCATGATTCACCAATCTCTCATTTATTCTTTATTCTTTATTCTCTATTTATTTATTTATTTTCAAATTACACAAATTATATTAATTATTTTATTATATTATTTATTTATTTTCTGTTTTCTTCATTTATTGCCTTATATTTCTTCATATACATGGAAGAACCCCCCTCCCACCACCACTACGATGGTGGCGGGAGGGATGGAGAAAAAACACAAACTGGATACTGCTAAATTGTTAGCAGCAGCAGCAAGATATAAGCTGACCACTACACCAACAACAGTACCAAAATAATGGTGGAGGTCAAATGTACTGAACAATAGCAGGCAAAAACACTACAGGGAGCCTCACCCCAGAAAGAATTCTATAGACTTCTGACTGAGGAATGCTTTCAGAACTGACCAATGGGAAGTTTGACACTTTTTTTGTTATTTTGTTCGTTTAACACCTTGTCCCTTCTACTATTTTATCAATTTCTAAGCTAACTCCAATAATAACAACACTTAGAATGAGGAATGTTCTAATAACTGACCAATGAGAGGAGAAGGGGACCTTTGACACTGAAATTCGTTTGTTTGAATTCATATGACTCCAGTTCCTCAGTGAATTAACAACCCAACAAGGAACTGGGCATATCAGAGTATTGACAATATTATACACCTAAACAACATATGTACTTGTCTATACCATACTAATTCAAACTGCCTGAAGAGGTCACAGCCAAAGATGGCTGTCACTGAAATATATATAGCAGTAATAAACGAAGCTAAATTTTAATCATTTGACTTTTATTTAACTTTATTTTACACTACTCCGGAGTAACCAAACCAACCTGCGCACTTCGTCGAGTGCTCCAGCCTGCATACTGAGGTGTTGGTATACAACCAACATAAACTCAAAATCTATCTAGCTCCCACACGGGTTGAGCGCTTCAAACAGTAGCGGACCTAAGTCACTATGGATAAACTGGCAACCTTAGCGTCACTGAAGGACATCCCCCTACCTGATAAACGAGAATACACCAGTGATCTCATCAAGAGTACGGACTCCCTCATCCGCAGGATGAGATGGAAGGCGTTCCACTTCGAAAGAGGAACGCAGAAAACTACCAACACAGAAAACATGGAGTACCTTTTTCGATCAAGGAGAAATCCCCCCCACAACAGACTAATGGAGGAGTTTGAAAACGAGATGATTAACATCATATCCAACCTCAAATTCTCCGGAAACCCAACCAGAAGTCAGGAGTACCTCAGACACCTGAGAAACCGGATTACAGAACTTAAAGGGACAACTGGAATACTTGTCCATGCTGACAAAACAAACAACCTCTACAACATGAACACTGAACTGTACAATAAGCTAATCCTCAGGGAACTGAGGAAGTGCTACAAAAAAAACACCTGGATTTACCCTGGATGAGATCAATGCCACAGCTTACAGGATTATATCCAGAATCGGCATAGAGGACAGGACGGCCCCATACCAACCAAGGGAGCCGCGGATTACCCTTAAAGACCACAAGTCAAACTTTGAGTCCGACCTCCCTGTCAGACTAATAGCCCCCTCCAGATCTGACCTAGGGATCGTCAGTAAAAGAATACTGGATAGGATTTTGCCCAAGCTTCGGAAGAAAACCAAATTACAGCAATGGTCATGCACGAGAGAAGTAATAGAATGATTCAAAATACTGCATGAGAAAAGTAGGACCAGCTTTATACAACTGGACATCGCAAGCTACTACTCCTCAATCTCACCCATAGTACTTAATAAGGCCCTATTTTTAGCGATGTCCAATACGAACCTAACCCGAGAGGAGGTGAGCATCATCCACGCCGCAAGAAAGACCTTAATCCGCTTCGATGGGGACCTTTGGACCAGGAGTGATTGGCCAAATAACTTTGACATCACGATGGGCTCCAGCGACTCAGCGCAGGTAACGGACCTGGTTGGGCTCTACCTGCTGAAGCAGATAAAAGATGAAATCCCCTGCCTGGGCGGCGGATTATACCGTGACGATGCTCTATTCACAGTACATGACCACAGCACCAATATGTTGGAGGGTATGAGGAGGCGTATTCGCCATTTCTTTAAGAACTAGGGGCTCAGCATAGAAATAGACCCAAATAGGAAGGTAGTTAACTTCCTAGACACCACCCTAAACCTGAACACCGAGCAATACTACCCCTACCACAAGCCCAACGAGAAACTCGTATATGTTAACGCCAAATCAAACCACCCTAGATCCATAACCAAGGCAGTGGTGAAGAGCGTCTCGGACAGGATCTCCAGCCTGTCCGCAAGTAAGGAAATATTCAACAACCACGCGGAATATTACAACGCAGCTCTAAAGAAGGCGGCACATGGACAAAATATAACATATAGTCCGAAAAGCCGGGAGGTGGATAGCCCAGCAGACACCCACAACCGCGTTGCCAGAGGGGGGAGGGCGAACCCTAACAATACAGGCAGAGAAGAATCAAATAGGCACCATGTACCAGACACCACCACACGGGCGGTGGGGACTAGTGCGCTTGACCACGAGATGGAGCACAATATGAGTAGCAGTCTCGGGCGTGACGCTAAATACCCCAGGACGGACGACCCCAACCGCAGGACACGTGGGTGGGGGGGAGGAGGAAACGGGCGACCACCCCACGATGGATCTCCCGGGGCGGACAACAACCACCCCACAAATCCGGGCCGCGAAGATAACAAAAAGTATAGAGCCCAAAAGGGAAGCAACAGTGCGGAAACCACCAGCAACCCAACAAATCTCCAACAAATCACGAAGCCCCCGAACCACACATATAGGAGGAGACACCGAAAAATCACGTGGTACAACCCACCCTACTCAGCGGCCCTAAAGAAAAGCTTGGCCCGATTATTTTTTGGAGCACTTGACAAATACTTCCCGAGGGACCACAGATACCACAGGATCTTCAACAGACACACTGTGAAGCTTTCGTATTCCACCACGAGAAATTTGGCCCCACACATTGCTAGCATCAACAGAAGTAGGCTTAAAAACCACACACAACCAGAAGATGGCAATACAAACACTCAGCAGAACCATGAGAAAGGAGGGAAGGGGGGACCCAGAGCCCACCCAAGAAACACAAACAGACCCAAGGACCCCCCACCGAGCATGGGGGAGGACTAACATGTAACACATAATGAGAACCCTAATCTAGGCAGGCAGAGGCCGACCACCCTCTGCAACTGCAGAAACCCCGAATCATGCCCTCTTGGTAATGAATGTCTCAAGAAGAACCTAGTGTAGGGTCGTAGGGTTAAAACCCCCAACTCCGAACACCTCTACATAGGAGCCACATCAACGAGCTTTAAGGACCGCTGGTACAACCATCGCCATTCATTCAAGAAGGAGGCCAAAAGGAAAAGCACAGCTCTCTCCGACCTGATCTGGAAGCTTAAGCTGGACAGGACCCCATACTCTCTGGCCTGGTACATAATCAGGAAAGTACCACCCGATAAAGGGGGATCTTGCATATGCAAACTATGCCTGTACGAGACCCTCGAGATACTAAGAGGTGGAAGCGGCCTGATAAACCTCAGAACCAACTTTTCGGGACATGCAGACACCTTATTTTATTATATTATTTATTTATTTTCTGTTTTCTTCATTTATTGCCTTATATATCTTCATATACATGGAAGACCCCCCCCCCCCACTACCACTACGATGGTGGCGGGAGGGATGAAGAAAAAACACAAACTGGATACTGCTAAATTGTTAGCAGCAGCAAGATATAAGCTGACCACTACACCAACAACAGTACCAAAATAATGGTGGAGGTCAAATGTACTG
This sequence comes from Eledone cirrhosa, assembly GCA_964016885.1. NCBI lineage: Eukaryota > Metazoa > Mollusca > Cephalopoda > Octopoda > Eledonidae > Eledone > Eledone cirrhosa. Next base: position 155,892,117 of record OZ024740.1, read on the forward strand.
AACAATAGCAGGTAAAAACACTACAGGGAGCCTCACCCCAGAAATAATTCTATAGACTTCTGACTGAGGAATGCTTTCAGAACTGACCAATGGGAAGTTTGACACTTTTTTTGTTATTTTGTTCGTTTAACACCTTGTCCCTTCTACTATTTTATCAATTTCTAAGCTAACTCCAACAATAACAACACTTAGAATGAGGAATGTTCTAATAACTGACCAATGAGAGGAGAAGGGGAC
>OZ024740.1:155894853-155918338 GCA_964016885.1 Eledone cirrhosa
CTAAATGTATACTTTTGTTTTTGTTTTTTAATTTCCGGTTGATTCTATTTATTTATTTTATTCTATATTTTATATTTTATATTTTATTTGTAATACTACTGTGCATTATATTTACTGTCTGGCCCTTACTCACTCATCCACATACATGTCTGTTTACCAACCTTGTAATTATAAGTAATTATATATTATATTATGTTAATTATTTTATATAATATATTATATTATATTGTATTTGTTATTGTAATATCGATCCTTATCACTTACCGTTAATTATATGTAACATTATGATATGTTAAACTTTATATATCATGTAAGATGTTTATATATTTTTTTGTACCATCATAATTTTTGTGTATTGTACAATTTATTTTTCCTCACGTACTCTGTAACTCTATATGAATTGATTTGTTAACTTGAATGCCATTATATATTGTATATTATAAATGTTAGTATATTATTATTATTATAGTATTATTGCGACATCTATATTGTTTGTGTAAATTAACCGGAGATTATCTATTCTATTATATTATATTATATAGTATATAATTGTATAGTTTATTATTTATTATATGTGCTACTTATAATAATATCATATTATTACCTCATGTATATTGGGTATATGTATTATTATTATTATTATTATTATTTTCATTCCTATCATGCTTATTTATATTTAAACTCTTAATAAGGTTTAATTTGTGCAGTTGAAGATGGATATGTGTATTGATGTATGTGTATGTGTGCGTACGTGTGCGTACATATATACATATGTATATTCTACCTTTTAATGTTTATTGTAATTTTAATATTGGTAAAGGTATATTATATTATATTACATTGTATTATATATAATTCCTGCTCTATATAACCACCTTTGTTTAGCTCTAGGGTTTTTTTTGCTTTGGACTATATTTGTAATATGGTTCTTAATGTTATACACCTCCTTAGTAATTTTTATTATATATTTTTATTATATATTTTTACCCATAATCTTGCAATACTTTAGTGTATGTACACTCCATATTCTTCGGAGTTTCCGGCTTGTATTGGCCGATAATACTTCTTGTTGTTTTAATTGCCCTGATGAGTCCTTAATAGGACGAAACATTGTCGGCTAATAAAGACTTTTGATGTATTGATGGCTTCTTTGTTTACTTATATATAGAGATTTTGAGTTTATGTTGGTTGTATACCAACACCTCAGTATGCAGGCTGGCGCACTCGACGAAGTGCGCAGGTTCGTTTGGTTACTCCGGAGTAGTGTAAAATAAAGTTAAATAAAAGTCAAATGATTAAAATTTAGCTTCGTTTATTACTGCTATATATATTTCAGTGACAGCCATCTTTGGCTGTGACCTCTTCAGGCAGTTTGAATTAGTATGGTATAGACAAGTACATATGTTGTTTAGGTGTATAATATTGTCAATACTCTGATATGCCCAGTTCCTTGTTGGGTTGTTAATTCACCGAGGAACTGGTATGACTCCAGTTCCTCAGTGAATTAACAACCCAACAAGGAACTGGGCATATCAGAGTATTGACAATATTATACACCTAAACAACATATGTACTTGTCTATACCATACTAATTCAAACTGCCTGAAGAGGTCACAGCCAAAGATGGCTGTCACTGAAATATATATAACAGTAATAAACGAAGCTAAATTTTAATCATTTGACTTTTATTTAACTTTATTTTATATATATATATATATATATATATATATATATATATATATATATACTAGCAGAGGTACCCGGCGTTGCTCGGATATTAAATAACAGTTGTGTATACCATTTATGTCAATACTTCAGTGCTGCTTCGAAAACTATACTTTTACAAAATCATCCGCTTTTTCCAAAAGGGGGTTCCTGCCCCCAGGGGTCCCCTACCCAATATGTGCCAATTCTGAGAGTTCACATTCATCTGTCGGACAAACATAGCCCATGTGTCAAGTTTTGTGAATATCGGTTGCGAACTCCAGAAGTTATGACGTTTTGTTGCATTGCACTGCAGTGCTTCAGTCGACTCCAAGGAAGTGGTTAAAGTGGTTAAAGGGGTTATCTGGCGGGGAGCCCTATAATCAATATCTTGAAAAATGAGTGCCCATGACCATCCGGAGTACATAAGTAACCTATGTCTTAAGTTTGGTGAAAATACTGTAGAAATGCATAAGATTTATACATACGCGCGTGCGTTCGTGTGTGTGCGTGTTTGTGTGTGTGTGTGTGTGGGGGGGGGGGGGGGTGTATGTATTTGTGTGTGCGTATGTATGTGTATGTCCGTCGGGGCATACGTATGTACTGGCCTAAATCTTCACTATTTACTTTTACTATTTTAATAACCTGTCATTTTCGTTTTCAATTTTATTTACATCATTCTTAAACTCCGGGGCTGGAAATCATTGTTATTTTAAATAGAATATTAGTCCAACGACTCCATTTATACCATAAACTTGGTCTTGTCTTTGCATGAAATTGTTCTTTACGCTCCACATAACGATGTATTTTCTCGCTTTTTTCCCGTTCATTGCCAGGGAACGTCTTCACGAACCAAAATATCGTCTTCCTGTTTTCGTTCGGTTGCAACATTTCTCGAAATATTTACTTCTGCGTTCGCAGATTACTCTCAGTTCAATTTGAATGGGAAATTCCTGTTTCATCGATTTTCTCCGTAACCATGGAAGCTTGTAGTAGCCAAAAGTTTATTAACAGCGAAATAACGTTGTCTTTGATATGTTATTTTAAATAAGACAATGAATTGAAAAATACTACTTACTGTTAGTGGTGGTTAACATGTATTAGAAATAAAATGAAAATGATATCTGAAAAAACGTACTTGAGAACATGACTCTCTTCTTCGCAATTTAAGGGTTTTATTTCTTTTGATGGAAAACAGCGACTGTTTTCGGTTTGGCATTTCGTAAAATGGTACTGTAGAATTGATTTCATAAAACGGTACTGTATGATAGTTTACACTTTGATTGCCCTGGTCAGCAAGAGGGGCCTCTATATATTAGATATTTATTAGAAGAGGGGGAAATAACTAACCCCAGTATTAGAACAGGGGGAAATAACTCATCGAACGCGATAGTTTTGGGGCCCCAGAGACCACATTTTTCAAGTTAGAGATTTGAATATATATATATATATATATATATATATATATATATATATATATATACATATACATATATATACATATATATATATATATATATATAGTAATAATAATAAATTTGAAGACTAAAATCCAAAGAGGGCTCGATAAGGATAAATATATATCAAATATATAAGAACCGTAGAGCCCAAATTTATTAAAATAACAGATTAAAGTTTAAGCAAAGAATCGCTGCTTTCACCCTTAACGGGATCTTCTGAAACTAACAAAGTCAATCTGTGAACGCAGAAGTGAATATTTCAAAAAACGTTGCAACCAGAGGAAGACAAGAAGACGATACTTTGGTTCGTGGAAACGTTCCCTGGCAAAGAATGGGAAAAAACGAATATAGTACGTCATTATTTGGAGCGGTGAAAAGCAATTACACGCAAAGATAAAACCACGTTTATGGTATAAAAGAAGTTGTAGACTAATATTCTATTAGGTGGTTCATAGAGACGTTCTCTGGCAATGAACGGAAAAAACGAAGATAATACGTCATATGTGGATCGTGGAGAACAATTGCATGCAAAGACAAAACCACGTAAATGGTATAACTGAAGTCGTAGACTAAAATTCTAACTAGGAAACCGAATGATTCTCGGCTTCAGAGTTAAGCATAAAGTAAATAAAATACAGAGGTAAAAGAAATTAAATAAATACATACACGCAATCATATACGTACATACACAAGCATACGCGAAAACACTCGCCATAGATATACAAATACACGCATATATATATATATATATATATATATATATATATATATATATATATATATATATATATATGTATGTGTGTGTGGGTGTGTGCGTGTATACAAATAATTAAATAAACGTATATAAATAAATAAATACGTATATAACAAGCGCACACACATACCTACATGTAAATACACATATGTTCGGAGACGTATGTAAACCAAAACACAAGGTACACATGTACACACACCCTACATACGTACGAACCCGCATACTCACACAGACGCAAAACTCACGTATACACATAACCAAAAGCATATGTACCAGAATATATAAAATATACGCCATAACATATACAATCAAATATACGTACGAGAAAGTATACGTACCTTCACAAAATATACAGGTAATATATACTTACCTATAAAAATAAGTAATGGTATAAACATAACATATACTTAGCTACCACACCAAGACGTAAAATATCCGCGTATAGATCGTACTATCCGTTAGGGTATAATGTGGGGCTGTAATATAGGAAAGTTTTGTGCAATTTATGTTTACAAGCCGAAATTGCCTCAGATTTTTTTGTGTAAGATGTGGTCTGTGGCGTAGAGTATTTCCAGAGCCTCAGCGGCGCAGAGGTCACATGGTCTTTTATTTCCGTTATACGATCTAGCCCTAGCTAGGATCTCCCAGTGTAACTTATATTGGGTGTGGTTGTCTTTTAGACTCCAGATATAAGCTGAAAGTGACGTCATATTCCTTCTTAGAGGGTAACGAAAAGAATGGGTATGGATGTAAAGACGCTCCTTGAATCTATTGACGGTTAACCCTATGTAGGCCCTACGGGACGTGGGTGTTTCAACCTTACATTTGTAGACAATGTTACTAGAGAGGCATTTTAATAAATAAATATATATATATATATATATATATATATATATATATATATACTAACAGAAACACCACTCTCCGAGTGATTTTCTTCTCGTGTAAGTATGAGTGTGCGTGTGTTTTGTAATGTAGCTAGCGATTTGTACAAATGTATGAAAAGGAAAACTACATGTAAATGATAAGCAGCCTATCAAATTTAATATAATGACAAAATGATGAACTCCTAACTTAATTAAACCAAGATGTGCAATTCATGATTAACCAGTAATACGCAGTGGCTATGATTGAAACAGTCCAGCGCAGCACTTTGATGAGATTCACATCGTTACCGATTTTCGAATGAAACATTTTTAATCGACTCTCATATACACCAGCGGTCGCCAACCGGTGGTCCGCTTCGAGAGAAAATGTTGGTGGTCTGCAGAAAAATTTCAACATTATTTACAATTTTTATATTTTATTAATAATAAAACAAAAATAATATTTGGTTAAAATATATTTTATAACACCCCTAAAAAATGTTTCTCTTCAGTAAACATCTAACACCCATGAAAGAATTTTACACATATGTATCATCTATCAACAATATGACAAACGTACGCTTCAGTATTGTTTAATAAAATGGAAGTTCTCTGATCATTATTTTACAAATATATTTATCTTTTTGGAAAAATTCATATTAGTGGTCCGCGGGATTTAAAATTATGAATTTAGTGGTCCGTGAAGTCCGAAAGTTTGGCGACCGCGGATATACACCATAGCGACTTATCTAGGAAGGTGCTATGTAGTGAATCGCTAAAACTTCTGTTATGATGTGCGAATGATACCAACCCGCAACGACATATTTCATTTTGCGGACCATTTACTTTAATATTAAAGTACAATACTTATATTTATGGTAATTGTTGTTAGTGTGAGTACACAATGTGATTGTATATACATGAATATATGTAAATTGGGAAAATATACAAATATATTTCATACAAATATACAATTATATGTTAGTTAAACATCGTGATCATATGTAGATTAATGAAACAATTAAAAATAATTTTTGACATATATCAGGAAATGAAACAGTGACTTTAATCCACTCACTGGCATTTTACCAATTACGTAAAGATGCAAGGCAAAGTTGAACTGGGTAGTATCTGTATTCATACCGTTAAGGCATAGGGCAATAGATTGGTAGAATTGTAACAGTGTAGGACAAATTAATTTCAATTCAAATTCCGCCGAGATCAACTTTGACCTTTATCTTTCCAGAATCGATTAAATAAGATACCAGTCATGCACTGAGGTTGATATTATCAACCTTTCACCCACTAACTTGCTGATATTGTGCGTGAAGTAGAAACCAATTATTTTTAAATGGTTCATGCTGGTGGTTTGGTACAATTGTTAGAGCATAGGATAAGATATTTTGCATTCTGAGTTTGGGCTGTGCGGTGGGTAAGTTCGTGGGGTGGGGTAGATTGGTCAGTGATGGTTAAACTTTCTTCGTGATCCGATTTAAGACCATCACCTGATCTTTAGATGCTTTTATCAGAGCTTACTTTGATGCAAGCATGTGGGTCAGATCTCCAGTTTGCGAATAACTTCGCTGAGAACCTTAAAAATAAAGAATTAAGAGAGCTGACCCTGACAAAACCGTAAAAGCAAATTCTATTCGTATCCAGACTGTATTATAGAAACAATCGACCCCAGAGTTTCAAGGTGACTTTGGTGGCAATTGAACTCAGAGCGTAAAGGTCTGTAAATAAGTGTCACCGACTATTCTATCCATCGCTGTGTTATTTCTGTTTCTTTCCTCCTTGTTAATAAAATAATTGTTTCTACTTTGGCGCAAGGCCAGCAATTACCCAGTGTATTACTGGTACTTTATTTTATCGACCCCGTAAGGATGAAAGGCAAAGTAAACCTTGAATGATTTCTAGTATAGGTACAAGGCCAGTAATTTAGGGGCAGGGGAAAGTTGATTAAATCGACCCCAGTGCATGACTGGTACTTTATTTTATCGACCCCGTAAAGACGAAAGGCAAAGTTAACCTCGGCAGGATTTGAACTCAGATCATAAAGGGCCGTAACTCTATGCTGCAAAGCATAGTGTCCGACTCTACCGATACTGCCAATCCAAATAATAACAATAATAATAGCTGTATAAACGAGGATTTCGATATTGATAAAAAAAAAAGTTAAAATTAGTTTTTAGAGTCATTTGAGCACCGATAAATATATATATTGTTCAAACTTATTTTTATTTTCCACTTATATCCAAGGCTGAGCGTTTTCCAGTACTGATATTCGAATTTCTTATGTTGTTGCTATATACAGACTGTCCGTAATCATAGTTTCTATCCGAGGCACTCAATTTTATATCTGTGGGGAAAAAAAGAAAATTTTAAATGCTGGCATATTCGTATATAAATTAAAAAAATAAATAAAAGCGTTGTGTTGTGTTGGTGTTGGTGTTGTTGTTGGTGTGTGTGTGGTTTTCCACTTATATCCAACTATAGATATGATATGTAAATTGAAAAGTAAATTGACAATATCTTCTTCGTCCACTTATTTCTGAGAAGGTCGTGGGGGGCAGAGTCCTCCTCAAACAGTCCTTCCAGGGAGTCTGTCAGAAGCAAACATCTCTAACTGATCCAGCTGGATCCCAAAACGTGACCAGCCAAGCCCATGGATGTTATCCAACTATCTTGCTCGGGGTCTACCTCTGGGTCTCTTGTTGGTTGGTTTTGCCTGTAAAATCTGTCCAGCGATTCTTTCCTGAGACATTCTAACTACACGCCCATAGCATCGGAACTGTGATCTCTCAATCGAGAGAGTAGCGGCTCTACCAGGAGTGACTTTCTGATCTCTGAGCTATGCCTTTTATCGAATAACATTACTCCAAAGATCCTTCTGAGGAACCCCGTTTCAGCCGATTGTATTTGCAATTGTATTCTTTTGGTCATTACCCAATATTCACAACGTTCGGTACGGGTTGTCAGAAACACCAGGAAGATAGTGTTTGACTTTTACACCTACCTCCCTTCTTCTGATTACTGAGTGCTGAAGCTGGCGCATTACTGCCTCAGCTTTTGCAATTCTTGCACTTAATTCAGCCTCCTACCTTCCATCACTCATGAACTCGGCCTTGAGATACTTGAACTGCTTCAGTGAAACTCCATTCACATGGATATAAATTTGAGCGACTTCTGTCCACCGGTCCATCACACAATATGTATGCGTGTTTGTGTGAATGTATGTGTGTATAAAAAGAAAGAAGGGGATACACACATATATGTCTAACTTAAAAGCGGTGACACACATACACACACACAGACACACATATATATATATATATATACATATATATATGACACACACACACATATATATGACACACACATATATATGGCACACACACACACACTGTCATATTACCACTGAAGAGCTTTGGCTCGGGTAAACATCTCAATTTTGGAACCGTCTGGGTTGTCCAGAACTGATGGGGAAAGACCTGACGATCTTACCATGTGCCCCTGGTCAAGAGGCAGATGCCATGTCTGGGACATCACAGTTAGTAACTCTTTTGCTTCTTCCCACACCCTGGATGCAGCAGTAAGGGCGAGAGCCACTACATCCACAGCTGAACAGAACAAAATCCTAAAATACCGTGATCTGTTGGCTAACTACATTTTCCAGCCTGTGGCGTTCGGAGACGTTCGGGGGAGTCAGGCTATTGACTGCGAGATTCTTAGTTTCACTGGTGGATCGCCTAACACAGGTAACTAGTGAAGCTCGTGAGGGCGCTTGGTTATTCCTGTACCTCAGCCTCGCCTTCACTTGTGGTAACGCTGCGAGTGTGCTGGCTTGCCTAAAACATTATTAGAGAGGTTTCCAAGTGCTCCCCGCGATATTGTTATCTTTTGCTCTGGTAGTAGCTCGTTTGTCCACCCCTTTCGCCTGCCTTTTGTTGTATGTGGTCCTAGATGTGAGTATTACCTACTTGTGTATTGTATGTGGTCCTAGATGTGTGTATTACCTGCTTGTGTGTTGTATGTGGTCCTAGATGTGTGTATAACCTGCTTGTGTGTTGCATGTGGTCCTAGATGTGTGTATTACCTGCTTGAATATTACCTGCTGGTGAATTTGAGGAGGAGTGGGATGCCCTTCCCGGGTGCCCTCAAAGCGTCGGGTGGTTCAGGATTGGTGGGGTACCTGAATCAACCCTTTGTGGTTATCCCCCCTATTGGGGAATTTTGATTGTTGTATTTTTCTTGTTTATTGTTATTGTTTTCCTATTTTTTACCCGATTTTTATGTAAAACCCCCAGTGTCCCAGTCTATTGTATTGTCCCCTATATGTCGGCCCTTGTGGCCAATAAATGAAACCGTTATTAATAGTAGTAGAAGCAGCAGCAGCAGCAGCAGCAGCAGCAGCAGAAGCAGCAGTAGCAGTAGTGCAAACTCTTTTTGTAGATGTACCAGACTGTTTGCCGAAAGGCTTCGCGGTTGAATGGCTAGATCATCAGGGGGGTGGTTTGTCCTTATAAAATCCACTAGAAATTACAATCACATTATCGACTAGATGATCCGCTATTTTTCAGATAACTAACAAATAAGTCGTCCCCTGGTTGACAGATATATTTAATTTGTCAATCGGTGAATTTGGACAATTCTTTGATTAAGGTGACCTATTGATGGTTGTGATGCCAATTTCATAGTACTGTATCCTGAAAGTCGCGATAATCATGCTTGCTGACAGACATACACCCCTCTCACATATCGTCGACAGATATACTTCTACCTCCTCTTAACGATTATTCCATCTCAAGCTGAGCAGGCAGATACACTCGGATGCGCACATAGACGCACTCATGCATGTACACACTCACTAAGCTAGATATCTACATACACGACCACTCCCTAAACACATAAAAATGTTATATGGAAGTGTGTGTCTGCATCTGTATCTATAAAATATGATCAATTCTTTCTAAAACACGCCTATGAAGAAAATTTACAATTGGATGAATAATATATACCCTTATATGGACAAACCACACCTTTGATGATACAGCCAGTCAGCCACGAAGCCTTTCGGCAAACTGTCTGGAACTAACTGTTGAAACGTCTATAGCTCAGCTGTTAGGTCCCGATTCTTTATAATATAGCCACATCTACTACCCCAATTTGAAACTACTTAGACCATTACTCAACTGAGTACTCGGTACTAGTTGATTTAAAGCTCAATGCAGTGGGGGTCCAGCAGAGCTGTTATACATAATTTCAACACTAAAGATTCAAAGCATTATCAAACTAACAAATGATCCTGCCGGCATAGAATTTCAACGATTGGGTTATAATTTCATAATTTAACGCATAGGTTTCAATTCAGGACCGGTATCATCCGAGGTTATTAAACTCTTCATTAATATTTCACACATAAGTAACAATTCATTACATTAAAGCACTCATTATGGTAACAATTTACAGAAGTTTCTAAAGTTTCAAAAACACAATTCAAAAATAGTTCAAGTATGGCAATGATGAAGAGGTGGCTATGTTTGTGTGAGTTAGAGAGAATCTTATTTTGAGTTACAATTACAGGGAATCTTATTTTGAAAGATCGTATTTAAAAGCTTAGAGTAATTATTAAAAGAAGTGTCTCATTAATAAAACCGTAGGTATATATTTTGAGAAGTGCGATATTTATACTTATAATTTGGTTCAGAGGTAGCAATGGTTGCATGCAATTGGATATATTCAAGATTTAAAATTTAAGATTTATTTAAACCACGCGTATCACGACATATACACGTGCTTTAATGTAATGAATTGTTACTATATGTGAAACATTAACGAAGCCTTTAATAAACTCTGATGATATCGATCTCTACTGAGAGCATCGGTAGCCGGGTCGCCTCCATATCAATTCTTTGTTGAATTTTGCTATGACCCAGTAGGGATTACCAAAATAAATCTTGTATGTTCATAACATCAGATGAAGTCGCTGATTGTCTTACGTTATGGTCTCTGACGTAAGCCGTCTACAGAAATGTGTATTATGTAATTATGAAACAAATCAATAAATCAAGTTATTGCGAAGCATTTTAAAGCGCAACGGAGTATCGCTGCTTCTAGTTAGTTATTTCATATTAAAATGAGTGGAAATTTTCAAAATTGTCACCGTATTGATAATATATTTTTGTTTTTCTCCAAAGATTTTCTTCCGCGAATTTATATTGTAGTTGTAATTTTCAGAATAATCTATTGTCTCTGAAGTTTATTTTAGAAATTAAATTCAGAAAAGAAATTAAAATAATTGAATACGAAACATGAAAAACAATATGATTGTAATAAAGTACAATTTAGCTTGGCAGAACCCAGCCATTTCAAGTCAACCTTGAAAATACTAGATCTTTATATGTCAGCCTAGCAGAGAACATTTCTTTTCATGTCAGCTTTAAAAACCCTAGCCTAACAAGCCAGCTTAGCAAGGGATTCCATCTAACTGGTCAACATGTAAACTAGCTCTTCCCAAATCAGTCTGACAGAATCCAACTATCTCATAGAATTCAATCTAATTCAATCCGTTTTGCAGAAACCAGCTCTCTTACATAGAACCCATCCCTCCCAAAGTCAACCTCGCCTAATCCAATCAGTTTGGAAAACAAGCCTTCACCAATTCAGCCTAACAGAACCCATCTCTCTCCAGTACAACTTGGCGGAGCCTAGATCTCTTTCCAAGCGAACGTTCATTTGGATATTGGGACAATTCACTGCAAGTTAACGAATTACTCGTCAATATAGCTCTTTTCCTTTTATAAACGGTGAGCATTTTCCTTTTATTCATAATACTTATTGGCTGCAAATTCAAAGAGCCTTTTCTCATGATCATAAATTACTCCAAGATTTTGATTAGAAAAAAGAATCTCAAGCATTTCAATGATTATAATTAGAAAGGGTTACGGAACTAACACAAATTCTGAAAAGAGAGAGAGCACAAGAACATGGCTTGATAGATGTTAGTATTCTATTAAGGTCCACTATACTGTATATTAAAAAAAAAAAAAAAAAAAAAAAAAAAAACATAGAAGACCAAACTGTCGGCAGAAAAAAGTACCCACTTAGCAGTAAATAATATGTATAATCTTCGCACAAGCTTTTTTTCCAGCTGAGTAGATCGAAGTAAAGGACACAACGGGCCGCCGGGAAACGAACCTACGACCTTATGATCGCCACATGCCTTCACACTAAGACACATGCCTTCAATATATCCATCATAACTATAGTCATTCTAACTACATTCATCCAAACTATGTCCATCCTAACTATGCTGATCATAACTATATCCATTCTATGTCCACCATAACAATAAGCACTGTATGTTCATTATAACTATATCAACCCCAACTATGTCTATTATAACTATATCGATCTTATTCCCATCATAGCAATGACAGCGTTGAATTTTTTAACTTCAAATTTGGATCAATATTTACTTTCTAATACTTTTCGTCTTTTTATTTAGGAATAAAAGTGTTTTCAAGACCTACCGTTTGTGATGGAGTCAGTGCGCGACTCTTTTGTATTCTGTGAGAAAAATGATAAAAGAAAATATTTTGTAGAATAGACATCTCAAAGTACATGAAGTATGAAATATGTTTTCTTTTAATGTTAACTACTACTATCGTCCTTTGGGCAAGCGCCTGTTCCAAGCGTGCCGAAGGACGCCACGCCCCCTGCTCTCGGGTGCCTCCAATCCTCTACCCCCGAGGCTAGCGCTAAGCGTTTGCGTGACCGCATAAACGCTAAACTAGTCACGGGTGATGTCTCGGCCGCAGTCAGAGTGGTTGCCTCAGAAGACACTGTCCTCCAACCCACCGAGGAGGTCCTGGCTGCCCCTGCGACTCAAGCACCCTGAGCCATCCGCTGACCTCAAACCCATACCCCCACCGATACCCACTTGCTCCTTGTGGCTTCCGATGCAAACATCATGTCTGCCATCAAGACCTTCCCGGTTAGCAGCAGCGGAGGTGCTGATGGTCTCCGACCTGGCCACCTCAAGGAGTTGCTATCCCGCCTCTCCACTGAGGCCTGGCGCCTCCTTTTGAGTGCAATTGTGGCACTCACCAATAGGTTTATCCATGGCGCCCTGGACCCTCACGCCCGACCTCTTTTTTTCGGCTAGCCTGATCGCTCTCAGGAAGAAAGAGGGTAGCATACGCCCCATTGCTGTGGGCAATGTCTTCCGGAGGTTGGCTGCTAAGGTGGTCTGCAGGTCCATAACACCTGAACTGGGTGTCGGCGTGTCCGGTGGCTGTGAAGGGGCCGCACATGCAATCAGGCAGTTCTTCAACAGCTGCCCACCGGAACTGGCATCCAGGGACTCCAGGCACCTCATTGTCAAGCTTGACATGAGGAATGCCTTTAACTGCATACGCCAGGACCATCTGCCTGATGCCTGCATCAGCCAAGCTTCCTCTGCCTATCCGCTGGCCTACCTGTCATATGGAACCCCGAGCATGCTCCTTGCCACTGGGGTCCAACAGGGTGACCCTTTGGGCCCCCTCCTGTTTGCCCTTGGTATAGACCACATTGCCCAGAGTATCACGGCCCCTCTCAACGTTTGGTACCTGGATGATGCTACATTGGGCGGGCCTGTAGAGACTGTCTGCCATGACCTACAATCGATGGTTCCTACCCTGGCGGGATCGGCTTCCAGTTCAACTCGTCCAATGTCAGCCACGATGCTGAGAGCTTTACAGCCTCCATCTCAGACGTGCGGTCCATTCTCCACCAGGTACAGGTAATACCCAAAGAGGATGTCCTCATCCTCGGGTCACCTATGCATCCACCGGCCATCTGCTCCACCATCAGGTCCAGGCTCCAATAACTCCAGAACCTCACGAGCCAGCTGGGATTGATCGACGGCCACCCAGCTCTCTTCCTGTTGAGGAACTGCTTCACCATGTCGAAGCTCCTCCATATCCTTCGCAGCGCTTCGGGCTACAGCCACGCATCTCTCCTCGATGACCTCGATACTTGTATCCGAGCAGCAGCCGAGGAGATATGCAAAGTCAGGTTTGATGACATTGGATGGCAACAGGCCACTTTACCTATCAGATATGGCGGCTTTGACCTCCGGTCCCCGATCTCCCTGGCTTTGTTGGCGTTTCTTTCGTCGGTAACCTCATGCCGCGTCCTCGTCAGCAGGGTTCTCCAAAACACAATGGCACCCTCTGTGGTCAGGGAACGTGAGGCCGCCTGTGATACGTGGGACCGGCTGGGACTTAGCCCAGTAGACGTCCCTCCTCCTGCTCCCCCTGCTGACGTCAAGTCCAAACCCCAAAGTGGTGCCCGACTTCATGTCTCACCCTCTTTCTCCACTGGTATGCATCTGGATAACGATAGCATGCGCATCGGCGTTTCCTTGAGGCTTGGCCCTCGGATCTGCGAGCCACATAAATGTCGCTGTGGATCCACCATGGACTCTTTCGGCCTCCGCCCGCTTTCCTGTCATCACAGTGCCGGCCGCCTTCGACGCCATGCTGCCCTCAACGAGGTCATAAAGCATGGCTTGGACGCTGCAGGCTTCCCCTCCCAGCTTGAGCCGGTGGGGCTGGACCGAGGGAACGGTGAAATACCAGACGGTATGACCAACTTCCCGTTCCACGGTGGTAAACCTCTCGTCTGGGATGCCACTTGCAGCGACACTTTCTCCAGCCGCAACCTGGTGCAGTCTGCGATTAATCCAAGTTTTGCTGCGACGTCGAGCTGAGGAGGCCAAACTCTCCAAATACCGGTCGCTCTCCGACAGGTTCGCGGCCGTGCCCTTGGCAGTGGAGACCTCTGATGTCCTTGGCCCTAGGGCTACCTCTCTACTCAACACCATTGGCTCTGAGCTGGCTAGCCGCAGGTGTGAGCCTTACGAGCTGGAATGGCTCTTCCAGCGCATATCCCTTACCATCCTCCGGGGAAACACCTTCTCCATTCTGTCTGCCGGGGCTGTGGGGAAGCCAGCATGTGGGACCCCATTTGCTCACCATACGGAGAGATGGGGAGGGTGAGAGAGATGGAGCCGATGACAGTGGGAGTTCGGCTCTTCCACGTTAGGACCATATCCTTGTGGTTGAGTTCATTAAGCAGCTAATTTTCTTTTTCTATAGTTTCATACACGGAGCGTAGTTTCATTCCCATATTTTCACTACTACCACCACCACTACTACTACTACTACTACTACTACTACTACACGCATATACACACACAGTAGGTAGTGCTGTTGAATTTAATGTCAGCTCAATCACAATGAAACGCGTATAATCAAAGATGTTCCAGTTGTGACCCAACTCACTTATTTTTTACTTCAGGCATTCAGTGTATTATACAATTTCTTTTTAGTCTTCTAAGAAGCTAGGGTGTTATCATGTATTTTTAAATAATCAAAATTGTAACCATCCTCTACTAAATGAGGCAGATGAGGTTAATATTCAACTCAAATATCAGTAGCTTGATATCTAGAGGGAAAAGGCTGAATGGACGGAATTCTAGTGGTTTACAGTCCTAGGGACGAAGGATTGGGCAACTGTTTAGTAGAGAACCTGGAAAAGAAATCACAGTATGTGTAGGTTACACTAGAGTGGAGGCCTGGTGCGTAAGATGGCATGGGTCTACAATTCTGAGGGATGCCTACTTCTTTCAAGTTTTTGTTCTTTTATTCTGTAAGTACATCATATACACCAGACGTTGTCAAAGTGGGCGCTACCTCCGGGGGCGGTAGAGATGATATAATAGTATATTAAATATTAAATGATACATGTATATAAATATAGTAAAAGAAAAAATGTATATGTATTTATAGATAATATATATTATATTATTTATTATATATAAATTAACGATTTAATTTATTATATATTATTTACAATTTGCATATAGGCAGGTCTCTCTGGAAATAGGGTTAGGGACACTGAGGGTATTACGTGGCCGTTGGGGTGGCGGTGGCCCAAGAAGTTTGAGAACCTCTGATATACACTATATGTACATATATATATAGTCATAACCCATACATAACTGATGAGTATTTAGAACTGATTACTAAAATACTTAATGTGCTTTTTTTAAAGTATGCCCACATTTCACATCTGACCTGTGCCTATTACTAGATTTTAAAGTTTATATTTGGCCTAGTCCTATATTAGCTTTGAGGCTTATATTTTACATCTGGTCTGGGTCGATTACCAGATTTTTATGGGCTCGAATAAGTATGAAGGGAGGAGAGGAAGAGACGGGTGGACGAGTTGGTCTGGCTGCAGCAATTATGCAATGTGGACGTCAGTATGTATAGATTTCTATAAATATTTAAGTCTTTTTCAATATGTTACTGTAAGTTATAGTTGCTTTCTAAGGATTCAAACTATAAATAGGAAATCACAATGTTCATTACAAGTGTGAAAATACACTCTTGGCAGGTGTAATGTGTCCGAACACGGAAGAGCCAAACTCCATCCGTCATCGCCGCCATCTCTCTGTATAGTGAGCAAATGGGGTCCCACGTGCTGGCCCGGCGGACAGAATGGAGGCGGCGTTTCCCCGGAGGATGGTAAATGAGATGTGCTGGAAGAGCCATTCCATCTCGCAAGGCTCACACCTGCGGCTAGCCAGCCCAGCGCCTATGGTGGTGAGTCCAAAGGAGCAGTACTGGTAATACAGGAGGCAGAGAAATAAAAATCAGCGTGTCTATGATGTAGCACATGGACGAGCTCGCGTTTCATATACAAAGTGATGAATACATTGTTATGATGATGACGACGATAAGGAGGAGGAGGAAGAGGAGGATAATGTTGTTAGTGTTGCCATTTTTAACGATCACAATTATGATGATGGTGACGTTATTTATCATCATATCAGCCATGATCTAGGAAATCTAAGGTGAAAGGCATAACCATCTTTTTTTTTTTTTTAAATTTAAATCTAGGACTATATTGACCAAAGAAAAGTTCATTTCCTTTTTGTTTGAAGGCAACCGTATATCATTTGATGAGAGAAATTTGACTGCTGTTTGTATTAGGTCAAACAAGAACAGTGACTCCATAATTGGGTTGATATTGCTACTGTTGATGGTGATAATAGTGATGATAGGAAACATATACTTACTTTATCATATAGAGTCTGCTGTTTTGTTGAAAGGTACTGTAAACGTTTTTCAGAAAATGCTTTTCGTAACTAGAAGAGAGAAATTACGAAGTTTAAGTTAACTCATCTTTTCACACAACTTCCTTCCTTTCATAGGAAGTGATAAAGGTAAATGGAGCTGCCGTCGTTTTCAACGAGGAGTTTTGCAGTTGTTCCCCCAACGTTAAATTATCATGTAAGTCGTCGAGTATTACACAGACACGTGTACCGTGAAAACAATTCCCAAGCAGATGTAATGTATATGATCAGGGTTGGATTTAGACATTGGGGGGCTCTTGCAGAGACAAAACACAATTAGAATACATAGCCGCCCCCCCCCCCCCCCCCCCATTTTACATATCAAAGTTAGCTTGGCGCAAGTAATTGGAACTGAAAAGTTATACATACAGGTATTAAATAAAAAAAAAAACACCCTAAAACTAATAGACCCAACTGAGAGCACAAATAAATTGCTACGACTGTCGCTGGTAACCCCGCCCATGGGCCCGGGGAAATTGCCCCCTTTGCCCTCCATTAAATCCGGCCCTGAGCCAGATACAGTATGTAATAACTGTTTCTACTTTTGGCACAAGGCCAGCAATTACTCAGTATATTATTGGTACTTTTTTTTATCGACCCCGTAAGGATGAAAGGCAAAGTGAACCTCGGCGGGATTTGAACTCAGAAAGCATGGCCGATACTCCCAATCCACTGTAATAACGTTGGCTCTTTGAATTATTGAAGGTATAAGCCATCCGGTGGGTTTCCACACAGCTTCTGTCAACCAAATTTCATTCACAGAGCATTGGTAAAATAAAATACAAAACACTTTATGTAAACAATTATAAACAAACATGTTAAAGTATACATATAAAACAAACAGCGGTGGAACAAAAACGTAATGTAACATGAAATGAAAAGGAAGAGGCTATGTAGCCGGTCCTGGTAAAATTGACTCCCAGGCTATTTAGCCAGTAAGAGTGTCAGACACCATGAGTTGCCGACCGAGTGAAGACAATTTGAAATCTTTTCCACCACCAATTGTTAAAAAACAAGTTAAAATCATTTAGTGATCATCTTATGATAATTCTGCTTGTGTTTCATCCATTGGTAACGCACGCACGCACGCACGCACGCACACGCACGCACACGCACACGCACACACACACACACACTCTCTACTGAGTTTCACGGCTTAAGAATTTTAGTAGAGTCAACTATTTTCGAAGTTAAGAATTTCACGACCTGGGTTAAAGATAGTAACCACTACCTGGGTTCTAAAACTATTTATTATTTAGCTGTAAAATAAGCTTCCGAGACCCCTGTCTAGAGTTGCGTCCCTTTAGGTTTTAACGATAAAATAAGCTTAAAAAGCATGTTTTTCTATTTTGCCGGCACCGGGTACGTAGCCTATTCCAAAAGAAAAACATATATTACAATTCAAAACAAACAAATGTGCCAAGAAAGGGACAGGAACCGCCAACTAGGGAGATCAGTGCCCTTCAAGACACTGATCAATAATATCAATGATAGTTTTGATTCGCAGATACATACCTGTTCATTGAAAAGACAGTAAATGAGGAAGATGAAGAATCCCTGGAATGACAATAACAACAACATTAAATGTTAGGAATTGTTCAGCTATATTTGAAACTCATCCCAGTTTACAAAGTAATGTAAAGATATTTTTATCATTATAAAATAGATTGAAGCAAATGTGATGTATATCGATAGGAGAAACGAGATAAATGTCGTATTTACGAATTTGGCATTATTCATTGTGGGGTTGCCGTGGAGAAGATTGCCAGAAGTTGGGGGACGCCTGAGCGGGAGCGGGAGGACAAATGACGTTACACGAGAGTTCAGGGGCTACTAACTGCTTCTTTCCCAGTAGTAGGACGTGAAGCGAGACTGAGTGAGGCTCTGATACTATAAAAGTCGGATGGACGACTCAGTCCAAAGTGAATTGAAGACCCAAGCTAAGTCTGACTGCTCTGGTTACAAGCTATTTCGGCGTTTAATATTTCTTTCCCATCTCCTGGCAATCTCCTTCACGGCAGCCCCACATGCTTGGATTTCGTTAAAATAAAGTATCAGTAAAGTAGCGGAGTCAATTTAATCGATTATCCTCCCTAAATTGCTGCTTTTGTGTCTATGTTAGAAACAATTATCATATTGATGTTCTGACCGATTTAAGTTGCTTTCTATCAGATCACAGACTGTGGTCTAGGATGAGAAATATTCTTGTCCTTTCTCGCATTAAGATCCTTCCAAACTTTCCATAAGTGTCCTTATTTTGTGTTAATGTCCCATAGCCGTCACCCATCCCCCCCACACCACCACTTTCTTCTTCTTCCTTTTCCACCTCCTGGTATTATTTTCAGTTATTGTGGTCGGAATTCAATTAAACAGCAACATACAAGTTTAATCATGCAGATTTTGATTTATTTTTACAATTCTGAGTGAAGTGGCTTTTGTGAAGAAGTATATTTATTGCCCGTCCTTTATAAATAATAATTTGTTCTAAAAGCATTGTGAATTTCAAAGTTGTAGTAAAGTATTTGTGCAAGCGACCGAGTGTTTGATTACCGGATGAATAAACGGTTGTTGTTTCATATACCATTTCTGGTACTTCATTGTGGCCATGGAACAAAATACTGAATTCAAATCTCAAATATTTCTACTAAATATTAATTAGAAATATTTATAATCATCCTCTCATTATGAACATGACTGGAAAGTTTCTGTTCATAGACTTATTCACGAGAATCTTCAGGGTATAACAGGAACTTCAAAGCATTTATTATCATCCTGGTGTTGAGATCGGTAATTAAGAATGCCTTCCTGAAATTACGAACATTCAGAAGAATGAAGGGACTTAGATATCGAAACAAAGCTTAGTTTGGGATTTTTGAGAGTAACATACGGTGCGCGCTTGGTGAGGCAGTCTTCTATTTTTAGTTGGGGAGGACAGCTCTTTCACTGTCATGTTTACGGCGTTGTATGCAGTGTAGCTGGGTTTTTTTTTGTACTCACACACCCACACCCATGTACACCCCGCTCTCCCACAAAGTAACAGCTTTGCATTTTTCATATATTAATGATTTTCAACATTTTTTGATCAAATGGAATAGCTCGACAAAGTCTAAATGATACACAAGAATAAAGCAAACTTTAAAAAAAGACACA
Source organism: Eledone cirrhosa (assembly GCA_964016885.1). Taxonomy (NCBI): domain Eukaryota; kingdom Metazoa; phylum Mollusca; class Cephalopoda; order Octopoda; family Eledonidae; genus Eledone; species Eledone cirrhosa. Next base: position 155,914,978 of record OZ024740.1, read on the forward strand.
AACCTGTAATGCTGTCAATACAGTGAATATATATTGAAATACTATTGTGTCCTCGTTGACGGAAAAAAGACCAATAATCCACGTAAAACCCAAGAGAGGTGATAAGATGATAATTGCGCGAGCTCCTTTTCTGAAAGTTAAAAAAAAAAAAAAATCTTATAATTATGACACAACAGTGCTTTTTCAATGATAAATTATTGTTTTTCAGATTATTGATCAACGTTTTCGATATATATTTCGATTCTGATATGCAATATAGAGATCAGAAATAAAATTCAAAAATTGATTTTTTGTTGTAGTTACTACTCTCACCTTTTCACCAGATACCGCAAAGTATCCGATTCGATGTTCTAATAATCCCACCAATCCCCTACATTGGATTGGTACCTTTGGCTAAGAAAGGATGAACAGCAAAGTTGACTTCGGTGAGATTTGAACTCAGAGCGCAGAGAGCCGGAACGTATATCACTAATTAATTAATAGGAAACTTTAACGAGTTTGGTACCTTTCTAATTGTTATTGAAACTAAACGATTAACATTTGCGATAGTCTTAATTCTGTTTTATTTTAATATTCTGTAATACGTTATAAGAGATAAGAATGACTGTGAAATGCCTTATTGTATTATATCTCAACTTAGATAATTTTCAACTGTTGTCTTCAGATAGATGGGCGGTATTTGATAAAATAATTGATTTCTAGCATTTTTAATGTGTGGGGTATATAGTCTATAGCCGGCGAATTGGTAGAGTTGTTAGATAGATGTAGGATAGAATTCGTCTCAGCTCTCTACGCTCGCTGAGTGCAAATTCTGCCTAGTTCTTTTCTGCGGATGATATTACTTTGTCCACCATATTTTGGGGGTAGGGCGTTTGTAAAATGAATGAAAAATAAATGCCTATTTAGACCATAAGGGCTAAAGATAGAGGAAAACCGAACGCCTGATTAGGAACTTGGTCGGTTTATCCATAAAACAATATAAACTTAAAAAAAAAAAACGTTTGTGATCAAGGTGAATGATCAACAAACTTACGAAGCGATCTGTACACAAAAAAACAAACACATAATAATAATAATAATAATAATAATAATAATAATAACAACAACAACAACATCCAAAGAAAATATACTCCATACCTTACTCGGTCTTTAGTAGTTTCTATCAACATACGGCTGGATGACATCAAGGCTCTGAGCACAAATATAGCACACACTGTGTTGGCCTTGAGGAAGCAACAGAAAAAAAAATACCAATAAGGATGAAAGATAAAATCAACCTCGATGATATTTGAACTCGGAACGTCGAAAACCGTAATTAAATACCGCAAGACATATGTTTGGCACTTTAATGATTCTGCCATACCGAGTTCAAATCTCACTGTGGCCTACCTTGGGTGGTAGATTTGGCTCTTCGTGTTTGTATATAATGTACATATACACCTACACACGCACATAGATATACGTGTTGCGAAATCTCTCCACATATACTGACCCCTAAACAACATGATGTTCATTTTTGTTTGAATTCTTGTCGTTACTTTGTCTGGGGAAAGCATTCCAGTAGGTCATAAGTTATTTCTTAATAAAAATGATTAAATAGCGATGTTTGTTAATGGCAACTTTACTTTCGACCTTCAACTTTCAACCACTGACTATGGTAAGAAGTACACCCATAGATCTCAACTCACTGAGACACTCACTCAATTCATTTGCCATAAGTCACACATTTCCCAAAGCACTTATATGGGAGAGAGTATTTTTAAAATCATAATCTTGCATTTCACTTCCTCTTCTATTATCGATCGCTTATACCACATCGATCTGGGCGAGTAACTTATGTCGCGAAATCTCTCCACATAAAGAAAATGATGTTCATTTTACTTTTGTTTGAATTGACAATGAGTAGAGCCACATATCTGGACTCACTGAGACACTCACTCAATTCATTTGTCAAAAGACACAAATTTCCTATAACACTTATATGGGAGAGAGCAATTCACGGAATCACCCAGCAAGACAAAATGAACAATAGTACGAAGCTCAAACCATCAATCGCGCTATATCTTAAATAAACAACATCTTTACATATGCATATTGATGTGAGTGTGTGTGTATATATATATATATATATATATATACATATAGAGGGGTATTTTACCCGATTTCGAAGCTATTATTTATAGAAGTTGACTGTGGTTACAATTGTTTTCTGGGATTGCCCCTATTCCTCTCTCTCTCTCTCTCTCTCTCTCTCTCTCTCTCTCTCTCTCTCTCTCTCTCTCTCTCTCTCTCTCTCTCTCTATATATATATATATATATATTATATATTTATATATATATATATATTTGTATATATATATATATTTGTATTTATATATATATATATTTATATATATATATATTTATATATATATATATTTATATATATATATATATTTATATATATATATATTTATATATATATTTATATATATATATTTATATATATATATATATTTATATATACATATATATATGAATAAAGTTAGTCCTTCATCAGTGATCTTCCAACCATCATTGGTATTTCATCGCTTTAACGACCATATACCTCCGGTATTTATATATATATATATATTTATATATATATATATTTATATATATATATTTATATATATATTTATATATATATATATATATATATATATTTATATATATATATATAAATATTTATATATATATTTATTTATATATATATTTATATACATATATATTTATATACATATATATATATAAGTATATATTACACAAAGAGAAATGTGTTACACAGTGAGAAGTGTGTAAAGAATTATTACATATATATATATATATTTATATATATATATATTTATATATATATTTATATACATATATATATATAAGTATATATTACACAAAGAGAAATGTGTTACACAGTGAGAAGTGTGTAAAGAATTATTACAAGTGATTTTACCGTTACTGTATACGGAACAATATCTACAGGTAAGCAATTAAATAGAAAAAAACCCAGATCAGAATCAAATCTCTGGATTGGAATTTTAAATCACAAACCTTATAGCTATGAAGGTTAGATGTGCAGGATTCAGTCTCGCATTTTGCTGACTGATGATCCATGTTGGACTGTTATTCTACACATATAGGTGGTGACATATAAGTGGTGAAACGAAAAACTAGATTCGTATCAGCAAAATATAGTTATAAGGTTTGTGATTTAAAATTCCAATCCAGAGATTTGATTCTGATCTGTTTTTTTTTCTATTTAATTACTTACCTGTAGATATTGTTCCCTATACAGTAACGTAAAATCACTTGTAATAATTCTTTACACACTTCTCACTGTGTAACA
>OZ024740.1:155931038-155933538 GCA_964016885.1 Eledone cirrhosa
TATAAGTATGTATACGTACATAAATATATGTATACAGACGTACAGTAGTATGTATATATATATACATACATGCACACATATATATATGTACGTATGGATTCACCGAACATTTATTATAATGCTCGGTGTGTTTGTAAACAAACATCCCGTATTAAGCCGTAGTGTCTAGCAACCATCGTTGCTCATTTGTTCAACACTGACAAAGGAACGCTGTACTAGTTTCAAGCTTATTAGCTATCGTCAGCAACGTATACCTTCCTGCCATATGATTGAACGTCTGAAAGTATATACTTTCCTTATGCATATTAACGGCTGAGCAGCCTAATTTACATATCGAGTGGGTTAATCGGCCGGGTGCACCGAAAACGATAAACGGAAAAAATCAAACGAAATTTCATTTCCCACTCTTAGTACGGCTGTTACTTAAATATAAGTATGTATACGTACTTACATATATGTATACAGACGTACAGTAGTATGTATATATATATATACATACATGCATATATATATATATAAATATATATATATATATATATATACATATATATATATATATATATATTCATTAGATAAGCAAAACAAGACCACAAATTTCACAAGGAAGACATTATTAAAAAATTGTCAACATATTTTAGTTTGATGTAAGGAAGGTAGAGAACAATAATAATAATAATATTAATAATAATAATTGTTTCTACTTTAGGCACAAGGCCAGCAATCACCCAATGCATTACTGGTATTTTATTTTATCGACCCGGTAAGGATGAAAGGCAAAGTCAACCTCCGCGGGATTTGAACTCAGATCGTAAAGGCACCTAACTATGCTGGAAAATATGGCGTCTGACCCTCTACCGATACTGCCAATCCACCGCCCTTAATAATAATATTAATAATAATTGTTTATATTTTAGGCACAAGGCCAGCAATTAACCAGTCCATTACTGGTACTTTATTTTATCGACTCCGTATGGATGAAAGGCAAAGTTAAGCTCGGCGGGATTTGAACTCAGATCATAAAGGGACTTAAATAATATTAATAATAATTGTTTCTACTTTAGCCACAAGGCCAGCAATTACCCAGTGCATTACTGGTACTTTATTTTAAATTATATTAAATAATATTAATAATAATAATGTCCGTTTATAATTGTTTCGCTACTCCATATGATATTTCTGGATCAGATGACTATATATCATAATTGATCTGGTTCAGTTGAAAATAATTAACATATTTAAAAGACAGAGCGGCTCATCGGAACTTCAATGAAATATAAATTAAAATAATTGTTTCTACTTTAGGCACAAGGTCAGCAATTACCCAGTACATTACTGGTACCTTATTTTATCGACCCCGTAAGGATGAAAGGCAAAGTTAACCTCGGCGGGATTTGAACTCAGAATGTAAAGGGACGTAACTATGCTAGAAAGCATGGCGTCCAACCCTCTACCGATACTGCCAATTCACCGCCCTTAATAATAATATTAATAATAATTGTTTCTATTTTCGGCGCAAGGCCAGCAATTACCCAGTACATTACTGGTACTTTAATTTATCGACCCCGTTAGGATGAAAGGCAAAGTTAACCTCGGCGGGATTTGAACTCAGATCATAAAGGGACGTAAATATTATTAATAATAATAATGTCCGTTTACAATTGTTTCGCTACTCCATATAATATTTCTGGATCAGATGACTATATATCATAATTGATCTGGTTCAGTTGAAAATAATTAACATATTTAAAAGACAGAGCGGATCAACGGAACTTCAAAGTAATATAAATTAAAATAATGAATGTTGCATAATATAATGTTCCATATATAGGTTTTTTACTATGGTGTCTTGGTTGCATCAGTTGTCAGCCATAATCAAGCAGTATTCATCTCTCGAGGCTGCATTGTGTGAGATCTGCCTATGGATAACAAGATGGCTGCCAAAGAACATATTTACCTTACTAATTAGAGGGTGGTTTCAGGGGAAGTAACTCCTCGAGAGATTAGACAGTGGGTATTTATAGTTAAGTGCTAATTTAAAAATTTTGTAATTGAGAGAAAATGTAGGGGAGGTAACTTATAATTATCTAAGTTGTTTATAGCAATTTAACTTATTACTATTATTACTATTATTATTATTCTCTACATTCCTTACATCAAACTAAAATATGTTGACAATCTTTTAATAATGTCTTCCTTGTGAAATTTGTGGTCGGGTTTTGCTTAACTAATGAATATTTCCAGCTCTGCGCACCTAACTTCTGCATGAACCCAGCCACCTAGCTGCTTTCTACTGCATATTGCACATTGAGCACATGCCTTTACGCTTTGGCTTCTAACTAATTCACCAATCTCTCCTCTCATATCTCTTCTCCTATCTCCATCTCTCTCTTTAAGATTGGTTACTCTTGAACTGTGTATATAAATATATATATATATAAATATATATATATATAAATATATATATATATATATATATATAAATATATATATATATATATTT
>OZ024740.1:155953538-155978538 GCA_964016885.1 Eledone cirrhosa
GAGGGGAAAAGTCGATGACATAGACCCCAGACGGGTACTATATTTTTCGTCTCCAGATGGCTGAATGGCAATTTTATTCTCGGCGAGATTTGAACTCAGAGCGTAAAGAGCCGGAACACATATCGTAAAGCATATTGCTCATGATCCTGCTACTTTACTGCTCTCACTGACATAAAATAATGATATGTAAAGCAAACATAAAACTGGACCCCAGAAATTGAGCAGTCTCTGGCCGACTGGACAGGTGAAGTCCTCCCCGTTCCCCTAGTATACAACTGAGACGACAGGTCTTCCTTCAGGTGGATCGAGTCTTGCTTGGATCAACACCGGCTCGCCTACCTCCGTTCCGCTTCGCAGCCAAACAGCGGTGCGCGGCTCAATTCATAAACCGGTACCCTTCTTGATGATGAGTGCACTCGCATCGGAGTGGCCCAACGCCCTGGCCTCCACATATGTGAGCCACACAAATGCCGCAAACCCCGATACTGTGGCCCGCAATGCAGAGGACATGAAGACTACCAAATACCGGAGCTTGTTTGGACGCTTCCTCTTTGCATCGGTCGTCGTCGAGACCCCAGGCGTCCTCGGACCCCGTACTGCTGAGCTCCTCAGTAAAATCAGATCGGCAACACCCACCTGAGGAGGGAACCCTATGAAATGAGGTGGCTGTTGCAAACACCCCATCCCTGGAATAGAGCACATCACCCCCACCCCTCCCTATGGCTAGTTATATTTGCATGATGTACATTCACTGGTGTCAAATAGAGACCAAAACATGGCCATAATAGTCCCTTTTCTGCAAATTAAGATCCGATTCTATTCTATAAATATGTTCTTAGTTTATTTTTCAAATTATCTGCCCTCTTCATTGGAAGTCGCAAATAATTGCTGCTAGTTTTTATTTTATTTATTTCATCAATAAAAAAAGAGAAATTGCTTGCTTATGTTATTTAGTACACCACTCTTTACCCTACTTATTCTGAAGGTGGTTCTTTTTGTAATTTTCAATGAAAGAGCTGCCAAAATCATGAGACAAATCCAATGTAATATATGACTGAAATATTTATACTTACAATTGGTCATTACTAAAACCTTCAAGACGTGTTACCCCTAAGCAAATTGCGACAATAACTGCTGGAGCAACTAAAATTAAATAAACATAGTGAAATATGATTAACTTGCTTCTCGACAATTCAATGATTATTTCATAAAAATCTCTTCTTGTATAGAGCAACATCTAAATATGTGTTGATTGGGTAGTTTTACTTTTTTTCAGTTACTAATATGGCTTAGTGGTTAGAGCGTTGGGATTGCAATCGTGAGGCTGTGAGTTCGATTCTCAGACCGAGTTTTGCCTTGTATTCTTGAGCAAAACACTTTATTTCACGTTGCTCCAGTTCACTCAGCTGTAGAAATAAGTTGCGACGTTACTGGTACCAAGTTGTCTCGGCCATTGGCTTTCCCTTAGACAACATCAGTGGCATGGAGAAGGGAGAATGGTATGCATGGGCGACTGCTGGTCTTTCTCAAACAACCTTGCCCGGACTTGTGCCTCGGAGGGGAAATTTCTAGGTGCATGGTCATTCATGACCGAAGGGGGTCTTTACATAATATGACTTCTTCATAGATGAAAACACTAAGCAGATTTCTACAGCCAATGATGAAACATCAGTATTCAGATTTCTCAACGTCTTACAAACTTATGCAAATTTGCGAAATCTACAAAATAATTTTGCCAGCGCATTAAAACCACAATTTTCCAGTTTTATTTGCTACATTGCATGCCACTACTGTCATACCAGTGATGGACATAGGTTTGGCGAACGAAGTGTATGGAAATGCTGTATGTATGATTTATGCTCTGATCTCAGAAATGATAAAGGGATTCATCAGGGAAGAGCGAAATGAACCCGACGTGTCTTGGGTATTTTAAACCTGATGGAACTTATACCGACCACAATGTACTTCCTCAGTGAAGGCAGATAGAGAATCAACTCTAGTATTGGAATTGTACTTTATTTATCAATCCTGAAAAGATGAAAAAAAAAGGTTCTCTGCAAAATTTGAACGCGGGTAGCCAGAACGAACACCGCAAAGTATTTTATTTGTCCCCTAAAGATCTGCCATAAAGAAGGCGTATATAATTAGGTCGATCAACTTACCCCAGCAAAGTGCAACCAACCATGGTAAACGTTGGAAATCGGAAGTAAATACAACTGTGAGTGCAATAGATATATCTATACCTTCTGCGAGCATACAAAAGAAAGCTGCTAGTAGGAAATATAGCAAGAGTATAGATACTGCTTTACATTCACTCTGAAATATAAAAAAAATAAGCATATTGTATGCAGGGATATTGATAGAAATATAAGAATTATATTTTATTGCGCACTTTGCTGCTTAGTCAGTGAGGAAAGAGCCGTGCTATGGCTAATCAGGGCATCTGAGACAAGTGGGAGACAGTGGAGGGATTTACGAAGGAATCCCCAAACTGGAGAATAGTTGCAACAGAGTAGACGCTACTAGAAGCACTAAAATGCCTAATGGTTGTATTAAACCGGTCGACAAATTAAGTTAACCATCCAAGTAGGCAACAAGAGAATTCGAACTAAAAACATAAATAACTTTAACAAATATGACAAGGCATACCCTCCTTTCTGGGATGGGTATTTTACTTTATCAAACCAGAAAAAAGGAAAGTTAAAATTGATTTCGGTGGGGTTTGAACTCAGAACGAAGAGACCTGGAACAAATACGACAAGAGATTTTGTCTGAGAATTCGCATGTGTGTCAGTCAGGAAGACTATACGCCGTCTCGAGAGCTGCTAAAAATGTAACTTTTAAAAGAATGGAAAATACTCGGCGCAGAGAGTTTTTGGTAGCAAATGGACCATCCAGACGGGGAGATCTGCACCTCGTACAACCACTCAGGGTTACCTGTATTTCTGCTGGTCTTATCAGATTTTGGCAGCACTCTTCATCTTTTGCTGAGAATCGCAATAGGCCGTCGAGGAGGAAGTAAAATATACTACCATCTCTGTCCCTCTGCTCGTCCCGCACAGTTGTACAATGTGCTGCTGGACAGACACATACATGTTTGGAATCGAATAACACGCGCGCATTCTGGTCCGTCAAAGACCGAATTGTGGCTTTGTTGCTACACTGCTCTATCGAACGGCGTTCCTTCTCTCGTATCTCCGAGCACGTGTCTTAGAGCACATGTCTTAGCTCTGATAATGTAACCTTCATGCCTGACATTCAAGAAATGTTCTGCAACCATTCTTGCACCAGGCACGTCGGTTCTTCTTCTTCTTCTTCTCCGCCCACTTATTCTTGGAAGGATCGTGCGGAAACTCCTCAAACAAGCCTTCCAGGGGGTTTTATCACAAGCAACCTTCTCCAATTGATCCGCCAGGATCTCCAAGTGAGATCAACTAAGCCCGCCAATGTTTCTAATTTGTATAGTAGTAGCTCAAGAGTCAATACACAATAGGGACGAGAGGCGGACCGATGTTGAACTGTTTCAAGAGGTAACTGTTTACCTTGGCCACAGAGAAGATGTCGCTGTGCATTGCTGCGATCTAGCATCTGAAAACGGTTCTGAATCCGGCTGCCTTGAGGACTGTCGCCAGGTATAGATAACCGACTCTATCGAAAGCTTTCAATTGATCTAAGTTGATGAGGGCCCCACACATACCAGGTTCCCTAGCCACCCTCTTTATGAAGTATCGCATGAAGTGGTGGTTGTCGTGGAGGGATTTGTTCAGGACGGCACATGTTTGCGCCATCTCTACTAAACCACCAATAACAAGAACTAACCTCGCCGCTAACACCTTCGCCAAAATATTAAGTTCTGAATTTCGCCTAAAATTATCAATATAGTCACCCTTGTTCTGTTCTCTTCTCAGCAGCACCACCGCTCTTCGGTTCACAGAACTGGAATTCTCCAGTTTCAAGAGGTCACCGAACAAGTCTGGCTCGTAAGCGTAAACTTTGTTGGGCAGTCCATCGAAAACCAGGCTACCCACCCGAAGTCGGTTTTTGACAACATTCCGCCTCTGTGGCCAAGGCCACGGCAGGCTGTCGAGGTAGGAGCTTAAATCCATCGTTCCAAAACATTTGAGCGAAGTGTAACTGAAAAGCGACACACATCTGCTTAGGATCGACTACACATCCGGATGTTCCCAGACATTTAGGCCTGGTGAAATACCCGGTATCCTCAGCCCGACAGTTCTTCTTGAGAAGTTCGTCGTATATAGGACACACCCCACATCGAATGTTTTAATGCGAAGTCCTCCATTTTCAAGAGGACATCGACGCTGGCAAACTCTCTTGCTCATTTTTTGTGGGCCACATCTGCCATTAGGTCCTTTAGATCCTTCTCCACTTGAATAAATGCGACTGGTTTTTGGGACCCTTCTGACACTATTTCGGATGGCACTATTATTGTTGCCTTCCCGCTTTCTAATTTAATGAGCTTTTTGCATTGAATCAATTCAGTCTTTATTTCCCAGTGCAGTATCGGTAGAGGGTCGGACGCCATGCTATGCAGCAAAGAGTTACGGCCCTTTATGGTCTGAGTTCAAATCCCGCCGAGGTTAACTTTGCCTTTCATCCTTACGAGGTCGATAAAATAAAGTACCAGTCATACATTGGGATAATTGCTGGCCTTGTGCCAAAAGTAGAAATAATTAATGTAAGCATTTCTTTTTTATACTCACTATGTCCGAACATTTTTTGTTGTGTTGTTGGTTTAATTTTTTCGTTGGTTTTGTTGTTGTTGCTGTTCATGCTGTCGCTAGTATTGTTTTTGTTGTTTATGGTATTGTTATTATTTGTATCAATGTTTTATGTTATTGTGATGGTGGTTATATTAGTGGTAACGGTGTTGATATTGTTGGTACTAGTGTTGTTGTTTTTGTTGTTCTTGTACGGCGGTGTGAAAGTTTTTTAAAAGCGGGAAATTGGCTTCATACTTTTCCCATCATGCAGAATTGTTGTTGCTGCTGCTGCTGCTTTCTATTTTTCCTGAACTTTGTTAAATGATATGGATAGCCGGCTGTTCATTTCAGCGGAAGAATTTCTTTCTCGTCCGTCATGTCTATTTTATAAACAATGAAGGGTGTGTTTGTGAAAAGAAACACAAATGTAACCTTTTAAAGCTCTAGACAGGAGGAAACCAACCACTTTCCTATTTAGATGGTTGGTTTTTAGCAGTGGTGTATATAAAAGTAATTGAAACACGAGTAACATGATAATGATGTCAACAGCAGAAATAAGAGATGAAATGTATGTTTATTTGTTGTAGCACAAAGTAATGTTTGTTTAGTTGTATAGTTGAAGTTAAAAATAAAAGGGTTACAAAAGGAATGTGGCATTGTGCCAGGCCCAAGGAAGGCCGTCAGGCCAAAGTGCAAATCTCACCGTTACATGTTGTTTGTGCTTACGGAGCAAGAGAATAAGTGGTCTTTACCTTAGCGCGGTCGAGCTGCAAGAGAGAGATTTTTTGAGCTGACGCGGGAATTTTTCCCTCAGGGCGTGTGTAGAGATACATTCTCCTACGCTGGCCGCGATTGGCTGAGCTGAGCCAAACAACGCACGGATAATGTATATGAGCCCGCGGAATGTAGGTCACTACAGGTTTAGCCACAAAGCAGTATATAATGTTCTGACAAAAATGTTTTAAAAACACATAAACAACTATGAACTTATCTCGCCATCAATGAAGACAAAATCCAACAATAATACTACTTTAGGCACAAGGTCAACGATTTTTGGGAAAGTCAATTAAATCGACCCAAGTGCATTACTGGTACTTTATTTTATCAACCCCGTAAGGATGAAAGGCAAAGCAAACCTCGGTGGGATTTGAACTCAGAAAGTAAAGGGCCGTAACTATATGCCACAAAGCATGTTGTCCGACGCTCTACCGATACTGCCAATCAAAAACCAGCAATAATAATAAACATTATAAGTATGCTTACCGTATTTTGAGTTCTCTCAATACCAAACATAAATATCAAATACACGGCTATCAATGACACACAGAGGTTCATTAGTAGGACACTGCGGGAGTTAGCAACGTCACGTGATGCAACCTTTCTAAAAGACGGAGAAAAACAAATAATAACAAGAATGAAAAAACCCCCCCAAAAACTCTCTCTCACGCACACACACATACAAACAAAAATAAAACTCAACAACAACAACAATTTTAATTGTTACGATTTTCCTTTCTTTCCCTTCACAATACATCTCATTTTCTCTCTCTCGTGTATATATATATATATATATAAATATATATATATATATATATATATATATATATATATATATATATATATTAAGATAACAGATTAAAGTTTAAGCAAAGAATCGGTGCTTTCACCCTTAACGGGATCTTCTGATATGCTTATCGAGCGCTCTTTGGATTTTAGTCTTCACATTTATTATTATTACTATACACACACACACACACACACACACACACACACACACACACACACACACACACACACGCGCGCGCACACATTTATACATATAAGCAGAAGTACCCGGTGTTGCTTGGGTTAAAGAAATAATGAAATTTCATTCAACATTTTTTCTAGGGTATATTTGAAACTTCTAAAATAGCTGTTACTTTTATGTAACATATCTTTTAGTTGCAATATGATTTCATACTCAGTTCCTTTATTCCTTTCATATCTTGTAGGTGCTTGGGTTTCATATCATTGATGAGATACAGTTGTAAATATTTTGGTTCTTCTTCTGAAAGTGGGTCACTTCCGTGGGGCACCTGCCCATGGATCTTGAAAGTGGGTATAAAGTCACCTTCATGGATGACATTTGCACCAATTGATGTCATTTGGAATGCATTATTGTACTTCTGGCTAGTTTGAAGAAAGTGTCTTGATTCAGTAATTGTACCAATCAGCAGTGCCCACAAAGTTTCTGGTGGTCCAAGGTAATGGTTTAAACTTAATCTTTCCATTTAAACAGCATAATCCAGTTGACTCACCATTCCATTTTTTAGCACCACAATTGGACAAATTTTCTTCATTTGAGGAAGTTCGAAATAAAGGTTCTGAGGCATAGTTTTGTTGTGTATTGTAACTAAAAGCAGCAAAGTTCGACTTGGCAACCTTTTTAAATCGTAAAACTTCTGTTCATGCTCTCTGTTCACATAGCTTTTCAGTTGTTTGAGCTTCAGTTTCTTTATGCCGCCTTTGAGCTTCTATATTTCTCTCCCTTTGTTATCTTAATGATTTTCGTACGTCTGATTCCTTTTGAGGAATAGTTGCTTCCATTGTCCTATCTTCAGCAAGTCTGCTTTATCTTTATTCCCTTGATTCATCCTGTCTATTCTGTGTACTTATTATTTGTTGTCGAAGTCTTAATGGCCTTTATGCCCCCCCCCCCCCTCTCTCTCTCTCTATATATATATATATAGGAACAAGTAGGACACCGACGGCTGAGCTCAAGCCGTTTCGACGGCTAATTCTGGACGAATTAGCCGTCAGTCCAGAATTAGCCGTCGAAACGGCTTGAGCTCAGCCGTCGGGGTCCTACTTGTTCCTATTACCCACTCTACTACCCTCAGTATTGAGTACTTTGGTGCGTTATGGTCCATCTGGTTCCTTACCACATTTCCTTCGTTATATATATATATATATATATATATATATATATTTATATCGATGCCATCTCTCAATCACAAGAACAGCTCGATTGCTTTCTATCTTTTGTCCTCTTACGCCGACTTCATCTCCTCCCATTCAACCCACACCAAACACTCCATACCCTATTCCCAATTCCCCCATCTTCGTCGGCACTGTAGCCAGGACGACGATTTCGAAACCCATTCCCTTCACATGGCTTCCAGCTTCATCCAGCGTGGATATCCCCCCACCCTGATTAAAGCTGCTCTCACCCACGCCCGTGAAATCGATCGTATCACAGCCCTCTCACATCACCAGTACCCTCCAACACCCGCGTTCATTTCCCTCTCACCTACCACCCCATCACCCTACCATTCCGGCGACATTTCCTCCATTCCTTCCGCACTCTCTCTTCTGACCCCGTCACTTCTCGCTTTTTTCCAAACCCACCTATTACTGCATTTAAGTGCGCCTGCAACCTCCACGACCTCCTGGGACGCAGTTCCTTCTCGTCCTCTCCCACGACTCCACCCGCCTCTCATCGTTGTTCTTATCTCCGCTGCAACACTTGTCCCGTCATTTCCAACAGGTCCTAACGGGTCATTCCGTATCCGCCACTGTTTCACCTGCACATCCACCCACGTTGTCTATGCCCTCCGGTGTTCCTTTTGCGGGTCTTTATATATCGGACAAACGGTACGCCGTATGGCGGACCGTTTTGATGAGCATTTGAGGGACATACGACTCAGTTTGGATACTCCTGTCGCCCGTCATTTCTGTTCTCCTGGTCATTCTTCCCTACATGTCTCAGTCCTGGGTGTCATGGATCACAGGCACCGCGCACCATGACTGAACATAGTCTGATTCACCGTCTTGGGTCCTATTCCCCTTTTGGACTCAACTTACCTTCCCAATTTCTTTAATACCCCGTCCATTATCACACGTGCTTGTACATTCAGCCCTAGATTCCTATCGCTCTCTCATGATCATTAACATCTTCTCTTACAACTAATACAGACCGACTAAATATAAACACTCCACTTTTCCCTTCACTGCTCTGTACACACACATATACACCCTTATATTAACATACTTTTGATCATAGCTTCGTACTTACAAGCACACACACTCCTTTATTTACATATACACACACATTTCTTCTTAGGTTCGTACGGACGTATAATAACACACACACACACACACACACACACACACACACACACACATGCACACGCACCTGCACAAGTATAGCTCTTTTTACAAAACGTTTTTTTTTCATTTCAGGTAGACGCGCTCCACCATCCACTTTTCTAAAAACATAAATCATACTCAAAACGCCAGCACCAACAGTTTTCCCAAAGATGTCAACATGAATGGACCTGTTATTTCCAATTCAACCTGCCCGTCCCTTCAATCTTTCTTATTTCTCATTTTTTCTTCTGATAAAGGACTAGCATCTGAAACATTAAGACCCTCTTCCTGCTATGTCAAGCATTAACCTAATATATTCCTTCCATATACTCTACTGATTGTGTTGTTATTTCTGTTTACCTTTTACATACATATAATAAATATTTGCTCTACGGTTCTTATATATTTGATATATATTTATCCTTCTCGAGCCCTCTTTGGATTTTACTCTTCAAATTTATTATTATTACTATATACACTTTTGCAAAATTTTCAGACGATGAAACCGTTGGTTGCGCAAAGAATCGTAACATACATGTATGTATATATATATATGAAAATATAAAGATTGACTCACATTGTTTTCCCCCATCGAATTTCCGATTAAATGTATAATCTTAACGTGAACTTAACTGTTGTTTTCCATGCTGATGGCGTTTCTGAATTATATAATTTCGTTGTAATCATAATTGCCTACGTGAACTAATGTACAATCATGTATATTTACCAAATGATTCTGTCATCATTACTTGGGCAACCTTGCTTTGCTAATAAGCTCAAAATAGTTACCTCCGGTACTTACCAGAAAATGAAAGCAGCGTTAGTCCTTGACAAAAACTAGTTTATCTATGTTAATAGTGCTGTTACCCCGATAAAACGCACGCAGTGCCTTCTGTCGAACCCACGCCAAAGATGTAACGTATGAACAAGGCTTTCAGCATGGAAAACGAATGTAAAGAAGAAGAAGAAGAAGAAGATGAAAGAGAATTCCTTACTTCCAACAGGTGGCATAAACGAGTACAGTCATGACGAGTGCAACGACAGAGATCCAACAGCCAACAATAGTCATCAACCGGAGATCATATGATTTTTCCACGTCAATCTGTAGTTACATAATAAATAAATAAATAAATATATATATATGGTAAAACATCTAGGGTATAATAACATATAACTCATTTTCTATGTGGAGAATTATATATGATAGTTTAAAATTGTTAAACAGTTTCAGAATTAGCCAATCAGAGGCATTTAAAAACATACTCAATTTAACAGAACATAATTAAAGTCAATTCCACCTTGCAAACTATTGTTCTGACGCGTCAGAATAACAGAAATTTAGGTTTTGTTGCGCGGGTTAGACTTATATACATAGTCCTTCCTCTTCCAGCGAGAAACTATGTTGGTCTAGAAGGAAGCTGATGGTTCATAAGACGATAAAGTTTTTTTTTTTTGTTAGTTTACTTTCTCAATCCTTTCTTCATTATTATTATTATTATTATTATTGTTATTCCTTGAATCTCAGTCATTGATGTTGGTTAACTGGAAAGTCCGTTGGATTGAATATCAAGCCACTACCTGCAGCCTCAGATATTCAGGACGTATCGGAGGGTTCTTGCTGTTCCAAGCAAGCATGCCTTTTGAAGCGTTCCAAAAAGCGTGAAGGGGCCGATTTTCTTTAACCATCCCTGGAAACTTTTGGAGATAGTCCCCAGTGCGCCTATGACAATCGGGATCACTTTGACTTCATGGCAGTTCCAAATCCTTTTCACCTCCCACTTTAGGTCCTGGTATCGGTTAATTTTCTCCCTCTCCTTCTCTTGCACTCTCGTGTCGAACGGGCAGGCCACATCCACAATCAGACACGATCTTTTTTCTTTGTCCACAACCACCAGGTCAGGTCTATTGTGTTCCAGTTTTTTGTCCGTCTGTATCCTAAAATCCCACAGCACCTTCACCTGATCGTTCTCCATCACCGCCTCTGGCCTATGCTCATACCATTTCTCAGAATGTGGTAAATTGTTTACTTTGCACAGGTGCCAGTGGATCACCCTGCCCATCACATCGTGTCTCCAGCCCTTATAATTATAATTATTATTATTATTATTATTATTATTATTATTATTATTATTATTATTGTTCTTTGAGTCTCAGTCATTGATGTTAATTAACTGGAAAGTTTGTTGAAATGAATATCAAGCTCTACCTGCAGCGTCAGATATTCAGGACGTATCGGAGGGTTCTTGCTGTTCCCAGCAAGCATGCCTTTTGAAGCGTTCCAAAAAGCGTGGTGGGGCCAATTTTCTTTAACCATCCCTGGAAACTTTTTGAGATAGTCCCTAGTGCGCCTATGACAATCGGTACCACTTTGACTTTATGGCAGTTCCAAATCCTTTTTACCTCCCACTTTAAGTCCTGGTATCGGTTAATTTTCTCCCTCTCCTTCTCTTGCACTCTCGTGTCGAATGAGCAGGCCACATCCACAATCAGGCACGATCTTTTTTCCTTGTCCAAAACCACCAGGTCAGGTCTATTGTGTTCCAGTTTCTTGTCCGTCTGTATCCTAAAATCCCACAGCACCTTCACCTGATCGTTTTCTATCACCGCCTCTGGCTTATGCTCATACCACTTCTCAGAAGTGGTAAATTGTTTACTTTGCATAGGTGCCAGTGGATCACCCTGACCATCACATCATATCTCCAGCCCTTATAGTGAGTCTGGGATAGGTGTTTACACTCGGATACAATGTGAGCCACAGTCTCCTCTCTCTCTCCACAGATCCTGCACAGTGGGCTAGCCTCCTCGTTGTAAATATTGTTTCAACCACTTCGTTTTGAGGGCCTGCTTCTGCGCAGCCATTAGCATTCCTTCTGTAGCCTTTTCAAGGTCACCTCTTTTCAACCAGTTCCATGTCTGTGGATCTCTGAATTCAGTTTTCTCAAAGAAGGTACTATGAAGGGATTTTTCATATTATTATTATTATTATTATTGTTGTTATTCCTTGAATCTCAGTCATTGATGTTGGTTAACTGGAAGGTCCGTTGGAATGAATATCAAGCCACTACCTGCAGCCTCAGATATTCAGGACGTATCGGAGGGTTCTTGCTGTTCCAAGCAAGCATGCCTTTTGAAGCGTTCCAAAAAGCGTGAAGGGGCCGATTTTCTTTAACCATCCCTGGAAACTTTTGGAGATAGTCCCCAGTGCGCCTATGACAATCGGGATCACTTTGACTTCATGGCAGTTCCAAATCCTTTTCACCTCCCACTTTAGGTCCTGGTATCGGTTAATTTTCTCCCTCTCCTTCTCTTGCATTCTCGTGTCGAACGGGCAGGCCACATCCACAATCAGACACGATCTTTTTTCTTTGTCCACAACCACCAGGTCAGGTCTATTGTGTTCCAGTTTTTTGTCCGTCTGTATCCTAAAATCCCACAGCACCTTCACCTGATTGTTCTCCATCACCGCCTCCGGCCTATGCTCATACCATTTCTCAGAGTGTGGTAAATTGTTATTATTATTATTATTATTATTGTTATTGTTATTCCTTGAATCTCAGTCATTGATGTTGGTTAACTGGAAAGTCCGTTGGATTGAATATCAAGCCACTACCTGCAGCCTCAGATATTCAGGACGTATCGGAGGGTTCTTGCTGTTCCAAGCAAGCATGCATTTTGAAGCGTTCCAAAAAGCGTGAAGGGGCCGATTTTCTTTAACCATCCCTGGAAACTTTTGGAGATAGTCCCCAGTGCGCCTATGACAATCGGGATCACTTTGACTTCATGGCAGTTCCAAATCCTTTTCATCTCCCACTTTAGGTCCTGGTATCGGTTAATTTTCTCCCTCTCCTTCTCTTGCACTCTCGTGTCGAACGGGCAGGCCACATCCACAATCAGGCACGATCTTTTTTCTTTGTCCACAACCACCAGGTCAGGTCTATTGTGTTCCAGTTTTTTGTCCGTCTGTATCCTAAAATCCCACAGCACCTTCACCTGATTGTTCTCCATCACCGCCTCTGGCCTATGCTCATACCATTTCTCAGAATGTGGTAGATTGTTTACTTTGCACAGGTGCCAGTGGATCACCCTGCCCATCACATCGTGTCTCCAGCCCTTATAGTGGGTCTGGGCTAGGTGTTTACACTCGGACACAATGTGAGCCACAGTCTCCTCTCTCTCTCCACAGATCCTGCACAGTGGGCTAGCCTCCTCCTTGTAGATATGGTGCTTCAACCACTTCGTTTTGAGGGCCTGCTCCTGCGCAGCCATTAGCATTCCTTCTGTAGCCTTTTTGAGGTCTCCTCTTCTCAACCAGTTCCATGTCTGTGGATCTCTAAATTCAGTTTTCTCAAAGAAGGTACTATGAAGGGATTTTCCCTTAAGGCTGCTCTTCCTCCTTGATGTTATTTCCTCCCTGGACATCCCCTGGCCTACTGTCCCCTCCTTCAGTACAGTTCTGAGCATTGGCTCCTTACTATAGGTCACGTATTTGTATAGGTTGTTTTTCTCCATCTGAACACAGTCCTCTATGCTGATAAGACCTCTTCCACCCTCAGATCTCCTTAGGTAGAGTCTATCGACATCACTCCTCTTGTGGAACATGTTGTAGATAGTCAATAGCTTCCTAGTCTTCCTATCCATTTCTTTTTGTTCAGCAACATTCCATCTCAGAATTCCCGCACTGTACCTAATAATAGACACAGCTCGGGAATTTACTGCGCTTATGGCATTTCTGCTGTTCAGATGTGATTTCAATATGCTCCTTACTCTCCGAATGTATTCAGTTCTTAACAATTCCTTCATTTTTTTGTTCTTTATGCCATCAGCCTCCAGAACGCCCAAATACTTGTATCCTTCCTCAGAGTCAATTTCCTTTATCATCTCACCTGTTGGTATCTGGATCCCATTACTTCTGCTCAACCTACCCCTCTTCATCACAATGACTCCACATTTACCAATACCAAACTGCATACATATATCACTGCTGAAAATACGGACAGTGTCAACAAGCACATCCAACTCCTTCTCACTTTTCCTGAAGAGCTTAAGATCGTCCATGAAGAGGAGGTGATTGATGGTAAGCTCTCCCCTTCCCAACTTGTATCCTGCTCTCACTTTTCGCAGCATAATGGTCAAGGGCATCAGGGCAAGGACAAACAACAGAGGGGACAGGCTATCTCCCTGGAAGATACCTCTCTTGATCTTCACGCTTCCCAAGGATACTCCAGTTGATGTCAACTCTGTCTCCCAGGACCCCATACTCCTGCCTAGCAACTGTCTGATGTTATCTGCCACCCTGAAGATCTCCAGGCTTTTGGTGATCCAGGAATGAGGCACCATGTCAAATGCCTTTCTGTAGTCTATCCATCCCATGGCAAGATCAGTGTGTCTCCTCCTGCAATTCCCCATTACCATCTTATCAATAAGCAACTGGTCCTTTGTACCACGTGACTTCTTTCGGCATCCTTTCTGTTCGTCCGGTAACAAGTTGTTTGTGTGGAGGTGATGGTAGATTTCCTCAGACACAATGCTCGTCAACAGTTTCCACATTACGGGCAGACATGTGATAGGTCTATAGTTGGTAGCATCATTACCCTTGATTCGGTCTTTCATTATCAGAACTGTGGTACCTTTTGTCAACCACTCTGGCACCTCACCCGACACCAAGCAGTCATTGAACATGGCCGTCAGCTTCGGGTGGAGGGATGTTAGATGTTTAATCCAATACCCCTGCACACCATCTGGGCCTGGTGATTTCCAGTTGGTTAGTTTTTTGGCTTGCCCCTTAAGAGTTTCAACTGTGATACTCAAATCAGTCTGTTGCTGTGCCTGCTCACCGATTATTATTATTATTATTATTATTATTATTATTATTATTATTATTATTCTTATTCTTTTTCGCAATTCTCCAAAAGTTCTGTTCCATCAGTCTCATTACCACTTTTCTCTTTTCCTCTCCTCTTTCTTCTCTCTATACCCTTCACATTTCTCATCTCATGCTTTAGACTATCTTTTTTCCCTTCTCTCCCGCTCTCTGTTCAATATGTAGTTATATCTTAACCCAACTTGTTACTATACATATAGTATCCAGCTGACTACAACTACCCTTGGCGCTAAAATATCCTACACTTTTATCAAAATTCATATACACTCATTGCTTCAAACCTTTTCAATTAATGTTTACACACCCACAGACACATATATACAAGGGGGTAAAAAGCAAGAGTGGAAATGCACAGAAGTGTATTTAAAGAATCTATTTTTCTTTAATCCAACAAAAATATTTCTATATTTATTACATCAAATAAATTTAAGTTTTATGAAATGATGTAGCGGTTTGGATTAGTTACGGCAATCTTCTCAAACAATAATTTAAATTAAAAATATAAAAATGGACTTTTTAAAAATATAAACCAATTATTATTTCATACGTTTGTAATTAATCAAAACCGGTAAAGATATTTCATAAAACTTAAATTAATTTGATGTAACAAATATAGAAATATTTTCAAATTCACTTCTTTGCATTTCCACTTACTTTTTACCTATATGTATATATGTGTGTGTGTGTGTGTGTGTGTGTGTGGCTATATAGACATATATATAAACGCACACACAAACACACATGTATATATGCATATACACACACACATGTATGGACACACACACACACACATACACACACCCATACATATATATATATATACACATATAAATATGAACAGAAGAAAAAATAATTTTGAAATTAATTCCATGTCATGATTTCATAAATATCTTCTTGAAGAAAAGTCATAGCCATTTTAACCATTGCTCTTCCTTTTTTCGCGTATAGTGTAGTCAGTGTGATACTATACATATAGTGTAGTCAGTGTGATACTATACATATAGTGTAGTCAGTGTGATACTATACATATAGTGTAGTCAGGGTGATACTATACATATAGTGTAGTCGGGGTGATACTATACGTATAGTGTAGTCAGTGTGATACTATACATATAGTGTAGTCGGGGTGATACTATACATATAGTGTAGTCAGTATGATACTATACATATAGTGTAGTCAGTGTTATGCTATACATATAATGTACTCAAGGTGATACTATACATATAGTGTAGTCAGTGTGATACTATACATATAGTGTAGTCAGTGTGATACTATACATATAGTGTAGTCAGTATGATACTATACATATAATGTAGTCAGTGTGATACTATACATATAGTGTAGTCAGTGTGATACTATACATATAGTGTAGTCAGGGTGATACTATACATATAGTGTAGTCAGGGTGATACTATACATATAGTGTAGTCGGTGTGATACTATACATATAGTGTAGTCGGTGTGATACTATACGTATAGTGTAGTCGGTGTGATACTATACATATATTGTAGTCGGTGTGATACTATACGTATAGTGTAGTCGGTGTGATACTATACGTATGGTGTAGTCAGTGTGATACTATACATATAGTGTAGTCAGTGTGATACTATACATATAGTGTAGTCAGTGTGATACTATACATATAGTGTAGTCAGTGTGATACTATATGTATAGTGTAGTCAGTGTGATACTATACATATAGTGTAGTCAGTGTGATACTATACATATAGTGTAGTCGGTGTGATACTATACATATAGTGTAGTCAGGGTGATACTATACATATAGTGTAGTCAGTATGATACTATACATATAGTGTAGTCAGTGTGATACTATACATATAGTGTAGTCAGTGTGATACTATACTTATAGTGTAGTCAGTGTGATACTATACATATAGTGTAGTCAGTGTGATACTATACATATAGTGTAGTTAGTGTGATAATATACATATAGTGTAGTCGGTGTGATACTATACATATAGTGTAGTCAGTGTGATACTATACATATAGTGTAGTCGGGGTGATACTATACATATAGTGTAGTCGGTGTGATACTATACATATAGTGTAGTCAGTATGATACTATACGTATAGTGTAGTCAGTGTGATACTATACATATAGTGTAGTCAGTGTGATACTATACATATAGTGTAGTCAGTGTGATACTATACATATAGTGTAGTCAAGGTGATACTATACATATAGTGTAGTCAGTGTGATACTATACATATAGTGTAGTCGGTGTGATACTATACATATAGTGTAGTCAGTGTGATACTATACATATAGTGTAGTCAGTGTGATACTATACATATAGTGTAGTCAGTGTGATACTATACATATAGTGTAGTCAGTGTGATACTATACATATAGTGTAGTCAGTGTGATACTATACATATAGTGTAGTCAGTGTGATACTATACATATAGTGTAGTCAGTGTGATACTATACATATAGTGTAGTCAGTGTGATACTATACATATAGTGTAGTCAGTGTGATACTATACATATAGTGTAGTCAGTATGATACTATACATATAGTGTAGTCAGTGTGATACTATACATATAGTGTAGTCAGTGTGATACTATACGTATAGTGTAGTCAGTGTGATACTATACATATAGTGTAGTCAGTGTGATACTATACATATAGTGTAGCCAGTGTGATACTATACATATAGTGTAGTCGGTGTGATACTATACATATAGTGTAGTCGGTGTGATACTATACATATAGTGTAGTCGGTGTGATACTATACATATAGTGTAGTCAGTATGATATTATATATATAGTGTAGTCAGGGTGATACTATACATATAGTGTAGTCAGTGTGATACTACACGTGTAGTGTAGTCAGTGTGATACTATACATATAGTGTAGTCAGGGTGATACTATACATATAGAGTAGTCAGTGTGATACTATACATATAGTGTAGTCGGTGTGATACTATACATATAGTGTAGTCGGGGTGATACTATACATATAGTGTAGTCAGTGTGATACTATACATATAGTGTAGTCGGTGTGATACTATACATATAGTGTAGTCAGTGTGATACTATACATATAGTGTAGTCAGTGTGATACTATACATATAGTGTAGTTAGTGTGATAATATACATATAGTGTCGTCGGTGTGATACTATACATATAGTGTAGTCAGTGTGATACTATACATATAGTGTAGTCGGGGTGATACTATACATATAGTGTAGTCAGTGTGATACTATACATATAGTGTAGTCGGTGTGATACTATACATATAGTGTAGTCAGTGTGATACTATACATATAGTGTAGTCAGTGTGATACTATACATATAGTGTAGTTAGTGTGATAATATACATATAGTGTAGTCGGTGTGATACTATACATATAGTGTAGTCAGTGTGATACTATACATATAGTGTAGTCGGGGTGATACTATACATATAGTGTAGTTGGTGTGATACTATACATATAGTGTAGTCAGTGTGATACTATACATATAGTGTAGTCGGTGTGATACTATACATATAGTGTAGTCAGTGTGATACTATACATATAGTGTAGTCAAGGTGATACTATACATATAGTGTAGTCAGTGTGATACTATACATATAGTGTAGTCAGTGTGATACTATACATATAGTGTAGTCAGTGTGATACTATACATATAGTGTAGTCAGTGTGATACTATACATATAGTGTAGTTAGTGTGATACTATAAATATAGTGTAGTCGGTGTGATACTATACGTATAGTGTAGTCGGTGTGATACTATACATATATTGTAGTCGGTGTGATGCTATACATATAGTGTAGTCGGTGTGATACTATACATATAGTGTAGTCAGTATGATATTATATATATAGTGTAGTCAGGGTGATACTATACATATAGTGTAGTCAGTGTGATACTACACGTATAGTGTAGTCAGTGTGATACTATACATATAGAGTAGTCAGGGTGATACTATACATATTGACTAGTCAGGGTGATACTATACATATAGAGTAGTCAGTGTGATACTATACATATAGTGTAGTCAGTGTGATATTATACGTATAGTGTAGTCAGTGTGATACTATACGTATAGTGTAGTCAGTGTGATACTATACATATAGTGAAGTCAGTGTGATACTATATATATAGAGTAGTCAGGGTGATACTATATATATACTGTAGTCAGTGTGATACTACACGTATGGTGTAGTCAGGGTGATACTATACATATAGTGTAGTCAGTGTGACACTATACATATAGTGTAGTCAGGGTGATACTATACGTATAGTGTAGTCAGGGTGATACTATATATATACCGTAGTCGGTGTGATACTATACGTATAGTGTAGTCAGGGTGATACTATACATATAGTGTAGTCAGTGTGATACTATACATATAGTGTAGTCAGGGTGATACTATACGTATAGTGTAGTCAAGGTGATACTATACATATAGTGTAGACAGTGTGTTACTATACATATAGTGTAGTCAGGGTGATACTATACATATAGTGTAGTCAGTGTGATACTATACATATAGTGAAGACAGTGTGATACTATATATATAGAGTAGTCAGGGTGATACTATATATATACTGTAGTCAGTGTGATACTACACGTATGGTGTAGTCAGGGTGATACTATACATATAGTGTAGTCAGTGTGACACTATACATATAGTGTAGTCAGTGTGATACTATACATATAGTGTAGTCAGTGTGATACTCTACGTATAGTGTAGTCAGTGTGATACTATACATATAGTGTAGTCAGTGTGATACTATACATATAGTGTAGTCAGTGTGATACTATACATATAGTGTAGTCAGAGTGATACTATACATATAGTGTAGTCAGAGTGATACTATACATATAGTGTAGTCAGAGTGATACTATACATATAGTGTAGTCAGTGTGATACTATACATAAAGTGTAGTCAGGGTGATACTATACATATAGTGTAGTCGGGGTGATACTATACATATAGTGTAGTCATTGTAATATTATACGTATAGTGTACTCTGGGTGATACTATACATATACTGTAGTCAGGGTGATACTATACATATAGTGTAGTCAGTGTGATACTATACATATTGTGTAGTCAGGGTGATACTATACATATAGTGAAGTCAGGGTGATACTATACATATAGTGTAGTCAGAGTGATTCTATACATATAGTGTAGTCGGGGTGATACTACACATATAGTGTAGTTAGTGTGATACTATATGTATAGTGTAGTCAGTGTGATACTATACGTGTAGTGTAGTCGGGCTGATATAATACGTATAGTGTAGTCAGTGTGATACTATACATATAGTGTAGTCAGTGTGATACTATACATATAGTGTAGTCAGGGTGATACTATACATATAGTGTAGTCAGGGTGATACTATACGTATAGTGTAATCAGCGTGATACTATACATATAGTGTAGTCAGTGTGATACTATACATATAGTGTAGTCAGGGAGATACTATACATATAGTGTAATTAGTGTGATAATATACATATAGTGTAGTCGGTGTGATAATATATATATAGAGTAGTCAGTGTGATACTATATATATAGTGTAGTCAGTGTGATACTATACATATAGTGTAGTCAGGGTGATACTATACATATAGTGTAGTCAGGGTGATTCTATACTTATAGTGTAGTCAGTGTAATACTATACATATAATGTAGGCATGGTGATACTATACATATAGTGTAGTCAGGGTGATACTATACGTATAGTGTAGTCGGGGTGATTCTATACATATAGTGTAGTCAGTGTGATACTATAAATATAGTGTAGTCGGTGTGATACTATACATATAGTGTAGGCAGGATGATACTATACATATAGTGTAGTCAGTGTGATACTATACATATAGTGTAGTCAGTGTGATACTATAAATATAGTGTAGTCGGTGTGATACTATACATAGAGTGTAGTCGGGTTGATAATATACAATATAGTCGGGGTGATACTATACATATAGTGTAGTCGGTGTTATACTATACGTATCGTATAGTCGGTTGATACTATACATATAGTGTAGTCAGTATGATACTATACATATAGTGTAGTCAGAGTGATGCTATACATATAGTGTAGTCAGTGTGATACTATACATATAGTGTAGTCAGAGTGATGCTATACATATAGTGTAGTCAGTATGATACTATACATATAGTGTAGTCAGTGTGATACTATACATATAGTGTAGTCAGGGTG
Source organism: Eledone cirrhosa (assembly GCA_964016885.1). Lineage (NCBI taxonomy): Eukaryota > Metazoa > Mollusca > Cephalopoda > Octopoda > Eledonidae > Eledone > Eledone cirrhosa. The sequence goes on from OZ024740.1 coordinate 155,974,489, forward strand.
ATACTATACATATAGTGTAGTCAGCGTGATACTATACATATAGTGTAGTCAGTGTGATACTATACATATAGTGTAGTCAGGGTGATACTATACATATAGTGTAGTCAGAGTGAAACTATACATATAGTGTAGTCAGTGTGATACTCGACATATATTGTAGTCGGTGTGATACTATACATATAGTGTAGTCAGGGTGATACTATACGTATAGTGTAGTCAGTGTGATACTATACATATAGTGTAGTCAGGGTGATACTATACATTTAGTGTAGTCTGTATGATACTATACGTATAGTGTAGTCAGTGTGATACTATACGTATAGTGTAGTCAGTGTGATACTATACGTATAGTGTAGTCAGTGTGATACTATACATATAGTGTAGTCAGGGTGATACTATACATTTAGTGTAGTCTGTATGATACTATACATATAGTGTAGTCAGTGTGATACTATATCTATAGTGTAGTCAGTGTGATACTATACGTATAGTGTAGTCAGTGTGATACTATACATATAGTGTAGTCAGGGTGATACTATACATTTAGTGTAGTCTGTATGATACTACACGTATAGTGTAGTCAGTATGATACTATACATATAGTGTAGTCAGTGTGATACTATACATATTGTGTAGTCAGGGTGATACTATACATATAGTGTAGTCAGTGTGATACTCTACGTATAGTGTAGTCAGTGTGATACTATAAATATAGTGTAGTCGGTGTGATACTATACGTATAGTGTAGTCAGTATGATACTATACATATAGTGTAGTCGGTGTGATACTATACATTTAGTGTAGTCTGTATGATACTATACATATAGTGTAGTCAGGGTGATACTATACATATAGTGTAGTTAGGGTGATTCTATACTTATAGTGTAGTCAGTGTGATGCTATAAATATAGTGTAGTCAGGGTGATACTATACGTATAGTGTAGTCAGTGTGATACTATACATATAGTGTAGTCAGTGTGATACTATACATATAGTGTAGTCAGTGTGATACTCTACGTATAGTGTAGTCAGTGTGATACTATACATATAGTGTAGTCGGTGTGATACTATACATATAGTGTAGTCAGTGTGATACTATAAATATAGTGTAGTCGGTGTGATACTATACGTATAGTGTAGTCAGTATGATACTATACATTTAGTGTAGTCAGGGTGATACTATACATATAGTGTAGTCAGTGTGATACTATACAGATAATGTAGTCGGTGTGATACTATACATATAGTGTAGTCAGTGTGATACTATACATATAGTGTAGTCAGTGTGATACTATACATATAGTGTAGTCGGTGTGATACTATACATATAGTGTAGTCGGTGTGATACTATACATATAGTGTAGTCAGTGTGATACTATACATATAGTGTAGTCAGTGTGATACTATATTTATAGTGTAGTCAGTGTGATACTATACATATAGTGTAGTCAGTGTGATACTATACGTATAGTGTAGTCAGTGTGATACTATACATATAGTGTAGTCGGTGTGATACTACACGTATAGTGTAGTCAGGGTGATACTATACATATAGTGTAGTCAGTGTTATGCTATACATATAATGTACTCAAGGTGATACTATACATATAGTGTAGTCAGTGTGATACTATACGTATAGTGTAGTCAGTGTGATACTATACGTATAGTGTAGTCAGTGTGATACTATACGTATAGTGTAGTCAGGGTGATACTATACGTATAGTGTAGTCAGTGTGATACTATACGTATAGTGTAGTCAGTGTGATACTATACGTATAGTGTAGTCAGTGTGATACTATACATATAGTGTAGTCAGTGTGATACTATACGTATAGTGTAGTCAGTGTGATACTATACGTATAGTGTAGTCTGTGTGATACTATACATATAGTGTAGTCAGTGTGATACTATACGTATAGTGTAGTCAGTGTGATACTATACATATAGTGCAGTCGGTGTGATACTATACGTATAGTGTAGTCAGTGTGATACTATACATATAGTGTAGTCAGTGTGATACTATACGTATAGTGTAGTCAGTGTGATACTATACATATAGTGCAGTCGGTGTGATACTATACGTATAGTGTAGTCAGGGTGATACTATACATATAGTGTAGTCAGTGTTATGCTATACATATAATGTACTCAAGGTGATACTATACATATAGTGTAGTCAGTGTGATACTATACGTATAGTGTAGTCAGGGTGATACTACACGTATAGTGTAGTCAGTGTGATACTATACGTATAGTGTAGTCAGGGTGATACTATACATATAGTGTAGTCAGGGTGATACTATACATATAGTGTAGTCAGTGTGATACTATACATATAGTGTAGTCAGTGTGATACTATACATATAGTGTAGTCAGTGTGATACTATACATATAGTGTAGTTAATGTGATACTATACATATAGTGTAGTCAGTGTGATACTATACATATAGTGTAGTCGGTGTGATACTATACATATAGTGTAGTCAGGGTGATACTATACATATAGTGTAGTCAGTGTGATATTATACGTATAGTGTAGTCAGTGTGATACTATACATATAGTGTAGTCAGTGTGATACTCTACGTATAGTGTAGTCAGTGTGATACTATACATATAGTGTAGTCAGTGTGATACTATACATATAGTGTAGTCAGTGTGATACTATACGTATAGTGTAGTCAGTGTGATACTATACGGATAGTGTAGTCTGTGTGATACTATACATATAGTGTAGTCAGTGTGATACTATACGTATAGTGTAGTCAGTGTGATACTATACATATAATGTAGTCAGTGTGATACTATACATATAGTGTAGTCAGTGTGATACTATACGGATAGTGTAGTCTGTGTGATACTATACATATAGTGTAGTCAGTGTGATACTATACGGATAGTGTAGTCAGGGTGATACTATACATATAGTGTAGTCAGTGTGATATTATACGTATAGTGTAGTCAGTGTGATACTATACATATAGTGTAGTCTGTGTGATACTATACATATAGTGTAGTCAGTGTGATACTATACATATAGTGTAGTCAGTGTGATACTATACATATAGTGTAGTCTGTGTGATACTATACATATAGTGTAGTCAGTGTGATACTATACGGATAGTGTAGTCAATGTGATAAATTACGATATTTTTGTTTCTTGAGTTGAAAGTGGTGAAAGGATTGGCAGGACAGATTATGAATGCGTCTTTCTTGGTGTCCTCCCCACATAACCGATTCTGAGAGACAGTAAGAAAGAGAGAGAGAGAGAGAAGAGGGAGAGAGATAGGTGTAGAGAGAGAGAGAGAGAGAGGTGTGACTGGTACCTTATTTATCAACGCTGTAAATATGAAAGTCATAGCTAGCCTCGGCGGGATTTGAATTCAGAGATTCACTTTTTCCTCTTCTCTTGAAGAAATCTGCTGTATTCAGAACTAGATAGGAGTTGGGCTCCGCCAGGTTTTAAAATGTTCTAGAAACGCCATATGTCAATACGACAACAGGCTATCGGCTTGTGGGTGGAGCAGTATTGTAATCTGTATCACCTAGCACTTTATGAAATCGGGATAAGCTCCGATCTGACGCGACTCGAGCTCCGAGACAGACTTTAGAAATTCTCTAAAATTAAGCTCAATCCTGTGTCAAATCCATTACGTGATTTGTTTTTATTTATAGTCGAAGTATTTTCTCTTCACTTGCAGCACGTACTCACTATCGAGCCACTAACGCGGAAGCTGGTGCTGTCGTAGGGAAATGGAGGGGCTACGTCGAACGCTTCTGATATAGCTTTCTCACTTCTATTCTTTCAAATTTTCCTCTTCTCTGGAAGAAATCTGCTGTATTCAGAACTTGATAGGAGTTGTGCTGCGCCAGGTTTTAACATGCCCTAGAAACGCCGTATGTCAATATGGCGCCCCTACGACTCCCTCAGGAATTACGGGTCCATATATACATACAATATTAAAAACAGGATTTCAGACTTACCCACGGATTCATCAGAATAGCAAAATTCGTAAGATGGTTGCATTTACATTGTGAAACTATTAAATTT
>OZ024740.1:155986038-156023538 GCA_964016885.1 Eledone cirrhosa
TAACACAAGAGAGGTAACACCACAGGAGCATGAGGATAGAGAAAAAGCCCTCAATGCCCATATGGTGATGTGGACGAATATAATGCAGCCCAACAAAAGGACTGCCAACAACTTCCAGGCCTGGAACAATGACGTGCCGGCGTTGTATGGGCTTCGAAAAGACCATAAAACGAGCAGTGACCCTGTCACGGGACCACCAACACGGCCAGTCTGTGGAGCTAACATTGCTAGTAACTACAGACTATCCTACTTCCTCTCCCTGATCATACGCCCCATCATTGAAATGTCCCCAGATGTATGTGACAGCACGGAGGACCTCCTCAGCAGAATCGGCGAGAGTAACCGATCTAGGGACCTAACAAACTGCATAATAGGTAGTATGGATGTTGTGTCCCTGTATTCATCTATTGACGTGGATTTTGCTGTGGAGAAATGCGTAGAAATGATCAGTGAGAGCAATGTTGAGTTCCGTGGGATTGATACCAGTGAGCTGGGACTCCTACTTAAACTTACCTATAGTAATAATTACCTAGACACATATGACCTTAGCAACCTGTGCCCTATAAGACCAGCAAGAGGCAGACCACTTACCATTACCTCAATGGCCAAGAAAACCCACACAGATAGATGGAACGGGTGGACCAGAGCCATACGGACACCCGAAAACCACGATGAACTGAAGAAAATGATTGCACATGCGGTAGGGGCCAGCATAAAACTAACCCTTAAGGAACATATGTTCAAATTTAATGGAAAAACATATGCCCAAGAGGAAGAAGCAGCCATTGGTGTTAGCATTGCAGGCGACATAGCTAACTTATTCATGGTATGGTGGGACAGTAGACTTAAACTTAAACTTAAAGAACAATTAGAAGACCCCTTAACCCTGATAATGTACTCCCGCTACGTTGATGATATAAACATCGTAGTTAAGACACCCCCCACTAGAGAACAGTCAGGAACTAGAGAAAAACACAATGGAAAGCATCCAGCAAATAGCTAACTCTATCCACTAGAGTATTAGAGTTACTATAGACTACCCAAGTAAACACCCCAACCATCAATTACCTGTACTAGACACAGAGCTCTGGTTAGATACCATTAATAACAAAAAACAAATCCTCCATTCCCATTATGCCAAACCCATGACTTCCAAACATCTGATCCACCGAAACTCGGCCGTTTCGGACCATACTAAAATGAACATACTGATTGCGGATTTGGTACGGGTGATGAGAAACGTGTCCCGCATGTGCAACCCCGAAGAACTAGAGAGACACATACAACACTTCATCCACCGTATGCAGTTCTCTGGCTACAATCAGAGAGATAAAATCAGAGTGTATAGAGGAGCCAGAACCAAATGGGAAAAAATGGTAAATAATGACATAAATGGGACCTGCCCCTTGTATAGAAGCACATTTTGGAATAGAATAGAAAGAACTAGGAACAAGGCTAAGAGAATAAACTCATGGTATGATAGCAATAAATACCAGAGTGTAATGTTCATCGATACAACCCGTAGAGGTGAATTAGCTTACAAATTTAGAAGGGCCCTAGATAAACATAAACTCAATATTAAGATAGTAGAAAGACCAGGTACCTCCGTAAAAACACTTATTAGCAAGACATACCCTTTTCAAAGACCCTCATGTATAGATAAGAAATGTATAACCTGTAAAATAAGCCCCCATATTAACTGTAAAACTAGAAATGTAGTGTATAGCATAAGATGTACTGAAGGACAATGTAGAGACAAAAATATAGTGTACATAGGTGAGACAGCTCGTAGTGTAGGGGAACGGATAAATGAACACTGGCGAGACCTTCAAGATAGTAAAGAATCATCTGTACTCTACCAACATGCTAAAATAGAACACAAGGGTAAATTAGAGAACATAGAAATAAAAATAGAATCTACACACAGAAAAGACGCAATGTTTAGACAAATCACAGAGGCAATAAACATAAAAGAATTACAACCAAAATTAAATAGAAAATATGAGTGGAACAGCAACATCACAACTTACAATTAAGGACAAAATGAAAACACACACACACATAGAACAAACAACCAACCAGTAACATGTAAATAAACAAATAAATAAATGAACATAAACACACACAGACACCCGGATGTCGCGCATGCGCAGGCTGAGCACACAACACACACACAGAAACAAAATGGCGTAGGACAGAACAAAGGAGAGGCACAAAAACAAAGAAAAGAATCCCCAGTCACTGAAGAGGTCACAGAGTGTGTGACGAAAGAACTATGACAATATATAAACAACTATCTGGTTGTGGAACCAACCAACCAACAAGAAATTTATAAATTTATAAATTTATTAATTTATTATAATAAATTGAAGTGAAAGCAACTGGTGCGTGTGTTTCTTATTGGCAACATGACCCTCCCAAAGTATAACAATATCGGTTTCAACACACGATTTCAGATAAAGAATCTTGCTAAACAAATTCAGAAACGAAATATATATATATATATATATCAGAAGATCCCGTTAAGGGTGAAAGCAGCGATTCTTTGCTTAAACTTTAATCTGTTATTTTAATAAATAATAAATCTATATATATATATATATATATATATATATATATATATATATATATATATATATATATATATATATATATATATATATATATATATATATATATATAAACATACACGGATAATGATTGCCTCTCTTATTTTTCGAGTAGTACTTCGTTTATTTTATTTAATATCCAAACTCGTTCAGGCTTGAAACTATCTATTTGGGAATTTTATTGACTGGTAGCAGACGATGAAAATTAAGTCCACTATATAAAAACCACTTAGCCTAAATGGTTGTTAAGTTTGCTGGAAATAGTAGTTAGATATCCCTCAAATTGAAAATTGTTGAACACAGGATAATATACTTCTAGATACACTACCTCTGAATAAAAAATGAGATGGTCACGATGAAACCGCTACGTGGTCGCTCGGTGTGGTAGAAATAGCAGTCATATCTCATACAAATTACGCATTAATGTCTTAAAAATAGAAGATCACATTAAAGAAAATTGTCGTAGTTACACAAATTCCGAATAGAATAAGAGATGGCCACGATGAATCTTTAAATATCTTCATCTTGGTTGTAATTGTCGCAAAGTGTTTGCTGTTTGACACTCAGGCCTCATTCAAGTGCTTGTCGTATACGGTAATGTCCTCAGAATTTCAAACTCAATCGTTTATTCAAACCACAGGGGTAAACTGTTCTCATTCTATTGTCTATGTCAGTTATTATCGAAATTATGATGCCGCTTGAACTAGATCTATAAATTCACTGACTCAAGGGTAGAACTTAAGAAACCCCAAGAACGTTACGGAATGCAGCAGTCACTTGACGAAGCCAAGGAAGTACAATAGACGCAACCTTGTGACTATAATAAACATGAAGAATGATAATGCTTCATCTAAGAAATTCGGTAAAAGTCAAAAAATTAGTTACGTCTTATATATTGATTTCTAATTAAGGTACAAGGTCAGCAAACTTTGGGGGAATGGCAAAGTTGATTAAATCGACACCAGTACATAGGTGTTACTTCATTTTATCTACCTCGAATGGAACTTCTTCTTCTTCTTCTTCTTCTTCTTCTTCTTCTTCTTCTTCTTCTTCTTCTTCTTCTTGAGAGGGTCGTGGGAGCAGAGTTCGCAAATACTCCTTCCAGCGGATCCTGTCAGAAGCAACCATCTCCGACGTATGCATATGAGTGTTATTACAAAGAAATCGCTTCGTTGTTTCTCATCGACAAGTCAACTTGTTAATGATAGACTCTCTCGTCGAAAACGATGAATGAGAATTCATTTCTTCGATCCAGTTGTTTCATAAAAGCTGAATTAGTGTGCAATGTGGCTGAGTATTTCATTAATTCCTGTATCTTTAACGTAATTTTCAAGTGGAATCAGCTTGATAAAGTGAGACAAAGCTGAATTTTTTAATTACAGATACAGCCCACTCGAAAGGATTCCATGCGGTTTTCGTCTACCCAATGTCACTCACAAGGCTTAGGCTGCTCGAGAACATAATAAAAACAACATTTGGCCAAGATGCCACGCAGTGGAATCGAACCCAAGACGCCATTATTTCAAAGCAAACTTATTAACAATTTGGCTTTGATTAGTTGATGAAACAGAATTTAGACGTTCCATTGATTATTTAAACGAAATAATATATTGAAGGTTTTAGCCGAATGTGTTTCAAAGACCGCTTCTGTTGCTTTTGTTTCGGCGAACAAAATATAGGAGTCTTATTTTTTAAAAAAATATATATATTTATTTGGTTTCTTTACCGGTTTCGCAGTTCTTCTGCTTTTCAAAAGTAGAGTTGAGATGGAGGGTCTGTAGTTTTTCTCACATCTGGTTGGTCTCTGAATGTTACTTGTTTTATATGGAAAAAGTGGCTCGAAATGCCAGGTTTTTCGAGAAGTAATTTGATTGGTTGGTCAATAATTATAATAAATTTCGCGGCAGTTCGCGTTACAAAGTTCTTCAAACAAGGGGGGGGGGGGGGTGTCACAGGTTGTTTTTTCATATATGAGTGTTTGAATTTCTTTTTACTTAAAAAAAAGGGGGCTTACGAATGCTTTTTTAAAATAAACGTAATTTGATTGGTTATAAATGAAATTATGGCTGTCACGTGAACAAGTTTTCATTAAATTTTCGCGCCCTTATTTGGAAATCTATTCTGTAGCCTTTTTAGAGAATTTTATGACAAGTAAAAGATAATGGTCAAGAGAAATTGGGTGGGAGAATTGTATTGGTTCAGTGAATATGGTTAGTTCGCTGGGGTGTCAGAATTCAGATTTTCTATTGAATAAAAAAAAAGCAGTCGTGAGCCCCCTTTTTTTTTAAGTAAAAAGAAATTCAAACACTCATATATGAAAAAAACAACCTGTGACACCCCCCCCCCCCTGTTTGAAGAACTTTGTAACGCGAACTGCCGCGAAATTTATTATAATTATTGACCAACCAATCAAATTACTTCTCGAAAAACCTGGCATTTCGAGCCACTTTTTCCATATAAAACAAGTAACATTCAGAGACCAACCAGATGTGAGAAAAACTACAGACCCTCCATCTCAACTCTACTTTTGAAAAGCAGAAGAACTGCGAAACCGGTAAAGGAACCAAATAAATATATATATATTTTTTTAAAAATAAGACTCCAGTTGCATTTTCGATTTCATCTTTTTTTCTTTATATATATATATATAAAGGATTATGAGTTCATGCAAGTGACTTATGTTTCGTCACTATATATATATATATATATATATATATATATATAAGAATTTAATTTAATTTATAATACTTACATTAAATTGAAATCCCAAAAGCTACATACCGGATTTGAATAGTTCTGTAAAAAACGAAAAACCAAAATATGTCAACAAAATGATAATATTGACATTTTAAATCTATTAGGTCACATATTCATAAAGAAGGTTTCTGTCGACATGAATATTATTTTACATGGTCCTTATTTCAACCCGACTGGACCATATTGCATCAATTCAAGAAGAATGTATAGCACAACTGACCGTGATTCAATTTGAATTAAGATTATAGACGAATTTATTTTATTATTCTGTTTTTCGAGCATTAAGCTTTTAATATACTTAACAACGCAAAGGAATCGAAGACACAATCAAAAGATTTAACGTAATGAAATAAGTTCGACCATTACCATTTCAAGAGCCTCAACTATGCAATAAAATCGAAGGTACAAGTTAAATCTTTAATATAACGAAAAACTATAAATTTATCATCAAAATAGAAATAAGAACATTTATGAAACATGAATAATCAAATACGGTAGAGCTTTTTCTAGACAGTTTCTGTCCTCTATCGCATTGCTAATGATATAGATAAGTTCAAACATTGGTATAAGGCAGAGGTTCTCAAAGTGGGCGCTACTGCCCCCAGGAGGCGCTAGCGCCTAAGTGGATGATGATGAGGGTGAGGTGGGGTGGGTGGCAGTATGGATGATATAATAGTATATTAAATATCAAATGATACATGTTATATATAAATATAGTAAAATAAAAAAAAAATAATAATATCTATTTATATATAATATATATTATATTATTTATTATATATAAATTAACGATTTAATTTATTATATATTATTTACAATTTTCATGTAGGCAGGTCTCTCTGGAAATAGGGTTGGGGGATGCGGAAGGTATTATGTGGCCATGAGGAGGGCGATGGCTTCAAAAGTTTGAGAACCTCTGGTATAAGGCAACCAAATGTATTATCTGGAACTTTATATTATTGACTGAAGGATGAAGTACAAAAGTCGACATTGGCAAGATTTGAACTCAGAATGTAAAAGGATGTGATAAATAAGGTAGTACATATCCCTTCTCTACTGTTTTTGTTCTCCACCATGTTGATGGTGGTAACAACAACAAAAAGGATATCTGATGATGGATTCTCCGTCAGTTTCGATGGCGAGCATCCAGTTGTTCGATGAAATGAAAGTCTGACAAGTTAAATTAATGTGTAAGTGGATTAATATTTTACAGACATGTTGACTCTTGAATTACAGGTACAAGCCACCCGAAGAGTTTCCATATGGTTTCCACGTGGTGTTCGTCTCCCGAATTTCACAAGACTTAGATAGACCCGAGGCTATAGAATAAATTCATTTGTCTAAGATGTCATGTAAAACGATATAATTCGGGATCTCATATCTACGAACCGAACATCTTAAGCACTCGGCCATATTTGTATTTACGATGAAAATTAGACTAGTTTAGTTATAATTTAGGTATACAATACAAAATTATAAACTATTATTTTCTCTATGGATATGACTAAACAACTCATAATGATGAGGCGTTAACAAATACTGAGGCACAACACATCGATTAATTTTTCTGGTCGTAGAATAAAACATGTGGTTTGACTATAATATTTACCTTCATACACTAGTATATACACTAACATATATTTATAAAAATGTATGTATGTATGTATGTATGTATGTATGTATGTATGTATGTATGTATGTATGTATGTATGTATGTATGTATGTATGTATGTATGTATGGGAGTGAAGGACCCCCTAGCCTTTGTCGGGGCATTCTTCTAGGAGAAGGCAACACAGGAAACTGGGATAACTCCGACATAAAACCTGCGGCTCAGTAGTTACCGATGATGTTGATCTTTTTTTCTTTTCGGGTTATAGCTACTGTCGCCCAGAGAGTGGGATTGGCTCAGTGCAGTCTTTCCTCACTTTAAAAAAAATCTTCATGTACAGGCATTGCATGATAGAATTAATTAATTGTTTCTAATTTTGGCACAAGGCCAGCAATAACCCAGTACACCACTGGTACTTTATTTTATCGACTCCAAAAGGATGAAAGGCAAAGTTAACCTCGGCAGGATTTGAACTCAGTCCGTAAAGGGACGTAACTATGCTGGAAAGCATGGCATCTGACTCTCTACCAATACTGCCAATCCACCGCCCTTGATAGAGACCATGATAAAGACCATGATAGAATTAATTAATTGTTTCTACTTTAGGCACAAGGCCAGCAATAACCCAGTGCATTACTGGTACTTTATTTTATCGACCCCGTAAGGATGAAAGGCAAAGTCAACCTCGGCGGGATTTGAACTCAGATGGTAAAGGGACGTAACTATGCTGGAAAGCATGGCGTCCGACCCTCTACCGATACTGCCAATCCACCGCCCTTCTATCCATGATAGAATTAATTAATAATCATTAATAATGGTATATCGTGCAATGGCAGCCATCATGTATGTATGTATGTCTGATAAGTGTGTCAAACTTTATCGATATTTACCGGTGTAAACCGGCGCATCGATTTAATTTTATTTATGCAAAGTTAAAGTATCCATTCTATAAATATAGATCGATAAAATAAAAGTAGCACACGAAAATAAGAAATAGTTTATATATGGTGGAAAAAACTCTTGAAGATGATGCCCCATCATGGCGACAGTCGTGTGACAGAAACCAGTAAAGAATAAAACACTAAGAAAATCAAGATAATCTATGTTCGCAATGAAAACTCACCAGAATCCTATGCTGAAAAGTCATGTGTATTGGATTCTTCAGATTTGTAACGTAACTTTGTCCGAACTTGATTGACAGTACGTAAGAATTCAAGTCCAGATCCTTTATTCTGTAATAAATAACATAACAGAATATGCAAGTTTTTATATATGATGAAGACATTTTCTTTTTTTCTATAAGCATAGGAACATTTAAACATACAAATAGCCATGACTATACCTTATAGTGGCATATATGCATGTATGCCACTATAAGGGATGGTCATGGCAATTTGTATGTTTAAACGTATTACACACACACACACACACACACACACACACACACACACACACACACACACACACACACACACACACACACACACATATATATATTTAAATGGCTTCTACAGGACTAGAATTGTTTATTTCGTATGAAATCATTCAGGAATATCAGATAAATTGGTTATTTATAGATGTCTGTCGGGTGGTAGTTGAGGTAAATGGTGGGGCGCCATTTCTTATGATATAGATATCTGTTAGTGGTGGATAGGAAGAAGGAAAGTGGAGAGAAGAAAAGCAGAAAAGTCACTTGATTAATAAGGAATGGGAAGAGAGGAAAGAAGGTGAAGAAGGGGATAGAGAAGAAGAGGAAGAAAAAGAAGACGAAGAAGGAAAGGAGAAAGAAGGACAAGAAACAGAATAAAGACCAAGAGAAAAATATCTAAAGTTCACAACTTCCGTAACCCACTGTACACTGCAGAACTATGCAATTGTCCAAACAGAGATACATGCCCACTTGAAAACGACATCCTATGCTTGACGAACGACATCGTATACAAATGCGATGTCCCTACACACAGCAAACAAAACATATACTGGTATGACATCGAACAGATTCAAGACCCGGTGGTACGTCAACACCCTCACTTTCAGAAGACCGGATAAGGCCAAATAAACGGCACTCGTCCCCCATGAATGACACAAAAAGAAGAAATCCATTCCCTTCACTCTCAAATGGAGGCAAATACCCCCAGTGGATTACTGGTACTTTATTTTATCGACCCCGTAAGGATGAAAGGCAAAGTTAACCTCGGCAGGATTTGAACTCAGATCGTAAAGGAGCATAACTCTATGCTGCAAATCATGGTATCCAACCTTCTACCGATACTGCCAATCCACCAATAATAATATATTTTTTTCTTTATCAACTTCGCCATAATTCAGCTTCCTAATCATTATCATATCTCACCGAGGTTAACTTTGTCTTTCATCCTTACGGGGTTGATAAAATAAAGTACCAGTAATGCACTGGAGTCGATTTCATCGACTTTCCTCTGCCTCCCAAATTGATGGCCTTGTGCCTATATAAGAAACCATTATTTTATTAAAATAATTAAAATTAGGGCGGTGGATTGGGTGTATCGGCAGGGGGTCAGACGCCATGCTTTGTAGCATGGAGTTACGGCCCTTTATGATCTGAGTTCAAAACCCGCCGAGGTTAACTTTGCCTTTCATCCTTACGGGGTCGATAACATAAAGTACCAGTAATACACTGGGATAATTACTGGCCTTGTGCCAAAAGTAGAAACAATTATTAATATTATTGCAACAATTGATCTATTGTATTATATTCTGAAGGTTATGACTATTATTTCTTTATTAATTTCAACAAAATCAGCATCTTAATCATTATTATTTCAGCCATTACCACTACTACTACTACTACTACTACTACTACTACTACTACTACTACTACTACAAAAAAGAGAGAAAGAGAGAGAGAGAGAGAGAGAGAGAGAGAGAAGACAGAGAAGAAGAAGTAGGAGAGAAAGTTACAGTGTTCAGTGTAGTTTGTGCAAGTTCTTATTTCTTTATAGAAAGGAAAACAGTCACAGTATATAATCTGTTGAAGGAAAATAGAAAAATACTCACGATACACCTGGAAGTATATCTGATATACTCTTGAAAATAGTTGTCACTACTGAAGCACTTTGATTAACTGGAATACAAAATATAACATGATATGGACTAGTAAATTATATGGAATGTATACTGGAATATAAATTATTATGCATTATATTCTGCAATATAAATTATACAGAATAAATTCTGGATTGCAAAATGATATAGGGTATATGTTAAAATATTAAATATGTAAAGCAAAAACGTTTTATCCTTGAGCAAGATACTTTATTTTCTCGTTGCTTCAGTCCTCTCAGCTGACAAAAATGAGTTGTGCCTGTAACTCAAAGGACCTACCTTGTCATATCGTGTCACATTGAATCTTGCTGAAAGCTACATCAAGCCATCAATGCCTAGCATGTTAAACCCACAAGCAGGCTTTTCCTTTGATCAAACAACTAGAACACTCATCGTTGAAACCGATGGAAGTCAAATTCAATCCCATATTCCAGGTGTCTCAACCACCAATATCGTTTTCTGTAAACTATATAAATTAATGATTTCTACTATAAGCACATGGTTAAAATTATATAAGTTAATAACCGGTTTGACTTACCTCTAAATATTTCTTTTAAAGATTCCGCAGAAATGTTGACTTTTGTAAGGCTGTTCTGTATCCACAACGGTAATGTGGTTTTGGATTTTGATGGCACTATCATATTTTCTTCCACTGAAGCTTTCTTGATTTCCACAACTAGAATGTAAATGTATGTATATATGAATATTCAAAAGATAGGAGAGAACTTAATCTGTGATAAGGGATGTGATATGTGAATTTTATTAAGCTACCATAAAGCTGGTATATTCACAACAGTTGTTTCACTGCATATGATTAGTTTTTAGTTTTCAACTTAACAAACTAACGTATGCAGTTCATCAAGTGAATGCCATATTTGAAAACACAGCCCTCTCGTGTTAGAGCAAGTAAGAAAGTGACAAATCAAAGCTTGCAGAAAGGGAGATAATAAAAGAAACTTTAATATAACTGTTTCTACTATTTGGCACAAGGCCAGCAATTACACAGAACATTACTGGTACTTTATTTTATCGACCCCGTAAGGATGAAAGGCAAAGTTAACCTCGGCGGGATTTGAACTCAGACTATAAAGGGCCGTAACTCTTTGCTGCAAAGAGTTACGGCCATTTATGGTCTGAGTTCAAATCCCGCCGAGGTTAACTTTGCCTTTCATCCGTACGGGGTCGTTTAATATAACGCCTGAGAAAACTGTTTAAAATATACAAAATTATGCGCGCGCGCACACACACACATACATATATGCTAATTGCTACTTCCTGTCAGAAGCGTGCCATCCCTTCATTGAACATTACACGATCATGTACGCGCAGGAGACTTTTCAGACCCGGTTTTATTTTGCAGGCACGTTCACAGATGTGACACTTGAATTGTCTGTCTCCTGGCAATACCGACTGGGGTGTGTTTTTATGCATTATATCATGTCTGATCAGTACACCAGCTGACTTGGAAAGTAAGCTACACTCACTGTAGCTTAATGTAGCGTTGAGCATGTGGCGGTAGAACCATCTCACAAGTGGCTCGATTTCTCCCTGGCTCGTGTGATTTCAGATGACTGACAAATCCACAAATCCAGTTCTTGTTAAAAGAAATCAACCACATCCATTGTACCTCAATTCCTGCAGAATTTTTGCAGGCACTGCTCTGTGGTTCCGCTTACGGAGTGAACGCTTAAAAGCAGCATGCTCCCTCGATTTTTCTCAAAGACATCACATCCATACTTGATGATATTTCTCCATGATATACGGCCTTCAGCCAGTCTCTCCCAGTTCTCCATATCAATCGTCATAGCTTTAATATTTTTTTTATGACATCCTTAAACCGCTTGGCTTTTTTCCTCCGGTCAGCTCTCCATAAAATAACTGTTTAGACAGCCTTCCATCTTACATCCTGACAACATGACCAGCCCAATGCATCTGGTTCATAATAATCCTCCTCTCAAGTACAACATCATGTATGTAAGAGGGCTAATCGATGTTCAGGATGTGTCGGATACAATGTAGATGAAACCTTTCCAGCTGCCTGATGTGATGCCTGTACGTTGTCCACACTTCGCATCCGTATAGCAGTGCTATAAGAACTGGGGCCTCATACACAGAGAGCTTTGTGTTTCTCATGATACTCCTATTTGACCAGACTTACTTTTCAAACTTTCCGAAGACAAGACTCGCTTTCGCAATCCTGTAATCTATTTCAGCATCGAGGGTACCATCTCTACTAAGTGTACTTCCGAGATACACAAAGCAGTCCACCATCTCAAGTCTTTTTTCTCCCAGGAAAATGTCAGACTCCACATGCACTTCCCTATGTGGTGGATTGTACCTGACTTTTGTCATCTTTATACTAATATTTAACCCAAACAGTGCATGCATTGGAGAATGTGTCCAATATCAACTGCATGTCCTCTAAAGTGTGAGCCACAGAATCTGCATCATCAGCATACAGACACACCCCGACATGAGTGCCAAATGTTTTGAACTTGGTGTTAAAACGTCATAGATTAAAGACTTTTCGTAAGTATACATAGATTTCAAAGTATTGGAACGCATATGTCAGCAGCACGGCGAAGCAGATGGAAAACAGGTTGAGTGCAGATATGTCGCCTTGTTTGATACCGTTTTACACTGAAATTGGATCTGAAAGTGTCCCATTAAAATTTACTCTTGCTTTCATATTTTGATGGAGTTTTTTGAATATCCCAACAAACTCGTGAGGGTATCCAAGGTTCCCAAATATGACTCATTATGCACTACGATTAACTGTATCAAAAGCTTTGGTAAAGTCCACAAATATTCGGTGCAGTGGAACTTACTGCTCAACATACTTCTCTATAAGCGGATAGGCTGAGAAAAGCATGTCCATAGTACCCTTCCCAGCTCTGAATCCACACTGGGTCTCAAGGATGGCACCAGGGCAGATCCATTTTATTAGACGATTCAGCAAAACCTTTGATAAGACTTTTCTTACCGATTCGATAATCACCGCATTCAGAACTGGAGCCTTTGCCCTTGTAAATCGACAACAAAATTTCAACTATCCAGTCTTGCGGGACAGGCTCACCATGTCATACAGATGAAACTAGGTCATGGGTGGCCATAGCAACATTGTCTCCTCCAAAGCCGATCAATTCAACAGGTATTCCATCCAAACCTGAAGCTTTCCCTCTGTTTATCTCTTTGATAGTAAACCTTATCTCATCAAAGTTTGGATCATTCATCATCTCTGTTACAGTCTCCCTTTGCTGCAGTCCATTAATAATTTCCTCATCAACTACAGATGGGTTATCAAATAGATCTTTAAAGTGTTAAGTACACCGATTCATGATTCCTACTGGATCTTTAATGAGGACGTTCCTATCTTTTGACTACAAAGGTGCCATTTTTTAGGGCTGTGAGCCCCAAATGTGCCTTATTGTGCTGTATAATGCCTTCAAGTCTCTGCAGTTATAAGCCCTCTGCATCTCTGCTGTTATTCTTCAGTTATTCTTCATCTTTCGAGCTTTACATTGCAGTTTTGACTTTGCTTCTTTGAAGGCCTTCTCAAAAGTGGTCCTTACTGGACTCTCTGCGACAGGGCACAATTTTGTTTTGAGATGACACATACATACATACATACATACAAACACACACACATACATACATGAAAAGATATACATACGCACACACACAGATTCTCACATAACAACAAACTTTATCAGAAAACACCTTTAAATCTTTAAGAAATCGAAAATACATATTAGATAATGTTATTCTAGATTCATTGCGTGTGATTAATAAAGATGATTACGACTGGAAAGCCATTGATGAATAAGCTAGCTTAATAAAGATCAACCTAGGGTTAAACAGATATAATTATAGCAATAAAGACAACAACGACAATCAGCTGCCAGTAGTTATTTGAAGATACCTAACATACATACATAGGCGGCAAATTGACAGAATCGTTAGAACGTCGGATAGAATGCTTTATGTATTCGTTTCGGCTCTCTGAGTTCAAATTACGCCGAGGTTAACTGTGTATTTCATCCTTTCGAGGTCGATAAAAAAATGTACCAGTCTAGTACTGAGGTCGATACTTCCTCTATATCTCATTATCATTTCCTCTGTCTCACTTTCTTACTCTGGAAAAAAAATCTGCTGTACTCAGATCTGGAGAGTGATGGGCTCCGCCAGGATAATTATTCAATACCTAAAGAATCATTTCGCGACGTCAACAAATGTACACAATCCGAAATAAACGTCACCTATAATCCCCCCCCCCCCCCTCCCGCTAAAAAAAATGAAAATAATTGTTTCTACTTTAGGCACAAGGCCAGCAATTACCCAGTGCATTACTGGTACTTTATTTTATCGACCCCGAAAGGATGAAAGGCAAAGTCAACCTCGACGGGATTTGAACTCAGATCGTAAAGGGACGTAACTATGCTGGAAAACATGGCGTCCGACCTTCTACCGATACTGCCAATCCACCGCCCTAGTCATTGATTAATATATTATTTTTAACTACGGAATAAATATTTTAAGATAGTCATTAATGACCTATATATTAGATACGTTAACACTAAATTAATTATTGTATTTTATGCAGACAGTGAATCTGAATTATTTATCCTACGTGAACCTATGTACATTTATGTATAATTACTTAGTGACACTTTTATTGTTATCTCATCAAATAATAGGGAAGGCTACTGAAACACACACACACACACACACACACACACACACACACACACACACACACACACACACACACACACACACACACACACACACACACACACACAGACAGAGTGTATAATAAGTGGTAGAAATATTTGCACTCTGTCTGTTTCTACACTATGTATCGTAGTTAAGAAATGAAAGAGAAGATTAATATCGACCTGAATGGATTAATATGTAACGCATATTGAGAAAATGCTGAGTAGCAAATATCTCTACTTCTTATATATCTGAATATATATACATATCCCTATCCCACTACCCCTACTCCACCCCCACTCCCACCAACAGCACCCTCTCTCACTAAAGTTATGTTGGTACCACAACATCCAGTCCAAAATAGATGAGGTCGTGTAGGTGTCATGACAAAAAACACACAGTCCACGTTGTAATGTGGCCACGTAGGTAACACGGTAAAAACCACCTAGTCAACACTGTAAACGTGGTTGGTGTTAGGAAGGGCATTCAGCCGTAGAAAACCTGCCAGACAGTCCTATACGAGCGAGACACGGTCTCCCGACCAATCTTCCCTCAAGTGGGACAATTCCCGTCTAAAAGCACAAAATGTAGACACCATCCCGAGGTCGATGTATTCGGTACTTCTCTGTACTGTTATATATATATATATATATATATATATATATATATATATATATATATATATATATATATATATATAAACGTTTGTATTTGTAAAGCCAAAGCAATGCAGGTATGGACATAGAATAAAAAATGCAAATGCAAAAGATATTGTTGACAATTAGTCTTTTATCTTAGATTTATTTAAATGTCCTTAATTTTCGAGAAAATATCTCTTCTTCGGAGGGAAGTAAAGCGGTTAAACCAGTGTTCTAAATAGCTTGCCAAGTCATGCTGACAGGAAATGGTATAGAGTATCTGTTTTATCTCTAATGTCAAAGAGTTAAGGTTAGGTGGATAAAGAGTAGTCTCCCTTTAAAAGGGGTTTTGTACATGTCTGTTTAAGTGTGTGGGAGAATGCGTGAAGGTGTAAGTATGTGTGTGTGTGTGTGTGTGTGTGTGTGTGTGTGTGAGTGTGAGAAGATATGTCTATACGTAAATGTGGTTATAGATGTTTTCTCGTGTTAGAACTGGTCTTTGTGTGTGTGTGTGTGTGTGAGAGAGAATAAGTGGAGGTGTAAGCGCGCGCGCGCGCGCGCGCGCGTGTGTGTGTGTGTGTGTGTGTGTGTGTGCGTGCATGTGTGTGTGCGTTTGTGTGGGAGGGATGGTGTAAGTATGGGGCTAGATGCTCTATCAAGTTATAAATTAGGTGTTGAGTTCTAGTCTATTATTGATTGGTGGTTGTGTTTTGTCTATAATTAGTGCTTCCTTAATTCTAAGATTGCCGAGGTTTCTTTCCTTAGTTTCTATCCTAACTGTTATGGTTTTGTCGGTGTTTTTGCATTTCACTAGGTGTTTCTTAAATGAGGAAGCGTTAGTATTGAGGTGTTCTTTTATTCCTATGTGGAGTGGTCTGGTGGTGCTACCTACGTAGAAGTCGCTGCATTTGTCGCACTCTAGTCTGTATACGACGTAAGCCTGGTGGCATAGGTCTGTGTCGTTGATGGGGCAGTTGGCTAGCCTGCAGCGGTTATCATGTCTGGCGGAGTGTCTTTTGATTAGCTGTCCGCGTAGAGAAGGTCCTGAGTGGGCCAGTTGGATATCTAGTCCCTCTCGTCTGATAGCTCTGCGGATGGCTGTTGTTGTTTCGTCACTGAAGTGTGGGAGCTTCAGGAAACAAGTGTTAGTGCCTCGGGTGTGGTGTCCTCTGGTCTTTCTGGCACGGTTTGTGGTGGATGTCGTCTATCCGTTCAGTTTGAGTGCTTCCAGGAAATGTGTGGTGTGTGTGTCTCGATCTCTAGCGTCGGTGCATTTGTTCCGGATACGTGTTAGTTCGTTCCTTACGTATCCGAACTTGGCGCCGGCTGGGAGGGCCGATCTGAAATGTACGAACAGGTCCCTGCTGGCGGCTTTTTTATAGAAGCAGGTGTGGATGTTGCCTTCCTCTGTGACCCTGAGTTAGAAGTCCAGTAGGGATAGGGATCCTCGGTCATCGGGGTGTTCCATGCTGAACTTTATACTGGCGTCCATGCTGAGAATGTTATGTATATTTTATCCGCCTCCTCACGGGATGATGTAAGGATGAGTATGTCATCTACATATCGGGTGAAGAAGGTATGGGAATGGCAGGTGTTGAGGGCTCGGCATTCTAGCTGGTTCATATAGGTGATGGCCAGCAGGCTCGATAGGCTGGATCCCATGGGTAATCCTGTTGTCTGTCTGTATGTGTGGTGGTGGAAGGTGAAGTACGTGTTGTCCACTGTGAAGGACAAAAGCTGGTGTATGTCAGTCAGATGGAGGCCGTAGCAGTGGATGTCCTCTGCGACCACCGAGCCCGTCAATAAATCGACAGCTGGATGAACGGGGACTGTAGTGTAGAGGGAGACAACGTCGAGACTAAAGGCGTATCTATTTAGTTTAAGTTGTTCTGGTTGGAGTTGGTGTAGACTACGTATGACTTCGTCGGAGCTACTGACATGCCCGGGAAAGGTGGAGAGTAGAGGTTTGAGAACCTGGGAGAGGAGCCAGGAGATTTTGTATAGGGGTACTTTTATGCTAGAGAAGATGGGTCTTATTTGTGTCTTAGTACTATTCTTGGGGGTCTTGATGAGGTGGTAGAAAGTGGGCAGTCTTCTATT
Organism: Eledone cirrhosa; assembly: GCA_964016885.1. NCBI lineage: Eukaryota > Metazoa > Mollusca > Cephalopoda > Octopoda > Eledonidae > Eledone > Eledone cirrhosa. Next base: position 156,003,553 of record OZ024740.1, read on the forward strand.
TCTAGTGGTGTAGTTGAGCTTAACTTTATTTGGAAGTTGTCTTCTCCTACAGATGTCGAACCAGATGGAGTTGGTCTGTTTTTCGATCTGGGCTGCAGTCATGTCCGGGATCTCTGTATATAGTTCATTGTCGCTTAGGTGTTCAAAGGCTAGGTTGTTGTATGTGGCTTGAGAGATGACGCAAAACTCTTTACCTTTGTCAGATGGTAAGTATATAAGTTCCCTATTCCGTAGGTTCTTCAGGGCAAGTTGTTGTGTCCTGGAGAGGTTTGGGGCTATCTTCTGTTTCCGTAAGATGTTAAATACGGAATGGTTTAGCCTCGAGAGTTTTTCTTCAAGCTCGCGGTTGGCAGGCGGTGGACAGAGTGGGCAATCCAGTTGGTATATCGGGAATCTGGGTTTGTTAGATTCCGTGGTGTTGTTGCCGAGAGTCGATATCCATTTTAGTTGGTAGGCAGCTCGACAGAAATTCGTTTCTATGTCGAGCCATAATTTGTCGTCCAGTCTCTGTTTCAATATGAACTTGGGACCCAGGCTGAGGAGGTCTAATTCCTCTCGGAGAGGGATCCTGTCAATTCTGTGATGAGGTGTTTTGCGTCAGGTGTGTTGCTGGTCGGGGCGCCGCTAGGTTCGGTGTTGGTACCGTCTTGTTCGCCTCTGTTGGTGCTTAGAGTTGGGATGTTGTTAAGACGGTTAACCGTGCTGAGTTTGAGAAATTTTTGCATTAAGCGTATTTTCTCGTAGTCTCCGCGATGGTGGTATGACTTGTCTATAGCGGCGGAGATAACTCTGGACAGAGGTTCTGGGGTTTCAGCGAGTTGTGGTACAAGGCTGGAAATAGTCCGTATGTGTTTTTGTAGCGTGCGGTGTAGGTGTTGTATGAGTTTTCTTAGGCAGAATTTTTGTATGTAGCTAAGTGATGGTTTGAGGCCTGGTGATTTGAAGCATGTTGGTAGGTGCAAGTTTTTGATAGTTTTTGGAATGATGTTGTTATTCAGGCGTCGTTTTAGGAAGTTTATTTGGCAGCCGGCTTTGGCGCACTTTTCAGATAGCCGGAAGAGTTTCTTTACAGTTGTGAACTGGGCCTGGCTCAGACGTAAGGAAAGGAGGAAGTTATAGTTCACTTGAAGCATTGTGTCATGAGGTATAAACGTTTGTATTTGTAAAGCCAAAGCAATGCAGGTATGGACATAGAATAAAAAATGCAAATTCAAAAGATATTGATGACAATTAGTCTTTTACCTTAGATTTATTTAAATGTCCTTAATTTTCGAGATAATATCTCTTCTTCGGAGGGAAGTAAAGCGGTTAAAACCAGTGTTCTAAATAGCTTGCCAAGTCATGCTGACAGGAAATGGTATAGAGTATCTGTTCTATCTCTAATGTCAAAGAGTTAAGGTTAGGTGGATAAAGAGTAGTCTCCCTTTAAAAGGGGTTTGTACATGTCTGTTTAAGTGTGTGGGAGAATGCGTGAAGGTGTAAGTATGTGTGTGTGTGTGTGTGAGTGTGAGAAGATATGTCTATACGTAAATGTGGGGGATAGATGTTCTCTCGTGTTAGAATTGGTCTTTGTGTGTGTATGTGTGTGAGAGAGAATAAGTGGAGGTGTAAGCGTGTGTGTGTGTGTGTGCGTGCGTGTGTGTGTGCTTTTGTTACGGGAGGGGGGTGTAAGTATGGGGCTAGATGCTCTATCAAGTTATAAATTGGGTGTTGAGTTCTAGTCTATTATTGATTGGTGGTTGTGTTTTGTCTATAATTAGTGCTTCCTTAATTCTAAGTTTGCCGAGGTTTCTTTCCTTAGTTTCTATCCTAACTGTTATGGTTTTGTCGGTGTTTTTGCATTTCACTAGGTGTATATATATATATATATATATATATATATATATATATATATATATATATATATATATATATATATATATGCAAAAGTTTTATTTAAGATTGTTGGGTTACAACGAGTAAATATTTTATAACTGATATAAAAGCACTCAACAGTTTCTTCGTGCCTAGGAAACCCAAGATCAATATGAAAGATCACAAGAGAAATTTTGAAAATGACTTGCCAGTCAGGTTGATTGCACCATCAAAATCTGACCTGGGTAAACTTAGCAAGAACATTCTAGACAGAGTGATACAGCAAATTAAGGACTTGAATTGTTTACCTGGCTTGACCTTGTGGAAGGGAACTGGGGAGGTCATTGAGTGGTTTAATGAAATTAAATATAACAATAATAATAAATTTATTCAACTAGATATTGCTAACTACTATTCATCCATTACCCCTAATCTACTTAATAAGGCACTAAATTACGCATTCAAGCATACAGACCTAACTAGCAATGAAATGCACATTATATTATCGGCAAGGAAAACTTTGATAGAATTTAATAACCAACTATGGACTAGGGCAGATAGAGATAATAATTTTGACATTACTATGGGATCATCAGACTCAGCTCAGGTAACGGACCTTGTGGGCCTATTTATAATTAATTCGCTGCATAGGAAAATACCCGGTGTTACCGGAGGTTTATGTAGAGATGACATGCTTTTACTTATTGAAAATAATAACTCTGAACTAAATAAGAAAAGAAAACAAATTATACAATTTTTTAATTACCTTAATCTAAAAATAGAAATTGAGAATAACCATAGAATAGTCAATTTCCTAGACGTAACATTTAATCTCAACACATGTCTTCACTATCCATTTCACAAGTTAAATGAAAACTTGAATTATGTCAATTTTAGCTCCAATCACCCCAGATCTGTCAAAAATACTATAGTGAACTCTGTTCAAAAACGTATCTCTAGAATCTCTTCCAATAAAAATATTTTTGACGAAAAAGCCCAGTATTATAATGAAGCTTTAGCTAGAGCAGGATATAGTGACAAAATTATGTACATCGATAATAGACAAACTAACCAAAATAACAACAATTTTAATTACAGTAACAACTTTAACAACTATAATAGAAAGCACTACAATAATTTCAAAAACCAGAAAAGAAATAGAACTAGAAATATAATATGGTTTGCCCCCCTTTCTCACTAAACATTAAAACCCACATCGCTAAACTATTTTTTAATGCTCTTGACAAACGCTTCCCTAGAACACATAAGTATCACTCAATTTTTAATAGACATACTATAAAATTAACGTACTCGTCCACCAAAAATTTAGCACAAAATATTAATAGAATAAATAATAGGAATCTAAAACCTAGCCAAAATACCGAAAATAGCCTAAACAATATTCAACTAAAAAACTGTAATTGTAGAGATAGATCTAAATGTCTGCTAAATAACAATTGCTTAGTTAAAAATATAATATACAACTGTAATGTTAGAACTGATTTAAATTCTTTTAATTATGTTGGTTCCACCTCGACAGAATTTAAACTTCGCTATAATAATCACAAAAATTCTTTCACGGATCCAAATAAAAAATCCTCAACATCGCTGTCAGGGTTACTCTGGCAACTTAAGCATGATAAAGTTGGATATTCGATGGTTTGGAATATAGTCTCAAAAGGGATTCCTTTTAATTCCTCTTCTGAGACATGTGACCTCTGCGCGGAGGAGATATTCTTTATACTAAAATCTAAAAATTCCCTTAATTTACGAACCAATTTATTCAGCTGTTGCAGACATAGATTGAACTCAACATTTAAATATAAATATAAATTTAAAATGTAGTATAAAATGTAGTATATTTACTTAAGGTATTTGACTATTTATGAAACTTGGCGATAAATCTTTCGATTTCTTCAATTTTTTTTTTTTTTTAAAAAACCTTTCTGCATGAATATATAATTAATGAGATTAAATAAACTACCCTAAAATTGGCGTTGTTCCCAATCTTTTGAATACATTTTTAAGCTGGATAAACTTCTATAATAAATATAAGAGCATTTGTAGAATAAGTTTTGAATGATTTCTGCTAAATAAGGCTTGGTGAACAATTTTGGTTTTGTTTGCTTTTGATTCTGATTCTATGTGACCGATATGCGTGGCATACTATGTTCTCTTGCGTCCCTAGATACTCTGTGGAGTGACGAAGATATTCTTGGCGTTTTTAATTTTAATATTGATATCTGTTGTCTACTCTATGCTTGATCGATGATCATGCAAGTGAGGCTGGAATGTTATTTTAGATGTTAATGTATATCTTATATATTTTATGTCTATATATATGTATATATGTATGTAAATGTATGTGGGGTGGAATCTTTTGTAACGCATTGAAGTTTTTCATGAAATATAAGAATCTGTGCAGCGTATCACGTAGGTTCACATGTGCGTCTATATTTATCAACTTGAATTTGAGATAACCTTCTCTTTTCTCTTTTTTTTTCACGAGAATGCATATATACTTATGTTTGAAGTTTTATCTCAGATTTTGCTTATAGACCTAAGAATTTTTAAACTGAGCATGTGGTCATTTTTTCACACATTATGGATATGTGTCTCATTCATGAATACTGATATTTACATTATAATACCTAATTCATAAAAATTGATAATTCAAATGGATGAGACATAATATATTTTTAATATATTTTAAATATATCATCTTTCTTTCTTTTTCTCCTATACACTAGTTTAACTGTATCCCTTCCCTTAACCTCTCACATATACGATGATCATCTGTCCAAAAGCAGCCTACTATATTTTTTCACCTCCTCAATGTATTTCTCTCTCCCATATCTCCTTGTCTCTCTATCTCGCTCCGTTGTTTTTCTTTACATACATCTCTTCATCTTCTTCTTTTTTATTTTTTTATTTTTTTTTTATTTACATACATCTCTTCATCTTCTTCTTCTCATCTTCGTTTTTCTTTCTATATAACTGTCATAACAGTTTCACTACCAAATCAACTTTTTAAATGGAAGTTGCATTATTACAAGGTATGTCACTAATTATTTATAAAACAGCTTATGTATTGTATTTTGTCTGAGGAAGGCATACCATATTTTTAATATGATATCCTAGAAATATATATAACGAAATAAATATGGTTTTATAAATATAGTTTCCATTTGTTTAATATCGTATATATATATATATATATATATAATTATATATTCATGTACAGATATTTTTCCATACACAATAACAAAATATAGACAAACGTATTTATTTCACGAGGCTCGATAAGGATAAATATATATAAAATATATAAGAAGCCTATATATAGCTAGTATATATATAAAGTTGTAGTTCCTGTCTGTTTGTTTGTCTCTTTGCCTGTTCACGAACTCCACCTATGGTTTTGGAGATAGACCCCCATAACTATATATATTTTGAAACTACATTGCCCAGGGTACTTGGATAAGTATATTTCATTTTAATCAAAGGGATCCCCGGGGGCACAAACCCCCGCTGAAAATTGTTTCCCTTAGATTTATATGAAATTTAAGCCATAGGTAAATGACAAGATATGATGCCTATTCACAAAAGTTTTGAATTGATATTTTGAAAAAAATTATTTACAAGAAACAAAATAAGAATAAGATTTAATAATGTAATTTTGATTTGATACATTACAAAAGATAATGTTTTCCAATTTTTCATGCATTACATATTACATTGAGTAATATTGAAATACAGAGTTTTTCTCCATAAATTATATCACTGATTTAAAATAAATCATCATTTTCTTACAAAAAAGTGTGTGAAACGCAGCAAGGCACGGGTAATTCGGCTAGTATATATGTATATATACTCGTTTCAGAGCACCAACACCCTTTTTCTTGCATTTTTTTAAGTGGGTATTTTTATGATTTGTATAAATGTATATGTATGTATTTGTAAGTGTATATATATATATATATATATATATATATATATATACTAGCAGTTTAGCCCAGCGTTGCTCGGATTTGTTCATTTGCTATGAAAAGTTACAAACAGGTAAACGTAGCTTGAAAGCGCATGAGGTTATCAATTAAGTGCATAAAGCAGTTGAACCGGTTATTAATAGTTACGAACCAATTAGCATTTTGGACAATCAATGATGGGTTAATAATCTTCCAATAGCGAATTTAGTAGACAAACGTTGCAAGATGGTGGCCCTGATGCCGCTGGGTGTCAGATCTGTCCGCTATGGGTGACCTACCAGTTTTCCAGACGGCATAGCTCCAACACCTCCAACACCTGCCAACATCTATAGCACCTCTTTGTAGACGATATTACGTGTCATCCCTTGAGGAGAGTAAGCAAAAAGTCCATTCCTGCTCCCTACGCGGGAACAGGCAACATATTTGGCCATGGGAGATGCATGGCTCCCCCAAATGGATGCCCGCCACCGACAATGTTTGCCCTTGTGACTTGTTAATGGACATGGCAAAACATGATCTCACCGGAAATTGGGATCGCCGGAAATCGAACGGGATATCTGACGCCGAGGGGAAAATGTTCATCCTTGGAATGAAAGCATTCTCCCCTCTCCAGCACCCCGTTACAATAGTGGCCTCAATCAAGTGGGGCGTCAATGACTTGACGACCATGCGAGTACCGTTGCACTGCTTTGGTGGACGCAAGTTCCTTATTAGCATAATGGGACAGCCAACCCTAAGCTTAAGAATTTGAGGTGGGAGCCCTGGGGGCTCAAGGGAATTTAATAACTCAACCGGATAATTAACGATATCGTCGGGGTCTGACGTCCGGTCGATAGATTTGAAGATGTGTTCTTTACCGGGAATTTTCTCAATCAGCTGCTCGTTAATAAAATTAACCATGGTATTTTTCGGAGCAAGGATGGCTCTTTCGCTGAGTCAATCGAGGTCTTTAAAGTTAGATGAGACATTAGGAAAAACTGCTTCCCAAAGGTCAGAAGGGCTGCTCACAATGTTGCACAGGAGTCGATTGCTATGCCGCCCTTGTCATCCGCAGGGACCTTGCCCTCACCAAGTGCTAAAATATTTTGAGCAAATGCTGCAGACATGTTGTCACCATGCAAATGAGCACGCATATTTGTGCTCAGGTACAAACTCTTCACCTGGAACCACAACATGGATGACTTAAGACAGGCACGCACTTCATCAGCTCTTGTCCCTTTGGGGATGACAGGCAGCGTTTGCCGAAAATCCCGATAGCAGAAGGGTTACGCCACCCATAGGAGCCGTAGAATCCCTAATGTCTTTCAGGGCCCAGTCCAATGCCTCAATGGCACCCTTGTGTGCCATTGTGCACTCATCCCAAACAATAAGGCAACATTTTTTGAGAACCAGAGCTTCGTGTGAACTCTTGCTGATATTGCATGTTGGTGTCTCAGTTTTTACTAAATCCAAGGGGAGTTTAAAGGTTGAATGTGCTGTCCTGCATCCCGGCAGCAAAGTAGCAGCGATCCCGGACGATGCAACGGCCAACGCAATTTTTCGCTCCTGAAAAATGTTAGCGAGAATCAATTTCGTTACATAAGTTTCTCCGGTACCCTCAGGAGCATCGAGAAAGTAAATACCCCCAGTCTGATTTTGAGCCGCATCAATGATAGTTAAATAGGCCAACCTTTGGTCCGACAGAAGTTTTGGCTCATTTTCCTCTAAGTATTGGGAAAGAGATTCGATGTCATATGCTGTTCCCCGCAACAAATCTGGGGCAAACGTGTTAGCTTCCTCTCTGACGGTTGACGGCAAGCCACATGTCGCCAACTCACTCCCACCCATGTCGAGGAGGGCGTCCTCGATATCAATGAGTGCCCTGTTATAGATAATGTCGCTGTAACCAACTTCCACTGAAGTTTACTGCAGATGAGCCAGGCGCAGGAAGTCCTCAGACATGAAGTCTCTGTACTTGACCCATAAAGATTTGGGATAACCCAATTCACACTTTTGAAGCAAAATAGCAAAGAGTTCCCGTAGACCTTTAGGTGATTTCAACAAAGCACCCTCTGCTAAAGTGGAATCCCATTGCGAATCATCTTCCAAAAGACCACGCTTAAAGCAGGCTTCTCGGTACGTATCACATATTTCTCCATCAACAGTTTTGAGGTCCTGAAAACTTTGTGGGCCTACAAATTCATGCAGAAGAAGGCGGAGATGAAAGCACTCATGCTGACTTGGGGGCACAGTGTAAACCCTTCCAAGACAGCTGTCAAATTTTACACCAGGATGTCTTTCAGCAGCCTGACCTGACTTTCTTCGCACCCAAGTGTTTTTCGACCATATAAAGTAGGATGGAACCTGGGAGTACACAATTGTTTGCGCAAATGTATTGAACTGGCAAAGTTTGAAGAAACCTGTCAGAGTGGTCTCTTTCGGATCGGCGGCCAACTTGGCGGCGGTTTGGTCCGTAAAGTAAACCCTTTGCCCATTTTCCAAATGTACCGCAAGCTGTACGATGGCGGGGTGACGTTGGTGTAGGGGTAAACCAAATAGGCGCCAAAAAGCTTCATTGCTACTGATGTACCGCCCGCCAGGTATTCTGTGACCTCGTCCCTGCTATTTTCAGCTTGAAATACGAACATTGCGGCATCAGAGCCCTTATTTACATATTTGCATATGTATTTTATCGACTTGACAGAGTTGCAAAACTCAACGTTGATGTAGGCGTTGAACATCTTCAAGAGAAGCGGGCAGTAAGGGACCACCCATCTCTTGTCAACTTGACCTCCCCTTACTGTTGTGGTGAAGCCACCATTCTCGGGCCGTCTCCGCCTGTGCAGGGGGTACCCGTCGCCACCGACTGAGTCTGGTCAACAAATTTTTGGGGTTATCCCTTACTGCACGACCCCCCCTTTAAGACACGTGTTATGCTCATTAGGACCCAACGCATACGGACCATGAATCATGTTACCTTTGGCGATGTCATGTAATTCCTGGCCAGTTGCTGGGTTAGGGATTTCAGCCGAAATGAAGCTGTCTATGGCATTTGAATTGATTTTATCAGCTAACCAAATCAAAATGTGAGCATGTGGCAGCCCTCGTTTTTGCCATTCGACGGTGAACATGTCACATTTTACAGCTCCAAATACCTGACCTTTTTGATTAAAGCCATGAGTTTAGCCGATTTCAGTCTGAACACTCTGGCAATGGGGTCATGTCTGTTCGAATAATTTTGCCCAGGAAAAAGTTCACGGGTTACATTCCGATTCATATGTCTATAGCATTAATCTGTTATATGAAGTGTTATTTTGCGGGTTGTTATTTGCAATAAGCCGATTGAAAATGCCCCAGATAAGCCGTATGTCAATACGGAACGCTCCACTGCAGTGTTGTCATATAGGGAGTGAAGAGCAACAGAGAGAGTATGTTGTTATGACTGTTTATTGTTGTATAAAATGATGTGTTGCTTAGTTATCAAAGTTTTTTTCGCGTTCCCGAACGAATAGGGGGAATGATCTATTATATATAGAGAGAAGAGCGATGGATAGAGTGAAGCTAGTGTTAAACCTCCAAGCATGAAGAGAGTAAAGCAGTTAAATTATAGAGAGGGGGAATAATCTATTGTAGAGAGGGGGAAGAGCGACGGAGAGAGTAAAGCTATGCTTGTTGTGTTGCTTAGGTTTCAAAGTTTGTGTCGCGTTATTTCAAAATAATTTTTGTCGTTGTTCTAAATTGTGATAGAGTAGTAGACGGAGGCAGTAACCTTTTAAAGAGAGTTGCAGAGGAGATTGAGGGGGGAGTAGAGAGAGTGATGAACCTTTTAAAGAGAGTTGCAGAGGAGATTGAGAGTGGAGTAGACCTATATATAGTGAAAGCGTGTGGCTGAGTGGTTAGAGAACTGGATTCGCAATCGTGAGGTTGTGAGTTCGATTCCTGGACCGGGCGATGCGTTATGTCCTTGAGCAAGACACTTTATTTCACGTTGCTCCTTCTACCTGGAGTTGCGACCGATAGATAGTATTAGCAATTGGAAAGACCAATGGAAACACTGTTTCCTCGGTCCGATTTGACGAAAGTCGATCGTTAGGAATATATATATATATATATATATATATATATATATATATATATATATATATATATATCTATATATATCTATATATATATATATCAATGATATTGAAACTATATTTATAAAACCATATTTATTTTATTATGTATATTTCAAGGGTACCAACATTTTGGTACGCTCTCATCAGATAATACAATAGTTGTTTTATAAATAGTGACATATCCAAAAAACAAGAACTTATCGTTTTAAGTTCAGTTTGGATATATATATATATATACATGGCGGTGGATTCGCAGTATCGGCAGAGAGTCAAACACCATGCTTTGCAGCATAGAGTTATGGCCCTTTGCGGTTTGAGTTCAAATCCCGTCGAGGTTAACTTTGACGGGGTGGATAAAATAAAGTACCAGTAATGTACTGAGGTCGATTTAATCGACTTTCCCCTGTTCCCAAATTACTGGCCTTGTGCCTATACTAGAAATCATTATATATATATATAATTATACAAGCAAAGTTATCAAAGAGGAGAGACAAGGGATTAGTTATGAAGATTACATGCCAGTAATGAAGGGGGTAGTGTGCTCAAGGCATATGAGTTGCAAGACAAGCGAACAAAGCAAGTAAGCCGGAGAAAAGATGTCAAGCAAAGATGGGATAAGCAGAGTGAAAATACATATATTAAATATCAAAGAGAACGACATCAGATTTTTGAATAATTACATTTACTGGCTGACAAATTGTTTCGGAAACCAAATCATTTATTTGTACATAGATGATATGACCATCGATCTTACGATCAATGTTTGTACAGTAAAAAGAAATGTTCGACATGTTTCCCTCATCGGAGCCAAAAAAACCCCAAAAAAAACATAAACATGTTTTATTATAATATGATATGATTTCCTTTTATATTATAAAAGGAAATCATTATCACAAAAAATAAGGCCTACAATAAATGCAATACTAGGATGAAATGACGCGAGATGCTAGTACTGTGGTTTTGCAGATGATCAGTTAAGACTTCGATGTGTGTGTGTGTGTGTGTGTGTGTGTGTGTGTGTGTGCGCGCGTGCATGTGTGTCTCTCTCTGTCTCACTCTCTCTCTCTCCGCCTCTCTCTCTCTCTCTCTCTCTCTCTCTCTCTCTCTCTATATATATATATATATATATATATATACATGTAAAGTTATATTTAAAATTGTTGGGTTACAACTAGTAAATATTTATAACTGATATAAAAGCACTCGACAAATAGATAAATCTCACTCTTTTATAAGGAGAATCAGGTGGCGTGCATTCCACTTTGATAAATCTAATGCAGACGAAAATATCTCGGACTTAAACAAAGTTTTCAAATCTAAAAGAAATCCACCCCCTAACAAACTTTTATCTGACTTTGAAAACGATATAATTTCTATCATACAAGGGGTCAAATTCAAGAGAAACTTTAAAGGCCAGGAATATCTGAAAGGCATTAAGGTTAACATTGAGAGCTTAGAGAAAACTGAGAAGATCTTGGTGAAATCTGACAAGACCAACAACCTCTATGGAGTGCGGAAAGACATGTATAATGGCCTCATACTGAAAGAGCTGAGGAAAAAATACAAGGTAGCAGATAAGGCCGAACTTGAGAAAATGAATGTTGAAGCATCTTGTATAATGCATGAGTTGGAAATTGAGAACAGAACACAACCTTTCGTGCCCAGGAAACCGAAGATCAATATGAAGGACCACAAGAGGAATTTTGAAAATGACCTGCCAGTTAGATTGATCGCACCTTCAAAATCGGACCTGGGCAAATTAAGCAAAAACATTCTTGACAGGGTGATACAGCAAATTAAGAACTTGGATTGTGTATCTAACCTGAGCTTGTGGAAGGGAACTGGAGAGGTTGTTGAGTGGTTTAGGCAAATTAAATATAACAATAATAATAGGTTTATTCAACTTGATATAGCTAACTATTATTCTTCTATTACCCCTAGTCTACTAAATAAGGCACTAAATTACGCATTCAAACATACGGACCTAACTAGCAAAGAAATGCATATTATATTATCGGCTAGGAAAACTTTGATAGAATTTAATGACAAATTATGGACCAGAGCAGATAGAGATAGCAATTTTGACATAACTATGGGATCTTCCGACTCAGCTCAGGTAACTGACCTTGTGGGCTTATTTTTAATCAATTCGCTACATAGGAAAATACCTGGTACTACCGGAGGTTTATATAGGGATGACATGCTTTTACTTATTAATAATAATAACCCTGAACTAAATAGAAAATGTAAACAAATTACAAAATTTTTTAATTACTTTAACCTTAAAATAGAAATTGAGAACAACCATAGAATATCAATTTCCTAGATATAACATTAAATCTCAACACATGTCTCCACTATCCTTTTCACAAGTTGAATGAAAACTTAAACTATGTCAACTTTAACTCTAACCACCCCAGATCTGTCAAAAACACTATAGTAAACTCAGTCCAAAAACGTATCTCTAGGATCTCGTCGAATAGAAAGATTTTTGACGAAAAGGTCCAGTACTATAATGATGCACTAGCTAGGGCAGGGTATGCTGATAAGATTGTGTACATAGATAATGATAGACAAACTAAACAAAGTAACAACTTTTTTAATTACGGCAACAACATTAACAACTATAATAGAAAGCATTACAATAATTCCAAAGGACAAAAAAGAAATAGAACTAGGAACATAATTTGGTTTGCCCCCCCTTTCTCACTAAACATTAAAACCCACATCGCTAAATTACTTTTCAAAGCTCTTGATAATCGCTTCCCTAGAACACATAGGTATCACTCAATCTTCAATAGGCATACAATTAAATTAACCTACTCATCCACCAAAAATTTAGCACAAAATATTAATAGAATAAATAATAGGAACTTAAAACCTACTGATAATAGCATAAATAATATACAAGTTAACAAATGTAACTGTAGAGATAGATCTAAATGTCCGTTAAATAACAACTGCTTAGTTAAAAATATAGTATACAATTGTAATGTTAATACTGACTCTAATTCTTTTAACTACGTCGGTTCCACATCGACGGAATTTAAACTTCGCTATAATAACCACAAGAATTCTTTCACAGATCCAAATAAAAAATCTTCAACGGCACTATCAGGCGTACTCTGGCAACGTAAGCTAGATAACGTTAGATATTCGACGGCTTGGAATATAGTCTCAAGAGGGATTCCTTTTAATTCATCCTCTGAGACATGTGACCTCTGCGCAGAGGAGATATTCTTTATACTAAAATCTAAAAATTCCCTTAACCTACGGACAAATTTATTCAGTTGTTGCAAACATAGATTAAACTCAACGTTTAAATATAAATTTAAATTTAAAATGTAGTATATTTAGTTTGATTTATATTTATATGAGAACTAGCCGATAAATTTTTTGATTCCTAAATCTTTGATTCCCTCTTTTTACTCTTTTTATTGTTTATTTTATTTTATTTATTTTTATTTTTATCTAAACATTCCTCATGAAAAATTAAGCTACCCTAAAAGCCGATGCTCCAAATTTTTTGAATTAACCTTACACTAGATAAACTTCTATATTAAATATAGGAACATATGTATACATAATTGGACATCATAATCTTTTTGAGATGTTCTTTGCTAGATGTGATTTGATAGATAATTTTTGGCTTTGTCTTGTAATGAACTTGGCAATATATTGTCAATTAACTTTGAAGGGTTGTTCTTTGTGGTTTATTTTTATTTTTATTTTTATTTTTATTTTTATTTTTTTATTTTTATTTTTATTTTTATTTTTATTTTTATTTTTATTCTTTTAGTATTGTAGTATTCTATAATATTTTTTTATTTTTTATTTTATTTTATTTTTAATATTTTTATATGTAAATTTTTAATACGTAATATTTTTTAATACGTAGTATTTTTAATATGCAATATTTTTATTATGTAATATTCTTTCGTAATATTTTTTTAGTTTTCTATTCTATATTTTTATATATTTTTACTTATTATTATTATTATTGTTATCTTTTTATTTTTAGTTTTGTTTATAATATAATATATATTTTTGATTGGTATATTGAAATCTGCTCTCTATTTCTGCTTGATAGATAATCTTGTAGAGTAATCGCAGGAATAATAATACGCTCAAATTTTTATACCACATTGAGAATGTTTTCCGGTAACTTAGAGTTTGCAGAGTGAATCAGTTGGATTCACATTGATGTTTGTAGATGTCACATAAACATATGAATTTTTTAAAACTAAACATAAGATAATGAATTTTCACACATTGTGAATACTTGTTTCATTCAGGAATACTGATATTTACAATATAGTGTAAGTTTTATAAATGCTAATACATTAAAACATAGGGTTTTCTACGCCTCGAATATGTCTGGCTATTTTTAAATTTTTTTCTCTCTCTATATCTCTCTATATCTCTCTATATATCTCCCTTACATTAATACTTGAGCTAAATAAATAAATAAATAAATAAATAAATAAATAAATAAATAAATGTATCATTGATACACTTACTCAAAATGACCTCCCACTACCTAATTTTCTATATATATATATGTATCTATCTCTATTTCCTCTCTCTCTATATATATATATCTCTTTCTGTCTCTTTACATGAAGCTCTTCGCTTTATCTATTTTTCCATCTCTCTATTTTGTTCCATGCATTTCTTCTTTTTCTTTTTCTTCTTTTTCTTCCTTTTCTTCGTTTTGTCTTTCTTTCTTTTTTTTTTTTTTTTTTTTTCCTCTTTTCTTTCTCTCTTTCTTTCTCTCTGTATTTTCACTGCTAGCGTAAACCTCTTCAAATGAAGTCGATGTTTATTACGGTATGTCGAATATATTTATCTATAAAACTGTTTATATTGTATTTTGTCTGATGAAGGCATAGCATATTGTTAATATGATATCCCCGAAATATATATAATGAAATAAATATGGTTTTATAAATATAGTTTTCCATTTATTTAATATTGTATATATATATATATATATATATATATATATATTACAAACGCCGTGTATAATTTTAATCAGTTTTTCCGATGATTTGATTAAGCATACATTGTATTTAAAATTTAGTGACACAACTTCAAGTGATTAGCAATTTTTAGACAACTGAATCAATGAAACAATTGTTAATACTGTAAATAAAACCCTTTTTGTACTGTTGACCATGTCATTCTTCACTCTTTCACTGTTATTACTCCAAGATTAACCTGCATAGGAATTCCCGAGAACTTGCAAACTCGCTACCTACGGAAACCTCTTGTTGAGTCAAACAACGCCGTACGCTAAAACTATATACAATACGGAGTATTCACAACCTCTAACTGGATTACCTATAACGATAATTTGTTATCTCATATAATTTATTATTATTACTATATATATATATATATATATATATATATATATATATATATATATATATATATATATATATATATATATATATATATATATATAGTAATAATAATAAATTTGAAGAGTAAAATCCAAAGAGGGCTCGAGAAGGATAAATATATATCAAATATATAAGAACCGTAGAGCAAATATTTATTATATGTATGTAAAAGGTAAACAGAAATAACAACACAATCAGTACAGTATATGGAAGGGATATATTAGGTTAACGCTTGAAATAGCAGAAAGAGAGTCTTAACGTTTTGGACGCTAGTCCTTCATCAGAAGAAAGAATGAGAAATAAGATAGATTGAGGGGACAGGCGGGTTGGAATTGGAAAAAATGTCTTTAGATAAAAATAATAGGTCCTCTGTGTGTGTGTGCGTGTGCGCGCGCGTGCGTGTGTGTGTGTGCGTGTGTGTATGCATGTCTTTATGCAGGTGTGTGTGTATGTATAACTGGTCTGCGGCAACACTAATACCTAGGTCGCAGGCCATCTCTGAATCACATATTTTTTTCTATATTTTCTGTTTGTGCATACCGCGCATGTATGTGCATGTTTGTGTGTGTGTGTGTATGTATGTGTGTGTGTATATGTATGTGTGTGTGAATGTGTGTAAACCAGCGTTCGAATCGGAGATGTTAGCCGCGAAACACGATTATTACCGACAACCAACGCGCAGAGAGAACCCCTTATGGATCTCTCCCAACCTGCTAGAAATAGCAGTCAGCTTGATTATCGTACCCGGGATGTTTTTTTTTTTGATGTTATAAAATTAGTATCAATAAACCTTCCTGGATATATCCTTATTCCATTGCTGTACTTACTTTTCGATTTTCAGTTTTCGATTTTGTGTGGTGCGCGAAGGAACCAAATAACCAACCAAACAACCAGCCAGCCAACCATCCAAAAAGCATCCCTCTTTTATATTATGTATAGATGAATTTTAAAAGGATTAAAACTGTTTCATTCGTGTGAAATTATCAGAAATGTATATATAATCAGTACATGTCTCCTGTATTAATATGATAACACTAGTACACCTGGAAGATTTAGTATAGTTTACGAAAAAGCTAAAGCGAGATAGATAGACATATATATATATATATATATATATATATATATATATATATATATATATATATAGAGAGAGAGAGAGAGAAAGATATATATATATATATATATATATATATATCATGTATCTCATTCTGTTATTTTGCCCGAGAAAATATCTATGTGTGTCATCAAACGTTGTACACACACGGATATTTTTTCAAGTTCCAATTGAGTTCTAGCACGTGGCCTTAATTCCTTTTAGAATTCATTGTCCTGCGCATGTATTGTTATTTTGGCGGTAATATACTTCCTCATTTTTGAATCAGTTTGAGTATTTCTTTAGAACTGCTGGAGTAGAAACCTAACAGATACCTCAGACACTGATGGTGATTATCGCTAAATACTGATATTGGTTTGATTATCAATATTAGTATTATTGGGCACCCACTGATGAGAGCCCACTTGAATATATATCTGTTGATCCTATTCAAGCTCCTACATAAATTGGTATAATTTCACCCAAATTGTAGGAATCTTATAATGAAACGAGACGTCCGTCTGGGAAGAGATATATTCGATATGTCTCATATGAAATAATACAGCCAATTTTCCACACAATACAATTAGTTAGCACCCCGAACGTTTAATTAGGAATATACTCACTTATTTCCTAATGTTTGTTGAGTGAGTTGAAATTTGGCCGGAGTATCGCTAAAAGCTTTCTCCGATAATGTATTTATTATATATATATATATATATATATATATATATATATATATATATATATATATATATATATATATATATAGAAAGAGAGAGAGCGAGAGAGAATCAATAACAAAATAAAAACAAATAAAAACAAGGTAAACAACACCACTTACATAAATTCTCTTTTGCAATGACAAGACTTTCGTTTATTTTCGCAGAAACGATTGCACCAAATTTTTCAATGTTTTTCATCATATTCTGTGGTGTATTGACGACTCCCTCGACTTTCTGTTGAAAAATAAAACAAGAAAATATTTGTATATGCTACCTTTTCTTGGAAGCTCAAAACTTTTCAGTCGGCCCTCGTAAACACACACACACACACACACACACACACACACACACACACACACACACACACACACACACACACACACACATGCATACTTACATACATATGGATACAGTAAAATACTGTTTAGACCATTACTAACCAGTGTACTCAATACCGGGTGTAGTAAAGAATGGTTATATGAAAGAGTTGGGACCTGACTGTTTCATATATATATATATATATATATATATATAAATAGGAAGACAAAAAGCAGGCATTGTTTACAAACGGCTAGCGAATTTGAAAATTAGGAAGTAACATGTGCTTACGCCGTATTTGACTACATAGAATTAGTCGGTTGGGATTAAAAAAACCCCTCTGAATGGAAAAAGGGATGTGTATTGACATACATGGGACACGAACCCACATTTTTGGTTTGACGGACCAATGTGTTGCCATTACACCAACACGCCCCTTATGCTTCCTTCTTTAATTAGAAGCTATATAACCATTCAGAGGGTATTTTAAAATCCCAACTAACATACTAATTCAATGTAGTCAAATACGGCGTAAGCACATGTTACTACCTAATATATATATATATATATATATATATATATATATATATATATATATATATAGAGAGAGAGAGAGAGAGAGAGGTTAGTTCCACACCATATATATATATATTTATATATATATATATATATATAGGAACAAGTATTACCCCGACGGCAAAGCTCAAGCCGTCGGGGTAATACTTTTTCCTATTACCCACTCTACTACCCTAAGTATTGAGTACTCTGGTGCGTTATGGTCCATCTGGTTTCTTACCACAACTCCTTCGCTATATATATATATATATAGAGAGAGAGAGAGGGGTTAGTTCCACAGCATATATATATATATATATATATATATATATATATATATATATATATATATATATATATATATAGAGAGAGAGAGAGAGAGAGGAGTTAGTTCCACAGCATATATATATATATCCATCTAAGGCGGGTAAAATTCCCGAGATTAAAAAAAATCCCTCACCAATAGATTGGTTTTTGCACTGAACACAAAACCCACTCCTCCTACTGCAGCATTTGTTGTGTTCTTCACTGCCGATGTAGTGATGAGCTGGCTCTTCTTCCCGACCATCACACTCCTCACGGGCTCATCGTGTAGGATCCTGTGTTCTTGGATCGCAAGTATCTGTATACCACTCTCCTCGAACAGATGTCCCAACTCCTTTCTCTTCTCCAGCGTCCGAATAGTCCTCACATTCAAAGTGCCTATTTTGATGGCTCTTCTGCAGGACAAAACTGCATTCTTTATATTTGTCTCAGAGACAGCTGATCCATCATCCACTGGCCCTCTCTGTGGCTCTAAGCCAGCAGAGTCATAACGACCAGACTGCTCCTTGACAGTGTAATTAAGGGCTCTAACCCTAGTGCTGTTAGATCGACTCTCCATATTTCTTTTGAATGGCTGACAATACCTTACCGGCGCCACTCGAATAAGGTAGTTATTTAACCCATAAATGGAGCCCTAACAGGTACTACTACTCCGGGCCAGGGCATATATATATATATATATATATATATATATATATATATATATATATATATATATATATATATATATACACAATATATTAACAAATGTAAACTATATTTATAAAACCATATTTATTTTATTATACATATTTCAAGGGCCACCAAGGCAAATTATGGTGCGCTTTTATCAGATAAGATACAATACAGATTTGTTTTATAAATAAATATTGACATACCCGGAAAAAGACAACCGTTGGAGTTTCCTGGATAGTCATATATATCAGTTATAAAAATGTTTAAGGTTGTTGAATCCCAACAAATTAAATATAACCTCTGCATATATATATATATATATATATATATATATATATATATATATAGAGAGAGAGAGAGAGAGGTTAGTTCCACAGCATATATATATATATATATATATATATATATATATATATATATATATATATATATATATAGAGAGAGAGAGAGAGAGAGAGTGGTTAGTTCCACAGCAGTTAATTAATACCGTTTTTCGGCCATCAAACATCCAGTCGAGTGTGACGATCTGCAAGGTGAAACAATTGTCCTCGATAATGGCTATTTCGGACGTATGTCTGTGAATAAGTATATTTCTTTACTAATCCTAGTGATACTAGATAATATTTACTTGCGGTGTATTTAGATTATCAAATATTCTCTACTTAGATTTCTATTCTTTATTTCAATCAACATTTTAAACGCTAATTGCTGATGTTCAATTAATGTCCATTGGAAGAGAATAATATCTAAACCGTTCTAATAAATGATTGTTTTGCTGGCGGTTGGCACTCAATTATATTGTCCAAACTGAACTGTGAGGGTAGTATTAAGTTTGTTGAGTATCATAGCCTACCCAGTATCACACATCCGAAATAGCCTGCCACTCCAATAGAGATGGCTAGCATGAACCCTATGATCGTTCAAGGAGGGGGAAATAGACGGGATTCG
>OZ024740.1:156038538-156061038 GCA_964016885.1 Eledone cirrhosa
TATCTTAATTTTCGATATATATAAATATATATATATAAATATATATATATATATATATATATATATATATATATATATATATATATATATATATATATATATATATATATATATACGGAGTTGAGATGTTGTCTGTAAAATAGCAACATGTTCTGCTCCCTGTATTTTTTTAAACCAATACTTAATCTTCTGATGGGATACAAACTTAAATACAAACTAGCATAAAGTATAATTATTATTCCTAATGATTCTATTACTATAATTATTACGTTGTCATTACTTTTATTACTATGGATTTCATTTTGCGTCGAAACAACTGTGTCGAAACAATTGTAAAGATTAAATGATTTAGAACCTCTATCTGTCATTTTAATTTGTTTTATATGCTGTGTTAAAAATACCAATTTTCTTCCACTTTTAAATTTCTCCTCTCTATATTTTTATAGGTAAGTGCAGAAACCCACTGAGCTTAAATTTTTTCATTCTCAATTTCTCTTCAAGTAACTCTAGGTGTATGTTTTTCTTAAACATTATTAAACATACTTATATTTTTAAACAAATATATACGTATGTATATATATATGCATATGCATATATATGTGTATGTGTATAAGTCTATATGCATGTGTGTTTATACGTATTTAATACATCCGTATAATTACTTCTTACTTGTGTTACATACATACATTTAAACATACATGATGGGTACCCTCTCGTTATCGAGTATGGCCATAGCACGAAAAAAAATAATAACGACAATAATAACAATATATATATATATATATATATATATATATATATATGTATATATATATATACACACACACACACACACACACACACACACACACACACACACACACACACACACGATAACAATTAACAGTGCTGCGATTGAATGTGGCTTTTTAGTCCAGCCAATGATCTAAAATGTCTTGCACAGAGTTGGCAACCAAAACATTCACTGGCAATAGCCGGCTGTGGTTGGATTTCATGTAATTTTGCATGTCGTTTGAGCCCTCCTGCTGATTTACACTCTCTTCCACATGCTTGGCATGCATGATGAGTAGCATCTCCAACAGCAGCCTGGTAGTCAACCAGTGGTCTCACTTTATGATTGCGAAGATGACTTTCGAGTCCAGCTATGCTGAGGCAGAGTCTCGCACCGACGCTGCATGCCAGTGCCATAGGAGGACCTTCACTGTCTGGAAATGTAACAGAAATGCCCTTCCTCACATCACTCTTTACTTTCTGGTATGCGATTCGAGATGCCTCAAAGGCACCTTTCCCCTCATATACAGTCTTTCTCCATTTATTATGATCAGCAGCAATATTTTCCCATGTATCAGCAGAGATGTTAGCGTCTTTGAAAGAGGCTTTCAACGAATCCTTATATCTCTTTTTTAGTTTATGTGGAGGTCGTTTTCCTTTAACTAACTCTCCATAAAAGAGCTGTTTTGGTATTTTAGAATCCTTCATCCTGGCAAGGTGACCACTCCAACGGAGTCTTTGCTTAAGCACAATAGCTTCTATACTGTCACACAGAGAGCTTTCCAAAATCTCGACATCACTGATGTGGTCGCTCCAGTGAACGCCATGGATCCGTCTGAGACACATCTGATGGAAACGCTCCAATTGTTTAAGCTGGTATCGATATGTGACCCAGGTCTCGCAAGCATAAAGAAGAGAAGAGAGCACACATGCCTTGTACACCTTTACCTTTGTCTTTTTGCATATGTCTCACCGACCCCAGAGTCGCCTTTCTAGCTTTCCGAAAGCATCACTTGCTTTCCTAATCCTGAGTGGAATTTCATTATCAAGGTTGCTGTATCGATTGACAGTGCTTCCCAGGTAGACAAACTGATCAACTCCAAGTCGTTTAGCATACACATAGATATTTGGCTCACTGTATTGCTTACCAGGAGCAGGTTGGTACATGACGACGGTTTTCTTGAGACTGACAGTCAATCCTAGGGCAGTGCAAGCATCAGAAAATGCATTCAAAATGTGCTGCATATCACTCTCTGTGTGCGCTACAAGATCGCAATCATCTGCATACAAGAGGTCTCTTATGATTGATATACATACTTTTGTTTTTGCAGCAAAGCGCCTGATGTTAAATATGCTGCCCGAGGTTCGATATTGGATGTGTAGCGACTAGCGCCACATTGCCCGGGGAGAAAAAAACTAATTGGAGTTACTTCCCCGTGGCCAGTATATAAGGTAGTGTTCTGACATCACTCAGACTCTCTTGCTCACTTACTCTCTTTTGGCGGCACCTCTCAAACTGGTCACATCAAGCGCAAGCATGCTAACCTTTTTTCAACCATATCTTATAATTCAGGATTATACCTTGTCATGCCACGAAGCACATTTGTTTACCACATTACACGGACTACAATAAACGCAAGTTATTTTGATACTCGTTTTGAGAAGCTTATCATGCCTCAGTTATTATTTCAAATGTAGTGAGAGATAATTCTCACAAAAAGAAATTGTATGAAAAATTCTACTATATCTTATTTCTATTAAATTTAGTAGTTGGGATCCGGTGGTGCTTACTGGAGTAAGTAACCCTGGGACCAACTCACTAAAAGTGGTGACCCCGTTTGAACATATAATTTCTATCGACGTCTGAACAAATAATTTCTACCGACGTTTGAATATATAATTTCTCCCGACGTTTTGAAAAAGAAAATCATCTCTCTCGATCTAATTTCATCATGAGCAACACATCGTTACCAGCGTATTCTGGCGATGCCAAATTGTGGTTCGCCCAGCTCAATGCGTATTTTGCGGTCAACGGAGTACAGGAAAAACACCAAAAATTAAACGTGCTAATCAGCGGAATTCCAGTTTCACTAGCAATTACAGTAAACGACATAATCACGGACCCTCTCCAAGGCGTTTCCTACGAGTCTCTGAAGAGAGAGGTACTGCGTAGGAACAGTGAGTCGTCTGAGAGTAAATTTCGTTCCTTATTAGAGGATGAAAATCTGGTGGACAGAACTCCTACAGAGTTTTTACGGCGTATCCGTGAACTCAGTGATGCTGCGCCCGAAGACAGTTCCTTCGTAAAAAAGTTATTCTTCTCCCGTTTGCCAACTAATGTGCAAACCATATTGGCGAATATGGTTGACACCAGTTCGATAGAACAAATTGCTGCCTCTGCGGACAGAATTATGGAGTTTTCTAGGAAACCTACCTCGGCAGATTCGGTCGTCGCTTCTTCTGCTTTCAAAACCCAGCCTGCTGCACCTCGTGAGGACTCTATGTTGAGAGCCATTGATGCGCTAACTAGGCAAGTAGCTAAACTATGTAGGATCGAACGGCATCTAGACGGCGTTCACGAAGTCGGTCTTCTTCCTTTCATCGTCGCGCCAACTCCCCGCCAACAACTCGTCTTTGTGTTGGTATCACATGCGTTTTCGTGAAAAGGCGAAACATTGTATTCAGCCCTGCTCTTTTGAGACCTCGGAAAACTAAAATTGGAGAGTCTGGGCACGGCAGATCTCTCCCTCATTAATTCACCTTATCGTGCTTTCTTTATCAGAGACCGAGTCTCGAACAGATCATTTATGGTGGACACAGGATCTAGTTGCAGTATTTGGCCCTTACGGTTCAACTCTACCAAGCCAACTCTTTCCGGCATTTCCTTGTATACAGTAAACCAGTCTCCTATAAAAACTTATGGACAGATATCTTTATCACTGGACCTAGCTTTGCGTCGAGATTTCAAATAGATTTTTGTCATTGCCGACCTACCTCATCCTATTCTCGGTGCGGATTTCTTACAGCACTATTCACTTTTGGTAGATGTCAGGAACCAGAAACTTGTGGATAGTACCACATCATTATCTACGCCTACTCGTAAATCTACCACTACTGCTATCAGTCCGTCATTTTTTGTGGCTGCCGCTGGAAAACAGTTTCATGCACTCCTTACTTCGTTTCCCGAGTTAACGGATATTTCATTTAAACCTACCCAGGCAGCCCAATCGACTCAACACTTCGTTACAACTGGTCCACCTGTTTTCTCTCCTCCACGAAGGTTGGCTCCGGATAGACTAAAAAAAGCACGAAACAAGTTCGAGCACATGCTCCAGCTCGGTCTTATACGACCGTTCACCAGCCCATGGGCATCTCCGCTTCACTTGGCTCGTAAGGGTGAAGCGGATTTTAGACCCGTGGGAGATTATCGACGACTTAATGCCATCACCACTCCGGACCGTTATCCTCTACCAAATTTACAGGATTTTTCATCCGTTCTGCATGGATGCAAGATATTTTCCAAAATAGATTTAATACGTGCATACCACCAGATACCCATTAATCCAGAGGATATACCAAAAACAGCTGTGACCACCCCCTTTGGTTCATTTGAATTCCTGTCCATGCCTTTTGGCTTGCGGAATGCCTCTAGCACGTTCCAACGTTTTATCGATGAAGTCACGCGTGGATTGGATTTCGCGTTTGCTTACATGGATGATCTCCTGATAGCCAGTGACACAGCTGAAAACCATCATCAACATCTATCCCAGTTATTTCAACGTCTTCGATCGTACCAAGTCAGAATCAACCCAGCTAAATGTGTGTTTGGTACAACTTCACTGGAATTCCTTGGACATCTTATAGATTCGGAAGGCATTCGACCTTTGTCATCTAAGGTAGAAGCGATTCAGCGTATTGCAACACCCACCTCCCTGAAACAATTACGTCATTTCTTGGGATTAATTAACTTTTATCGTCGCTTCATTCCTAACTGTGCGGACAAGTTGTTCCCCTTGACACAGTTTTTAAAGGCTGCGAAAAAGAAAGATGCTCCTATTTCACTTTCTGCTGATGCTTTGCAGTCTTTTGAATCCGTCAAGTCCAAGATTGCTGAAGTTTCTTTCCTCGCCCACCCTGTTGCAAACGCGAGACTTTCTTTAACTGTTGATGCATCCGATCATGCTGTTGGAGCAGTTTTGCAACATGCGATCGACCACCAGGTTCAACCACTGGCGTTCTTCTCACGCCAACTAAAACCAGCAGAGCAGTACTTTTGACAGAGTTACAGTACTTTTGACAGAGAGCTTTTAGCAGTTTATCTTGCTGTGAGACACTTCCACCATCTTCTTGAAGGTCGGGAGTTCACGGTATTCACAGACCATAAACCACTCACATTCGCTCTTCAAACCAAGTCCGACAGATACTCTCCGAGGGCATACAGACATTTGGATTTCATCTTCCAGTGCACCAGTGATATTCGTCATATAGCTGGAGCTACCAACATACCTGCGGACGCACTATCTCGACTTTCTGTGTGTTTCTTTCGTCTCCTGCACATATCGATTTGGTTGCCATAGCAACTGACCAACCTACTTTAGATTTGTTGGACATTTCTTCTACCCAGTTTTCCTGCTGTAAATTTGAATATTTACCTCTTCCGTCTGCTGAAGGAAAAATTCTTTGCGATATTTCTACTGGCTCACCCAGACCACTTGTTCCAGATTGCCATCAATGTACCGTTTTTGATGCACTTCATTCCTTGTCGCATCACGGCATAGCTGCCACGGTGAAGCTTATTACGGCTCGATTTTTCTAGCCTAATATGCGTCGTTTAATCACCGGTTGGGCACGTTCTTGTTTGAACTGTCAGCGCTTCAAGATATATGAACTATTTGACTTTGAACAATTTTGAACTTATTTTGAGCACTATTTTCCTTGCTCCTTTGTACTGTTTTGAATTGTATTGTTCCAGTTACATTTTTGTGCATGCTTATTTCATACTTTGCTTCTGTTGCAACCCATTGTAATTTATGTACCTTTTGTTTTGCTTGCTCCTTATTCCACGGGTCCTCGCTACAATGACTTTACGGTTATTATCGACTATCCTCTGGAGGGGAGACTTGTAGCGACTAGCGCCACCTTGCCCGGGGAGAAAAAACTAATTGGAGTTACTTCCTCGTGGCCAGTATATAAGGGAGTGTTCTGACGTCACTCAACCTCTCCTGCTCACTTACTCTCTTTTGGCGGCACCTCTCAAACTGGTCACATCGAGCGCAAGCATGTTAACCTTTTTTCAACCATATCTTATAATTCAGGATTATACCTTGTCATGCCACGAAGCACATTTGTTTACCACATTACATGGACTACAATAAACGCAAGTTATTTTGATACTCGTTTTGAGAAGCTTATCATGCCTCAGTTATTATTTCAAATGTCGTGATAGATAATTCTCACAAAAAGAAATTGTATGAAAAATTCTACTATATCTTATTTCTATTAAATTTAGTAGTTGGGATTCGGTGGTGCTTACTGGAGTAAGTAACCCTGGGACCAACTCACTAAAGATGTAAACACCATGCTCGCAATTCCTGAATGCAATATATAAAACCATTGCGAAGTATATGGCAAACAGGGTCGGTGCTGAATATCCCCCTGTTTCACTCCATTTTTTACTGAGATAGGCTCCGACATGTTACCTCTGACATTAATCCAAGCCTTCATGTCGTCATGGAAAGACCTAACTAAAGCAAGGAACTTATCAGGACAACCAAGTTTCTGGAGAACCTTCCACAATGCATCTCTGTTAACAGTATCGAAAGCTTTTGTCAGATCGACAAAAACCTGATACAGATCCAAACCTTGTTCCATGCACTTCTGGAGCTGTCTAGCTGAGAAGATCATATCAGTAGTGCCACGTCCAGCACGAAAACCAGATTGACTTTCAGAAAGAACACAATCTGCAATGTGTGTCAGCAGGCGGTCCAGAAGCACCCTACATAACATTTTTCCTTCGACAGAAAGCAATGATATACCTCTGTAGTTTCCACAATCGTTCTTGTTACCCTTTCCCTTGTACAAGACCACCATTACTACATCTTTCCAGTCCTCAGGTACGGATTCACTAGCCCATATCCTGCCAAACAAAGAGTGAAGATGTTGCAGGAGTCTCTCACCACCATATTGTAGGAGCTCTGCATGTATGCCACCCATACCTGGAGACCTTCCACTGTTCAGCTTCGAGATAGCTACTGCAACCTCCTCCACAAGCGTCGGTAGTTCTGCGGGAGCTACTTTCACAGGTTTTTCTGGAATGAGATTGAGGAAATCTTCATTGGCGTCAGACAGCTGATTCAAAAGTTCATCAAAGTGCTCTCGCCACCTTCGTAGAATTCCTTGTGAGTCACGAAGAAGTTCCTTACTGCGAAGCGGTGTCACCAGAGAAGAAGACGGTCCATAAACTTCATGCAAGAGACTATACAACAGCTTTGTGTTATTGGAATCTGATGCAGCTTGAATCTCATCAGCCTTCTCACTCCACCACTTATCCTTCATCTGAGAAAGACTCCGTCTAACACGTGATTTCACATCCTTGAGTTCCTCACGCAACATATTCTTCTCCTGTGGTTTTGCTGTCAAGTAGCGTGACAGAGCACGCCTCTTATCAGCCAACATGTCTTCTATATGTTCATCATTCTCATTAAACCAGTCTTGATGTTTTCTCTGCACCAATCCCAGAACACGCCTGCCTACATCATAAACCGACTTTTTAAGAGTCGCCCAATCCTCACCAAGATCTGCAACCTGCATCTCTTCTCGCAATGTCCTCTTCACATTTTTATCTCTAAGACGAACAGCATTCAATCTTCTGGGCAGGGTAACACCAGGAGCCCAGATTTTACGTTTAGTGATTAGTTTCACTTTTGCGCGTACCAGGCGGGGGTCCGTCCAGTACTCAGCACGATGACATACACACTCACCAGGGTCGCATATCTTCCTTTGTCCAGCGGAATTCTCATGGACATAAGACGCTCACTAATCCCCACTGGGAATTCTTCTAATTTATCCACAAGAGCAGTCTTAACAGCAAATGCTACCCCAGGTTCTCTTTTGGTTCCTTCATCTCTTCCTTTCCAGAAGAATGTATATTCTCCACAAAATTCTGTAAGATGACCATCTTCAGCTAACCTCGTCTCAGATAAAGCTACGATGTCAAGATCGTAAAGTCGAAGCTCCTTTGCAACAAGAGCGGTCCTTCGTCCAGGACGCTCCAAGGAATCCCTGTCAAGCAGCGTCCGTACGTTCCAGCAGCCAATATTAAATGCCTTGTTTGGTTCTATTACAGTGGCACGATGACGAGCGGGCCCAGGCTGTGACGCCCTTGGGCCCCTGCCTTTATTGCCAATTATCTCTTTTGTGTTGGAACATCATTGAATTGGAAAAAAAAGTAATAATAATAATAATTGTTTCTACTTTTGGCACCAGGCCAGCAATTATCCCAGTGCATTACTGGTACTTTATTTTATCGACCCCGTAAGGATGAAAGGCAAAGTTAACCTCGGCGGGATTTGAACTCAGATCATAAAGGGAGGTAACTCTATGCTTCAAAGTAATAATAATAATAATAATAATAATAATAATAATAATAATAATAATAATAATAATAAGGTGCTATTGGATTTTAGTATACAGACGGACAAGAAACTGGAACACAATAGGCCTGACCTGGTGGTTTTGGACAAGGAAAAAAGATCATGCCTGATTGTAGATGTGGCCTGCCCATTTGACACGTGAGTGCAAGAAAATGAGAGGGAGATAATTAACCGATACCAGGACTTAAAGTGGGAGGTAAAAAGGATTTGGAACTGCCATGAAGTCAGAGTCGTCCCGATTGTCATAGGCGCACTAGGTACTATCTCAAAGAGTTTCCAAGGATGGTTAAAGAAAATTAGTCCAGCCCCGCTTTTTGGAACACTTCAAAAGGCATGCTTGCTGGGAACAGCAAGAACCCTCCGATACGTCCTGAATATCTGAGGCTGCAGGTAGCGGCTTGATATTCATTTCAACAAACTTTCCAGTTAAATAACATCAATGACTGAGACTCAAAGAATAATAATAATAATAATAATAATAATAATAATAATAATAATAATTGTTTCTACTTTTGGCACAAGGCCAGCACTTACCCAGTGCATTATTGGTACTTTATTTTATCGACCCCGTAAGGATGAAAGGCAAAGTTAACCTCGGCTGAATTTGAACTCAGAATGGCAAGGGCCGTAACTCTATGCGACAAAGCATGGCGTCCGACCCTCTACTGATACTGCCAATCCACCGCCTTTGAGCAGTATCTAATAATGATAATTATCTCTTTATTGCAGAACCCTTATTGCCAATTATCTCTTTTATATTGTTTTGGAATATCATTGAATTGGGGAAAAAAAAAGTAATAATAATAATAATAATTGTTTCTACTTTTGGTACAAGACCAGCAATTATCCCAGTGTATTACTGGTACTTTATTTTATCGACCCCGTAAGGATGAAAGGCAAAGTTAAATAATAATAATAATAATAACACTATTAATAGTTATCAATTAATGCTATCGTGCAATGCCTGTGCTTGAAGAATATTTTTTAAAGTGAGGAAAGACTGTGCACTGAGCCAATCCCACTCTCTGAGCGAGAGTAGCTATAACCCGAAAAGAAGAAAAGATCAACATCATCGGTAACTACTGAGCCGCAGGTTTTATGTCGGAGTTAACCCAGTTTCCTGAGATGCCTTCTCCTAGAAGAATGCCCTGACAAAGTCTAGGGGTCCTTCACTCTCAGTGATTTAACTGCGCGATCGGGTATCCAGCCCGATTATTTCTATGCCCCCGCGCATGAAAAAAAAGAACTCACTTATTGACACTCATATGTACGACCCCCCCTCCACACACACACACGCACACACCAACACTCATGCATATAAGCAAACAAATCACACCATTCACTTACACACACACACACACACATATATATATATATATTACCGTCATTTCTGATACAAGATTATGTCAACTGTTGACTTTCGAAAGAGTTGGTATAATTGAAGCCGTTCGTGTTACTGTTCAGTATTATTATAATTGCTTTACAGCATAGAGCTATGGCCATCTACATTCCGAGCTCAAATCCCACCGAGGTCAACCTTGCCTTTCATCCCCACGGAGTCGACAAAACAGAGCACCAGTAATGCGCTGGCACAATCGCTGGACCCGTGCCAAAAGCAGAAACATTATTATTATTATAGTTGTTGTTTTCTTAAGGCCCGATCGCTGGTGATGGTGGTGGTGGATGGTGGTGGTGATGGCAATGGTGGTGGTAATAGTGGTCGTGGATGGTGGTGGGAATGGTGGTGGCAGTTGATGTTGTCGTTGTTTTTTTTAAAAATCTTTTAATTTTTTTTTTATCGTTTGATGCCGCAGTTGTTGTAAATGTTCATTTCATTCTGATGCTGTAGACATTGGTGCCGGTGTTGTTGTTGTTGTAGATGTGGTAGACGTTGCGGCTGAAATTTAGTCGTTTTGACTAAGTGATATATATATATATACACATACATACACACACACATATATATATATATATATATATATATATATATATATATATACATATATACACACACACATTCAACACACATATATATATATACACATACATATATATATACACACACACACACACGCACACACACACACACACACACACACACACACACACACACACACACACACACACACACACACACACACACACACACACACACGCGCCCGTCCAGTTAACCATCCGGTTATCGAACCAACCTACCGGAAATTTATGATAAATTGAAAACTAACAGGTGCGTGTGTTTTTATTGGCAGATTGACCCTCCCAAAGTATAACAATCTGTTTCAAAACACGTTTTCAGATAAGAAATCTTGCAAAACAAATTAAAAAACGAAGTGTATATAAATAAATATATATATATATATATATATATATATATATATATATATATATATATACATATATATATTATATTATATTATATATATTTGTACGTACATCAGCTAGTGCATCTTTAATCACAGTTCTTACACACTCAGATAGATCTGGAGCATTCCACTGACCATCTTTCTTGCATTGTCTTGTAGCACTCCCTAAATGTTTTGTTGAAAGACAAAGAAAAAGAGTTCAAAGGGTATTAGTTAATAGCGTTTGTTGTTGGCAAAACCATATTACAGATTCGTGCTAAAGGATGGTTGGATTCCGGAAACAGTGAAAGATGGGAATAAATGCCCAACAAAGACATTTTTGAAAGTATTTTATTATGGTTTCACTAAAAACAGAAAGGCAGCGCCCATCACTTTTGTAGAGCCTTTCAAACGCATATGGAAAAAAGAGAAAGAAGCCACCATCGATTGCTACTACTGAATTTAATATAAATTATCAAATGGCAATATTTCTTCATTTTAAAACTCTTTTGGACTTCATCTTTAAACATCAACTGTATACTTAGCGCTAATGTCTGGACATAAAAAGGTTACCGATTTGTTTCATTTAGGCCTTGCCAAAATAGCATTCTTTTCTTTAAATTCTTATGAAGATGAAGGTTCAGCTATACTTTATTGTTTAGTATTTTGAATTTCTGCAAATAGCATTTTATTTATCTTTAACGACTTTCGGGCATGAAAATTCAGCTATTTCATTTCAGCTAAATTGAAAATTTGCTTCTCGATTGTTTTGTTTTCTGTTAAAGCTTTGGACCTTATCAAATTGATGATTTTTCCTTACCTTCAAAGCCATCTGGACATGAAACTTCGGTTTTTTTCTCTACTAACGTTTGGGGCCAAACTAGGTCTTCTTTAGTTTCTGCTGTGCACAATTGCTTACCTGGGAAAGCGAAGTAAAATGTATGCAGGTTAATAAATCTAAAACAAAGCAAAGACTAAAATGATAAAAGAGTACTGCTCAGAGGTTTACAGCTCTCAGACCCCATGGAAACCTCAGCGTGCTTATCAGTCAGGAATCGTCAAACGATGACACCTTCCCAGACCTGCGTAAAGAAGTGGAGATAGCAATAAAATCGCTGAAAATAGGCACGCAAGCAAAGTGATGCTACAAGTCATCCTGAACAGGCTGAAGTCACAAATAGAAGAAATCGTTGCAGAAGAGCAGGCTGGTTTCTGCAGAGGTAGGAGCATCACAAAACAGATTTTCAATCTGAGAGTTTTGTGCGATAAGTACAATAAACATTAAGACATTTACCACGAACTCATCAATTTCAAGAAAGTCTTACATAGGATGTGGTACGATACGCTGAGGGCAATCATGAAGAAATATAACATGGGTCAGAATGTCTTCTACACTCTACAACGGCTGTACGCGAAGACCTCAAGTGTGGTACTTGCCCAAGGGGAAATGGTGGATTGGTTCCACACGTCAGTAGGCTTCGAACTCGGTTGTTTGCTTTCCTCGAGACTGTTCAATATTTTCCTTGAACGAATTATGACATAGGCTCTAGAAGACAATTTTGGCACAATCAGTATATGAGGACGAATTGTCATAAATCTCAGGGTAACTGATGACATCGATGGGCTAGCTGGAAGTGAAGAGGAACACGCCGAACTGGTGAACTGCCAGGCCATAACATCTACCAGATACGGGATGGAGATCGGTACCGAGAAAACAAAGATGATGATGAACACCACAAATTCAATAGACTGAAGGATCTCTGTCAGTGGTCAAGAACTGAAGACTGTGACGCTATTCGAGTACCTTAGCGCCATTATCAGTCAAGAGAGATCAAAACCAGGGGCCCCTGTAAGAACTGCTCTAACACCAACAGAACTTGACTAACTGAAACTTCTCTGGGGAGACAAAGACACCAATCTCAGATGCAAAATAAAACTCCTGCGTGCGTTGGTCCTATCTGACTTTCTATACGCATGCGAGTCTTGGACCTTCACCACAGAACTGCAAACAGTGTCCCAACGACCACAAAAGGGGAAGGGGACATTGATGATGACAATGATGATGATGATGATAATTCTATCTTTGATGAATACATTCATAGATCTCACTAAACAGTTTCATTTTATATTTCGTTGCGTATTCAAGGTTGTTGAACTGCAACACTCGAGCATATTTCCTTATGTTAAAGATTTCTATTATGTCTTCGTTTTTTGTTCTATTATTACGTTATTAAAAGCTTAATTTCAAACACTTATCATGACAAGTAGAACAATATCATAGATTATTGGAAAAAACAAAAACACAACAAAACAAAATAAAACACAAAGAGCTTTGAGACATTAGAAGCTGTTGGACACCGTATACATAAGTGGTAACATCTTCCAAATTGATCTTATATCATGTATCTAGGTAGCCTAAGAAGCTTTGAAAGCTCAATGCTTAGCTTTAGTCCCACGATGTTCAAAACGAGCTAAATGTAACCCCAAATAAATCTACAGGTTATCTTTATCTTAAAAATGTGTTTCTTATTTTCGACTGTTTAGTGAAAGGAATCATTTAAAATTAGAAGTGCTCCCCCTATACACAACAGAATTTCTATAGTAGTTTTGAATTCAAGGCATTTGAGATAATAGATTAATATTAGATCCACGTTGGCATTTCGCTTCCTTTATCCTGTACTAGGCATCCACAGAAGAAAAAAAAAACCTTTAGATATATTACAAACCTTTCGATACAAAAACCGTAGTTTTTTTGACGGGACCTTTCAGAAAATTCTCTTGAGAATAGCAAGAAATGTTGGTATCAGATTTTATTGAAAATTTTCCTGAAAATGTATAAATTAGAAAGGATTAATTAACAAGTTTCCATGTCATTTTTTTTTTATCCTAAGGTTTACTATGAACGAGCATCCTATGATCAAAAGCTTTCCAGCTGTGACCATACTATATGGTTTAGACCGGGGATCAGTAGCAAGTGGAGCATTGAGTTTTTTCTATGGACCTCGGACCTTTGAAATTTTTATAAGCAACATATGATATAATACACAAGCGACCCCACCCCCAAAAAACAAAACAAAAAAAATGAAAAGTGGACCGTTACAAAGAGACATTGTTGATCACTTGTCTAGACTATATTTTTATGGTGTAAACTATATCATTAATGGGCCTTTCCATTTTAAAGAAAATACGATGAGTTTTAACGAAGTTTTGGCTGTTGTTTCGAATCAGAGTCTTCGTTGATTTGTAATATGTTTTGTTTTAAGTAAAATACCTCGTCTTTGAGGAAGAGGAGAATATATCTTTTATTGATTTTTTACAGATAACACACAAGTCTTCTAAATACTGACAGTTTTAGAGATTTTTTTCTTGGATAAAGGCGAAGCAGCATTATCACTTTCTCCTTTCCTAACTCTCAGAACTTTTCTAACTATTCAATGAGTTTTCCTATTGACTAATTGTTGTCGACACATACTCTCAGTACTTTTCTCAGATTCATTTGATAAGATAGCTTATTCCTGCTTTCCATGATCCCTCAACTCCTAATTGAGTTACAACGATACCGATATAACATACTGTGTGTTTTGGGCATCTAAACCTGGTCGAACTCGTTTAGCTCTAGATATGACCACAGATGATTTACTTGAGAGAGAGAGAAAGAAGGAGAAAGAAAGAAAGAAAGAAAGAAAGAAAGAAAGAAAGAAAGAAAGAAAGAAAAAAAAAAGAGAGAGAGAGAGAGAGAGAGAGAGAGAGAGAGAGAGAGAAGTTATTTATTGTTGACGAAAGGATGAAAGAGGCAAAGTTAACATTGACGGAATTTGAAATGAAAGGGCAAGGAATCGAAACAAATAGCATGCATTCTAACAGATGCTCTTTAAAGACTGCCATCTTACGCTAGCTTATTAACACATCACAATAATGAGGTTTCCACCCTCCCTTATGCCCTACAAAGTAAATAATGAAACTTATATCAGACATATTTCAGTGTATAATTCGTTTAATTGCATCATAATAATCCACACCATCCCAACTTATAAAAATCCACAGGGATTTTCTTCTATTTTTATGGAACTTCATTCTCATCCATGTGTTTTTTTAAAATCCGATATTACACTTTAGAAACTTTGAACTGAACGTTAACCATAGCAATCTAAAAAATCCCCCTTAATTCTCTTAATTTAGATTGGTGCTTAATGTCGTTAGTTTTTGTTTATCACCATCTTCTGACCTTTGGTAGCTTTTATTAGGCATCTATTTATTTCAACGATGCAGACCAAACTTACACTCCAGTTCTTTTCCCACAACCACATTTGTCCTGTAGACACTGATCAACAAACATTCAGGATTGGCTTCAACAGCATCAATCTAACCAGTCTGGGAGGGCTTGTAAATGTTATGAGAATATCTTTTCTCCTAACTAGAAAAGTAAACGAACATCCATCGGTTTCAACGATGAGCTTTTTAATCATTCGATCAACAGAACGACATTCTTGTTAAATTAACGTGTAAGCAGTTGAATATTCCAGAAGAACGTGTGCAATTAACGTATCATGAGAATTTAGTGTAACAGAGTTTACTACAATATTGGCCTTTTGAATTGCAAGTACAATCCAACAGGCCGACTTTCAAGCAATTTCATTTCCATCTACCCAATATCACAAACATTGCTTAGGTTGACTGGAGGTTATGATAAAAGGTACTTAGTTAAGATTCTACGGACCGGGATCAAGCCTGGAACCTTGTGATTTGAAGCGGTCTTTTTAATCACTCGGCTAAGCTAAGTCCATGTCACAGGCTAACTTATTAGAAAAAGCAGAGTGTTATGTTATCATTTTATTTTTTATTCGGTATAATTTAAAAAAAATATATTTTCTACAAATTAACCGATCAAATAAATAAATGAATAAATAAATGCGCCATATTTTCTACAGAAAATAATAAAAGAAATTAAATTCAGTAATGGTAAGACCAATGGAAATATTGTTTCTTAGAACCGATTTGACGTGTGTCCGCCACCCCCTCGCTGAGCGAATGAGGTCTGCGATCTTGTCAATTGAACTGTCTACAGCTGCTGTCACGTGTGGGACGTATCCAGTTGTTAGCCGAGTCCATCGTGAAGATCACCCCGCCGCATTCATTTAAGAACGAAGGAGAGGCGGTTTTCCTCTGTCTGGTGGTTATGGCGAAAGAGGTAATATGGTGGACGAGGTTAAAATGACTGGGGGCAAACACCTTTCTCTCCGGACAACAACTTATCCCCTTCTTTAAGTATCACTTCAGAAGGAATGTGAGAGTGGAGAGAGAGGTGCTACACCCCAGTAAATTCGCTGAAAGGTGGGTGAATGTGGTGAAAATGGCCCGAGTGAATAGGCCTTCTCTGTATATAAACCTGTAGGTTGAGGAAGATAAACAGAGGGAAGACAGGAACACCTACAAAACGTGTTCCTGGTGTTGAGGGTTGTTCTATCCACGGGGTGTAAAACAACCCTGCAGTAACGTTCCCTTCTATTGGGGATTTCAATTGTTATTTTATTATATATAGTTTATTGTTATTTATTAATGTTAAAGTTATTTTTATGTAAAACCCCCGCCGTCACGTCTTGTAATGTCCCATTTTTGTACGCCTCTGTGGCAAATAAGGAAAGATATCTATAGGGAAGTCCCTGAGTTTGCATAAGACAAAACACATTTTTCAACATGTTCAAATATTTTGTGTTTTTCTTAGACAAAGGATCAACTCAGAAACGTCAGATTCTTCTTTTCCTCTGGAAATAAGGTCGTGTCTAAACTCACAAACTTCCCGGGTCTCCATATATTTCGTGAGAACGTGAATCTGCATCTAGAAAGTTCTTCTCAAAGGTGCAGGCATAGGCAGTGATAAGTTGTAATGTTATTTATACAACTGCGAATAAAATTATTTCTTCTCCCTATTCACCAACATAAATATATGATTGACTGCCTGAGTGTGCCTGTGAACTATATATACAACAGGTCCAAACACAAAGGCACCAAACTCCCTCTGTTACTACCTCCGGCTCCCCGGCTCTCCCAATCTCCCAATCTCTCACTATTATGAGTAAATGGCCCACGTACTGGCCGCCCGCAGCCCCGGTGAACAGAATAGAGAAGGTGTTTCCCTGGAGAATGGTGAGGGGGACACGCTGGAAGAGCCATTCGAACTCGAAGTGATTGTTATTGAAATATATCAGTTGCCCATGAATAAAACTGTCCTGTCTTTACGTTACCGGTGTTGTCCAATGGAAAGAATAGAACCGACACAGTTTAGCATCAAATCGTAAAGGTACAAAAGAGATACGGAAAGGAATCACGCCTGATAATTCCGTGCTTGATACCTCTAACAATTCTACCAACCCGCCGCCCTTGACTGGAACTTAATTTATCAATTTGACTTCATCCAGAAGATATACCGTGAGGTATTTTTATCGGACGCTCTAACTATTCCATCAATTGCCCACCTTATGAACTGATTAACGCCAGTTTCCACGGTTTCTGTTTTTAACAAGTTCTTACCTGTATAATCTGACATTCGATTGAAATTCTTTGTTTCATCGGAATTTTGGTAAGTTACGTAAACCCTAGCACTCTTTACACTACTCACACAGCTGTATGCAACCTTTGCATTGATATTTGCAACTGTAGATGAAGTTAAAGTTGCTGTAGGGATCTCTGATACATTTAATCTGATTCTATGTTGGTCAATTTTCAAGGTTTTATAATATGCCTCACAAGCAACCAGACCTGCACGGAAAAACAAAAAAATTAAACCAAAAAATACTACAGCAAATGTTACTTAATAAGCTTTGAGAAATATATCAAGAAAGCATGAATATATGATATATAGTCTTGTACAATATTATCAGATAACGGTTTGTAGTTTAGTCCTAGTTAATCATCCCATTTTATATATACTATGTACTGTCTGGTCAGACGAAAAGTTATTTGCTATTGGTAATCATGCAAACCAGTACTAGTAGTTTCATAGTCTGGCCGACGGTGACTAAGTCGACAGACCACGATAAGGTTTCCCCCTTACATGTGTGGAGGATGGATAGTTACTCTGACAGGACAAAAATCAATATCCACCTACTAAAGCGAATGAGCTCAACAACATGTCAATGACCTTGCACCAAACGTACAAATGAAGCGGGGTCCCATTAAGGCTTTGTTGCCTCTCTTGGCAACCTATGCCCACAGTTGTCTATTTCAGACGTACTGGCATTGATTTTTCTTCTACCCAGGGAAACTCAGGTTAGAGAAACTCCTTGATAAATGTGATAATCATCTAAAATAGCTTAAATCAATCCTGACTAAGATTAACATCATCCCACATTCGCATTGTCGGAAACGACAGACGTGTCCCGTTCCAACACTACAGTGTAGAATACTTCTTTTCTTTTTTTAAAGAAAGTATGATTTGAGTGAAATTTGGCTGCTATTTCTTGCAAATTGAGCAACTGCTTTGGCTTACGCAAAAGCAAGATGAGGTGTTAGTGGTGACTCTCAAAGTACACTGTGTCGTAGGGATATCATTATTGGTTTTGTTTTTACGAAGTGTATCCAGAGCAAATATTCCCAACAGAGTCCACACAACACTATACTTTTGTGCAGGCAACCCAATGAAATACTTTTCAGTAATACACTGCTTCTATTGCTTGAAGCCGTGAGCTCTACTGATTATTTGTACGGCAACAAGACCAAGCAAACCGTTATGTTAGTTTGTTAATATTCAGACATTTTTACGAGACTTTTAAAGATAACACAGTTAGTTTAGCCCCAAGTCAGCCATGATTGAGTAGTCATCTGATCAAAGGTAAATACAAATCTCGTTTTTTCCTGGCATTGTATTTGATAGTGGTGTATACGATAATATGACTACATGCAAACACACACACTCATATATTTGTTTATAGGAACATGCATATACACATAGGTGCATACACACATATACATATACATGCATAAATGTTATTCAATCTCGTAAACTTACCGATGTCTCTGTGTCGTAAGTTGCTAAATGTAATAAACCCTACTGATTGGTTATTCTTCATCATTATTTTGTTTCCAGTCGTCACAACATTCCCATTGAAATACCATTTATATGTTATAGCTGTGGAACTACTGTTTGTGTAACAGGCTAAGGTTATGTTGTCAATACTATACATTGTGGTTGTTATTTTAAGTATTGAAAACCTTTGAACTAAAAAAAAAAAAAAAATGGCAAAACAATGTAAAAAATAATTTTCTGTGATTAGATGGGATTTGAAATACGAAAGGCTTTGAGAACTAATAACATATCGCACTTAAAACAAAATAAAACAAATGCTAACAAAATGATAAGTACAAAAGTTATATACTGAAAGGTGGCAGCTGTGTCCACCTTTTGGTGCCTTTCCCAATTTTATTTTCTCATCCTTGGATCCTTGGATTTCTTAATACATCGCTGGTCACATTGCACTTCCATTACACCCGTGGTGTTTTCCCTTCTTTTCCATTTTGATCTGAATTTTTGGTGGATTAGGGGTTCATGAGATGAAATTTTAGGCACAAGGCCAACAATTTAGCAGAGAGGAAGGTAAATCCTAGTACTTCACTTTTACTATACTCTATCAACCTCAAAAGAATGGAAGGCAAAGCTGACCTCAGCAGGATTTGAACTAAGAACGTAAAGAACCGGAACAAATCCTTTTTGTCAGACGATTCCGCCAAATTAGTGTTCTTTGGTCTCTTGGATTTCACATCATCGCCGTAGATCGGTCCCATTGACCCATAAGGCACTTAGGCCCGTCTTTTCGCATTGTTTTAGTTTTTATATTGCTGATAGTGAACAATATTAATCAAGATGTGCTCATAGATTTTATACCAAAACGTAATGTTATTTCTACAACTAGGAGTTGCGAAATGAAAGAAAAAGATAAACAAAAACTGTTCATCAATGCAATCGTAATCTACACATTTCAAAATGTATCTGTAAGATTTCATTAAAAAAGTATGCGTTATTCAGAAAGCTATGAAGAAAAAAGTCACAAGTGGGCCAAACCGTAGTTGCTATGGGTTCTAGGAGACATTCTTTTCTCCAATAAGAGGAAATTTAAATTAATTAAGGATTTTTTGCACAGCTCCTTCAGTACATTATAGCTGAACTAACTTAAATTCATACAATTGGGTTATTTGAGTTATGTCCCTTATTTCATTCTATATTATAATAACGCAAATTATAATGGACAAAGTGTATTCGTAACTCTTTTTCTATATTTTTATGCTTTACTATGGTGTAAGGATTAATAGGCTGAAACATGTCCATTGTTGGTCAATGCTTGCAAACAAAGATTTTACACTACATTTTACGTTTTTCCAGTCAACTCAGCTAGAAATGAGTACTAGTAGCATCTGGGGGTTAACCCCGCAATGAACTGGATTCCTGACCAGGAACGAGTTTTGTACAATCAATCATTTAAAGACTAGAGTTACTTTAACTTAACTAGCATTTGTAGAAAATTTGTAGGGCGAATGTGGGATGAAACTATTTTATAGTAGTGAAGGTGCGAGGTTTAGTGGTCAGAGTGTTCGGTTCACGATTGAGAGTTCGATTTCTAGCGGTACGTTGTGTACTTGAGCATAATATTTTATTTCACATTGCTCCAGTTCACTCAATTGGCAAAAATGAGTTATACCGGTAATCTAAATGAACAGCCTTGTCACACACTGTTATGCTGAATCTCCTTGAGAGTTACTTTAATGGTACAAGTGTTTGTAGAATGGTTAACCATTTGCCTGTTGATTTCATGAGCAACTGAAATACTTATCGTCTAAATCAACGGAGGTACATTCCATAACAGTAGTATATTGAAGTAGTTAATGGAGAGTATGTTATCGTGTCTCCCTCTATTGGAGATATTTTCAAGTTCCTCTTCATGTTGAAAGCTGCTTAGAGATGATATATTTATGTGAAATATTGAGGAACAATGTAGAGTTATAACATTTGGTTGTGTATCTAATGTTAGAAAGGACTGTGAGAATGATATCAATGGGAAGGATAAGTGCACTATGTTTATCCAACGTTAAATAGAATATGGGTTCAAATGAACACCGTTGTAACGCGCTGCATCGTCGTTGTCAAGAGACTTTATAAGGCCCATACGCTGGTAACATAGCTAAGTTTTTCTGCAAGTATGGTTAACGTTTGTATAGATGGAAAAAGAAACTATTTCTTTTGCAGAAATTATCCTAGGCCAAAGTGCACTTGTGCGTGATGTAAGTCGATTTCTAGTAGATTTTGTTCTAAACAAACTTTGAAAAATGTTTAATAAGCTGTGTTTAAGTGTTTGTGTGTGTGTGTGTGTGTGTGTGTGTGTGTGTGTGTGTGTGTGTGTGTGTGTGTGTGTGTGTGTGTGTGTGTGTGTGTGTGTGTGTGTGTGTGTGTGTGGATGTGGATGTGTGTTTGTGTGTGTGTGAGAGACAGAAGGGTAGATAGAGAAAGATGGATAAAGAGAGAAAAAAGAGAAGACGAGAGAGATAACCAATGTCATTGTTTACATTTGTATGCAGGGTTAGAAAATTTGTTCTTTTTAAATGGAACAGTTATAAATGAAATATTGTCATCTGAAAATTGAACCCATTATTAAGCATTGTTTTTCTTCGAACTTGGATTTAACTGTTCTCCATTGGACCATAATTCAATATAGGTTTGTATTTTAGTGGTAAATGTTTTGTATATTAGGATAGGATGAGCAGGGAATATAATGTTTAGAGATTTGTTGTAAAAGAAGTTGTAAAAAGTTCGTAGTTTAAAATTTATCTTTTATAGATATGTCAAAACGTGAAAAGGATATTACAAGTAGTTTGACATATTACATATATCAATTTCGGGTACATTTAATAATTAACGTAAGCAAAATGAAGGAAATACATACTTTTAGCTAAGTAAATGGTTTTGTCTTTTACGATTCCTCTTTTGTTATCATATTCAGCATAGCAGAAAATCTTCGTGTCATTTACCATTTTAAAATTTCCTAATAAGTATAATTGTAGATTAGTTAAAATGAAAACAGGGAATTAATTAAATTCATATATTAACTTCATGATAGACAAATTTAGTGTTAGTATAGAGAATGCATCTTAAGATCTCTGATGTGCTCCTTAGGTCCTATTTTGGATCAATATATGGATTTGAACTCAATCTTGCATACTGACAAATACCTGTAATCCTATATTACACAGCTCAGTCTTACATCGAGTGGAGTAAACTGAGTCAGTAAAGATTGATATTAAAAGAAGGAAAATATATCAGGGACTAATTGAAACAATCTTTCAATGGGATAGTTTTATACTTCAATAATATATCGTTTTAATTTGAGACATTCTCTGCACCCTCTCCCCACATCCCACCTCTAAAAAATCTGAAATATAATTATCTAAAAATGAGACCTAATTGACATTACAAGCACCAATTTGACATAAATGAAAAGCATGTCAACTAGCAGAACTTAAACCACTTTATATTCTTTGCGGGGTGACCTTACCTATTATACGATTGAGTGTTTGTTAATCTACCCTCTCTCATAAATAGGTAGTTAAATCTAATTTATCTGCTTAAAAGCAATCTGCTATTTTATTATTTGTACAAGATTGGCAGTATCGGTAGAAGGTCGGACGCCATGCTTTGACGCATAGAGTTACGGCCCTTGCCATTCTGATTTCAAATCCCGCCGAGGTTAACT
>OZ024740.1:156083538-156086038 GCA_964016885.1 Eledone cirrhosa
ATATATACTATATATATATTTATATAAATACTATATATATGTAAATATATATATATACTATATATATATATATATATATAATATATATATATACTATATATATATATAATATATATATATATATACTATATATATATATATATACTATATATATATATATATACTATATATATATACATATACTATATATATATATATACTATATATATATATATACACTATATATATATACATATACTATACTATATATATATATACATATACTATATATATATATATATACTATATATATATATATATATATACTATATATATATACATATACTATATATATATATATATACTATATATATATACATATACTATATATATATATATATATATATACTATATATATATATATATATATATACTATATATATATATATATATATATATACTATATATATATAT
Source organism: Eledone cirrhosa (assembly GCA_964016885.1). Classification (NCBI taxonomy): domain Eukaryota; kingdom Metazoa; phylum Mollusca; class Cephalopoda; order Octopoda; family Eledonidae; genus Eledone; species Eledone cirrhosa. The sequence continues at coordinate 156,083,992 of OZ024740.1, forward strand.
ATACTATATATATATATATATATACTATATATATATATATATACTATATATATATATATATATATACTATATATATATATATATGTATACATATACTATATATATATATATATACATATACTATATATATATATATACATATACTATATATATATATATACATATACTATATATATATATATATATATATATATACATATACTATATATATATATACTATATATATATACTATATACATATACTATATATATATATATACTATATATATATATATACTATATATACTATATATATATATATATATACATAATACTATATATATATATATATATATATACTATATATATATACTATATATTATATATATATATATATACTATATATATATACTATATATATATATATATATACATATACTATATATATATATACTATATATATATATATATAACTATATATATATATACATATACTATATATTATATATAACATATACTATATATATATATATATAATATACTATATATTATATATACTATATATATATACTATATATATATATTATATAAATATACTATATATATATATATATACTATATACATATACTATATATATATTATATACTATATATATATACATATATATTATATATATACATATACTATATATATATATATACTATATATATATATATATATACATATACTATATATATATACTATATATATATATATATAATACATATACTATATATATATACTATATATATATATATATATATATATCAAAATCAAAAAACTAACCAATTTACCAGAAGGGTTAGATGGAGGGCCTACCACTTCGATAAAAAATCTAAATATGCAGATAGGAAATATATGTATGATTTCAATACTTACAAGAATCCACCACACAACTCTTTACTTGAAGACTTTGAGAAAGACCTTTTTAATTTAATTAAACACCTCAAATTTAAAAAGTATAAATCCGTCTTTCTAAAGGACCTTGATTCTACCCTATTGGACCTAAAATAGTCTAAAAAAATCCATGTCCACTCGGACAAAACTGGTAACTTGTATCACATGGATATTGAAGATTATAATGAGTTCATATATAAAGAACTCAGGAAAAATTATAAAAAATCTAATAATGCGTCACTCACCAACATCAACAACAAAACACACAACATAGTAAAAAAACTAAACATTGAAGATAGAACTGAACCTTTGGCATTGAAAAGACCACACTTCAACCTGAAGGATCATAAATCAAACTTTAACTCAAATCCTTCTATAAGACTTATATGTCCCTCCAAATCTGATATTGGAATAATTAGCAAAAAAATTTTGGATAGAGTCATTCCACAAATAAGAAAACACGTTATTTTACCACTCTGGGAAAACACTTCCCAGGTAATTAACTGGTTTAAAAATATTAGATGTAAATCTTCTGCTTCATTTCTACAATTTATATAGATAATTACTATTCTTCTATATCACCTATACTCCTGAACAAAGCATTGATATTTGCTAAAAATAGATCTAACTTAACTTTGGATGACATTAATATTATTACACATGCTAGACTAACATTTATTGAATTTCAGAATGAATACTGGACCAGAAACACATATAGTAATCTATTTGATATTACTATGGGTTCAAGCGATTCCGCCCAAATTACTGATCTTGTGGGCCTCTTTCTCCTTTTCAACATAAATGCCTCTTTTCCCCACCTTAAAGGTGGTTTATATCGTGATGACTGTCTTCTTCTTTCCAACAACCTTAGCCTTTCAGAAATAGAAAAAAACAAAAAGCATATTAGAACTTTCCTTAAAGACTATTATAGTCTTCATATTACTTTTGAAAAAACAAGTAAAGTAGTAAATTTCCTAGATATAACTTTAGACTTAGCTACGGGTATCTACCAACCTTACCATAAACCCAACCAAAACTTACACTACATACACTCACAATCTAATCACCCTAAATCTATCCTTAAAAACCTTGCATATAATATATCACTTAGAATTTCTAACCTTTCTTCTA
>OZ024740.1:156119632-156184632 GCA_964016885.1 Eledone cirrhosa
TTCTTGACTTCACGAATGAGTTTTTCTTGTCTCAACTTGTCCCTGCACCAACGAGGCATCAGAAGAACATTCTGGATCTAGTGTTTAGTAACCACACTAACACTATACATAATATTACAGTGGAAAAATCCCTTCTCTCAGACCATGACATGGTTCTTAGTAACCTGAGATTCTACCAGCCGAAAGCTAATCCAGGGTCCGCTCTCCAGCCCACCCATTTGATAACATGGATCTCCACAATGCCAACTGGGATGAAATTATGAACGAACTATCACATGTCGACTGGTCTTTTACACACGCAAACACTTCCACCAACATCAAAACATCTTGCAGATCTTTGTAGACACTGTCACAAATATATGTACAAAAAACACCCCACCAAATCCTGTGAACAAAACCAAGTGCAGTATCCCCCAAAATAGAAAAAAAATTATCAGAAAAATAAAAAGAACAAACAAAAAAATTAACACACTAAAATACTGCCAACAGCAACACACACATTCAATGGCTATCACCCTGCTTGAGTAAAAAAAAAATAACCTCCAGCAATGCATGATGACCATCATCAATAACCAGAGAATAGCTGAAGAGAGGTGAGCCATTGAGAAAATCAAACTCAACCCCAAAGTGTTCTTCTCATTCGCTAAAAAACACAAGGTCACCGTCTCCACTGTTGGCCCCCTAGTTGATGAAAATGGCACCCTCCAGGACAATGCCAAAACCATGGGCGAGATACTGCAGAAACAATACTGCTCTATTTTCAGCAACCCTGATATGGCCGATCTGGGACGTATCAGTAATATTAACCCCCAACACACTATATCAGACATAACGTTTGGCGCCCCTGATGTCTTAGCGGCAATAAACGAAATTAAACACAATTCAGCAGTAGGTCCCGACAGGTTCCCTGCTTGCGTCCTGAAGGTGTGTCGACACCAACTTGCAACTCCTCTTGCTAATCTGTGGAGGAACTCACTGGACACTGGCTATATTCCTGAAAACTTTCTGTCCCAGTCCGTTGTCCCAGTCTTCAAAAAGGGAAATAAGTCCCTTGCAGTGAACTAACGTCCGATCTCACTCACCTCTCATATTATCAAGGTATTTGAGAGGATGGTGAGATCACGAATAACCCACTTTCTTGAAAGCAACGGCCTGCTGAACTCCAACCAACATGGGTTCTGTAATGGAAGGGACTGCCTAACGCAGCTCCTGCATCACTTTGACGATGTTTTGAGAGCCTTGAGAGAGGGCTCCAACACTGATGTCATCTACCTTGATTTCAGCAAGGCCTTCGACATGGTTGATCATAAGATTCTACTGAAAAAACTATCCAATGTTGGTGTCTCTGGAAGGTTACTACAGTGGATCAAATGTTTCCTGACAGGCAGAACCCAGCATGTAGTCGAAGGTGTAAAATCAAGCCCTGCCAAAGTCAGCAGTGGCATCCCACAAGGGACTGTGTTGGGCCCACTTCTTTTCATCATCTACATTAATGACATTACTGACATCATCAAACACAGCAACATTAGAATCTTCACAGATGATTCCAAGCTCCAAAGGGTCATCAATGAGGTGGGTGACCGGACTTGCCTTCAGTCGACCTACTGGCTGTTATCCAATGGGCAGAGATGAATAATATGCTGTTGAATGAGGATAAATTTGAACTAATCCACTTTGGAAAAAAGGATGCTCTGAAACTACCATACTCTCTTCCCTCGGGTGAAACTCTAGTGGCTTCCAATAACATCAGAGACCTGGGAGTAATTGTGGACAACAATATAAGCTGGGCCACTCATATAAACAGCAAAGTTGATATGGCCCGCAGAATGTATTCCTGGATTCTCAGAACTTTCCAGTCGAGAGATATCCACACTGTTGTCCTTCTCTTCTCCACTTTTGCCCGACCTCACCTTAAATACTATTGTCCACTGTGGTCACCCCACACGAAACAAAGTATCATGAAAGTTGAAGCACCCCAAAGGTCAATTACAAAAAAGATAGTTGACATGACAGGCCTTGACTATTGAGGTCGATTAGAAATGCTCAAACTTTATTCCCTTCAACGTCGCCGTGAGCGCTACATTATCTGTATGATGTGGAAAATATTCCATCAGCTTAGCCCAAATGATGTTGGCATCACCTTTAGTGTACACCCAAGGCTTGGGCCCCGTGCTATCCGCCCACGACAAAAATCTCACTAGCATCACATAACAACAATACGGCACAATTATTTCACCTCAATTGGCCCTGCACTCTTTAACATTAGACCAAAACACATCAAAGCAGAGACAGACCCCATCAAGTTCAAGAAGTCTTGGGATAAATTCCTTCAAGAAATCCCGGATAAGCCTCCTACACCAGGGTATGCCTCCGTAAACAATAACTCTCAGCTCGAGTGGGCCATGGTTCCCAAACACTGATTTGTAAGACTCCGCCAGGTGGTGCTATTAAGTTAGACATGGCCTGGGCCAATACTGGCCCAAAGTTATCAAAGTAAGTTATATATATATATATATATATATATATATATATATATATATATATATATATATATATATATATACAGTTCAAGAGTAACCAATCTTAAAGAGAGAGATGGAGATAGGAGAGGAGATAGGAGAGGAGAAGAGAGATTGGTGAATTAGTTAGAAGCCAAAGCTTAAAGGCATGTGCTCAATGTGCAATATGCAGTGGAAGGCAGATAGGTGGCCGGGTTCCTGCAGAGGTTAGGTGCACAGAGCTGGAAATATTCAAACAAGACCACAAATTTCACAAGGAAGACATTATTAAAAGATTGTCAACATATTTTAGTTTGATTTAAGGAATGTAGAGAATAATAATAATAATAATATTAATAATAATAATGTCCGTTTACAATTGTTTCGCTACTCCATATAATATTTCTGGATCAAATGATTATAGATCATTATTGATCTAGTTCAGTTGAAAATAATTAACTTAGGTATAATTAGAGTAGCTCATCGGAACTTCAAAAGGAATATAAATTAAAATAAGGAAAGAATGTTACATGAATGTAATGTTCCATATATTGGTATTTAACTATGGTGTCCTGGGTATATCTATTGTCTGCCATAGTCGAGTCCATTTAGTGGGCATGCATTAGGGTAACGGCAGTTGCAGTTACTTCTGCGGTTAGTGAGAGTACGGTTGTTTAAACTAAGCGGTTGGTCCGTGCTAGAAGGATTAGATGGAGGAAGTGTGCTACTAGAGTAAGTATTGGTGTAGTGGCGTGGTGTATTTGATGGGGGGGGGGGGGTACCGCGGTGTGGGAGTTATACTGTCTTAGTTTATGATGGTTACTGAATGCGATGTGGCTAGCTAGGTTAGGTGTTGTGGAGAATGAGATTTTAATGTTTTTATTAAAGAGTTTGTAATATCTATGGTTGGGGGGGGGGGGGTGTTTAGATAAGATAGAGAAGAAGCGTTTAGGGATATTAGTGGCTTGATTAGATGAGAATGAGGTGGGGGTGAGGGGGGGGGGGTTTAAGCCAAGTGATATTTCTAGGCCTATTCCTTCTAGGGGTTCTAGTGGAGCTGGTAGGGGCCTTCATAGGGTTATTATTACCTAGGCATTTATTATTTGTCATCCCATTGTTCATTCCTATTCTAGGGTTGATTTTTAGTTTGCTACTTGGAGTGGGAAGTAGGCCACTGCCACCATTAAGGTTCCCTGTATAGTGCTGTTACTGCTAAAGTTCCGGCGAGTCTGGCTATATGCTAAGGTATTTCTAGTTCTAGTGTTAAATTTATTATGGTTGTGGTGAAGTGCTGGGTTATGGCATTTAGGTATGTAGTAAATGGACTGTTCATAACCAGATTCAGAAAGAGCCTTATTATAATATGCCGCATGGTTTATAAATATCTCCTCATTTTGCTGATAGCATGGAGATCCTATACGAGATAGATTTGATTACTGCTCTGATGACTGCCGGTCCTGGTTTATGATAAGGGTAATATAGATTATTGTTAAGATCTAGGGTAACGTCTAGGAAGTTTATTAATTTATGGTTCGGCTCGATGGTGATAGAGGGACCGTTATTTTTAAAGAATCTATGTAATTGTTTTTTGAGCAAGTCAATGCCTCGATTAGTGCAATTGTGGCCTGCAAATAGGGCGTCGTCCCTATATATTCCGCCTTGCAAGGGTTGGATTTCAGCTCTGATGTTATGTAATAGGTAAATTCCAACTAAATCGGTGATTTGCGCAGAGTCACTTGAGCCCATAGTGATGTCAAAGTTGTCTGTTCTGTCTTTTCTAGTCCAGAGTGCTCCGTTGAATTCAATGATGGTCTGCCTAGCCATAAGTATGATGTCAATCTCATTATTGGTTATGTCAGAGTTGATGCTGGCTAGGGTTAATGCTTTGTTGAGCAGTGCCGGGGTTATTGAAGCACAATAGCTGTCAACCACATCCGACTTGGGTCGTATCAGTAAGAACATCCTTGATAGGATCATCACTGGGCTACGAGATGATATCACCTACAAGCTGTGGTCCAACACCGGCCAAGTCATTAGATGGTTCTCCTATCTAAGGTCCAAGGAATCTATGAGGTTCCTCCAATTTGACATTGACAGCTATGTGGGCTCATCCGGGATCCTGGATAGCAAGGTGTCGAAATGTTTCTTGAAGACATCCACCTCCACACCATATATTTTGTGCGTGTGTGTGTGTAGGAAAATGATTCCGTTAGTAGAAATATTTTTGAATGAACATATTTTCCTTATTTATTCGTATTTGTTCTGTTGTATTGTCAGCGCAAACGTATGTTAAGGTTTATTTAGTTCGGGTTTTTATTTTCTAAAGTAGAAGGTGTTATGTGTGTGTGTGAGTGTGTGTCTGTTTGGATGGTTAGCATGTTATGGTATTGACATAATGTATATTAAACTATATTTAATGCTGGTGTATATTTTTATACTTATTCACCAACCAATCAAATTACTTCTCTAAAAACCTGGCGTTTCAAGCCACTTTTTTCCATATAAAACAAGTAACATTGAAAGACCATCTCAACTCTACTTTTGAAGAGCAGAAGAACTGCGAAACTGGTAAAGGAACCAAATAAATATATATATATTTTTTTAAAAATAAGACTCCAGTTGCATTTTCGATTCCATCTTTTTCCCTTATATATATATATATATTATTCATTTTTGAATTTGTTTTCCAAAATCTTTTATGTGAAAACGTGTGTTAAAACAGATATTGTTATACTTTGGGAGGGTCTTGCTGCCAATAAAAACACATGCATCTGTTGGATTTCCCATAAAAATCTTAATTTGCAAAACATATCCATTTCAAAGATCCTCCTGTGCTGATAGGAAATGCATAGCCTGCAAGCTATGCCCGAAAGCTAACTGCAAAACTAGGAACGTAGTATATAGCATAATATGTACTGAGGGACAGTGTAGGAATAAGAATATAACATACATAGGTGAAACAACCCGTAACATAGGAGAAATGTTAAGTGAACACTGGCGAGAACTCCAGGATGGGAAAAACTCATCAGTACTCCACCAACATGCCAAAATAGAACATAGAGGCACATTAGAGAACATAGAGATACGAATTATATCCACACACATTTGTTTGCAATACTCAAACAAATCACAGAGGCAACAAATATAAACGAACTCCAACCAAAATTAAACAGAAAACATGAGTGGAATAGCAACATCACAGCTAGTAATTAAGGACAAAATGAAGACATACAGAGATACACAGAACACAAAGTAACAAAACAAATCAGACACACATAGATAGAACAAACAACCAACTAGTGACAAGTAAATAAACACATAAATAAATAAATAAAAACACAAACACATACCCAGATGTAACACATACGCAAACTAAACACACAACCAGAAAACAAGATGGTGTAGGGCAGAAAAAGGAGAGGCACACAAAATAAAAACCTAGTCACTGAAGGTCACTGAGGAGGTCACAGAATGTGTGACGAAAGAGCTTTGAAAATATATAAACAACTTTCCGGTAATCGAAACAGCCGGAAACTTATAACAAATAGAAGTGAAAATAATAGGTGCGTGTGTTTTTATTGGCAACAGGACCCTCCCAAAGTATAACAATATATATATATATATATACAAATGTAATAAACCTGTAGCTAAACATAAAAAAATGTTTATTTACATGAAAATTTCGTATATGATACAATATACAACACCAGTCAGATAACAATCATCCTCTATCAGTGCATTAATTAGAGCCGGCCAGCAATTGTTTTGTATTCAAATGAGCCTCATTAGTCAATCTTCCTGTGCATAACTACTATAAACTTTTAGCATGCTTTCGCCGTACTATCCAAGTGGATTTACCCTATCATAAGACAGTTAAATAACTAAAAACGGCCGGTAGGGTACTCTCCCTTGTTTGCCGAAGTTCAGTGGTGAGATTCACCACTTCCAAACGTCATATCAAGGCTATGAAAATGTTTATTTACATGAACGTTTCGAATATGATTCAATATACAACCCTACACACACACACACACACACACACACACACACACACACACACACACATAATTATATATATATCCAGGGGGTGTAACTTGGAGTTACTGCAGGTTCACCCGGGGGTGAGCACTCGATGTTTAGGTTCACTTCAGTGTCGAGGTGTAGAGCTATACAGAGTGTAATATATTTAAAGGATAACAAGGACGATTGGTTACTCCTTCATTACATTTATTGGTAGGTGACGCGCGTTTCGCCACTGATCAGCTCAAGGTTCGATCTGTATCGATCTTACCCGACTCAATAATCGGCAGCTCGACGGACCCTTTAAAATGCTATAAGAAAATGAATACATGCTATGTGATAAAGTCAGAAGTTCATAAGTTGTACAATACGAGTTGTTTTGATTGGTGGAAAAGATCATAGGGATGTATTGGCCTGTAGTGTTTGTAGGGGTGGATGTGATGATAAGATGTTGGTGACGGTCGCTGGTTGCGATGGGCTGTGGTGTGGGGGTGGCGGATTGACTTTCGTCTGTAGTGTATGTGGGGTGGATGTGATGATAAGATGGTGGTGATGGTCGCTGGCTGGGATGGGGTGTGGTGTGGGAATAGTGGATTGTCGGTAGACAGGTTGGCGTATATTTGTGGCTGGTTATTGTGTGGGGTGTGGTTGTGGTGTTCTTTATGGTAGTGGCGTTTGTGGTGGTGTGGTGGATGTGTCAAGTCCATGGGGAGATACATACCTAGATACTCTTAGTCTGACAAATACGTTGTATACATATACATGCGCATATGTGCTGGCATATATACATACATACACACTTATACACACTTATATACACACACATACACGCGCCCACATATATCCACACGTACATATATCTATTTGCACATACACACACACATATGTGCGTGCGCGCGTGTGGATATATATATAGAGAGGGGGGAGTATCGGTTGGGGTGGCGTAGTACAAAGATAGAGGGAGGGTGAAAGCCAATGGAGATGGTGTTGTACATATAGACATACACATACATACACACATACACACACACACACATACACGTACACACAGATATTCATATACATTTACATATATATATGTATGTATATATATATATGCACACATATATAAAAAATACTTACCCACAGACATACACACTTGAGGGAAGGTATGTGTTGGCGATGTTAATGAAGTTAATGAATGTTGAAGTATGGAGTTGTGCCTTGTGGTGGCGGTGGTGGAGTTGTGAGCGACAAAAATGAACAGGATCGAATATTACGATGGGTTACATTTACAGGATCGAATTTTGCGTGGGATTGTAGGTTAGGGTAGACAGAGGGAACATGGGGGAGTAAGGTTGCGGTTGTGGGATGGTAGACATATAACGATATGTGCGGTTGTGGTTGTGGTTGTGGCGATGGGGTGATATGATCGACATATTATTTACAGGATCAAATGTTACTATGGTTTGCAAGGTAAAACCCGACATAGAGGACAGATAGAACACAATGTTGCAAAGATGAGGGGTGTATGGCGATGTGATTTTTGGTGGGGGTGATGTATGCGGCACGATATACAAAATACGGGCTTACATGCAATACAATAAAATAGATTCACTGAGATGAGGGATGGTGAGACGGGGCAGAGGTGGTTATTATTATGCTGGTCATGGTTAGTGCGCGGCCCTCCCCCAAATGTTTGTGCGGAAAATGTGTTCAGCCTGGTGTCTGCAATTGACAATTATGTCCGACCTATAGTTTATGGCAGATTTTAATTTAATTATTTCACCCGCCTCAGCCAGGCATAACCTGCAGTGGTTTCTGTCACTGGGGAGTTGCGCCACGCGTCTTTTGACTGACCATGTGACCTGGGATTCGATGTTCCTCTCCTTGAGGTCCCAGATCAAGTCGGCCAGTCTGATTTGGGATCGTTTCAGCCTATATTTAAAGGAGCTTCTATGGTTATACCAGCGCTCTTTAAATGTAGTGGAGGTCGCACCTATATATGAGTACTCTTTATTGCCGGCTGTGACATCACACCGGTAAACAATGTTTTTAACGAGGCACTCCCCGTTTAGTGGGCATTCAGCCCGTTTTTTGCAGTTGCAGTTTGGTGTTACCGGTGTGGTGGCACGTTGCCGGTTGGTGGGGTGTTGTGTGGAGCTGGCATGTAGTTTGTTGTGTTGTGTTGTGTATGTGGTTTCGTTCTGGGTTGTGATAGTGGTTTGTTGTGGGGCAACCATGTGTTTTCGTATTTTTGTCCTATTGGTGTGTGCTATTGTGTGGCCTAGATTTGGTGCTCTGGAGGAAGAGAATTTTACAGTGTGTCTATTGAAGAGCTTGTGGTATTTATGTGTGTGTGGAAAAGATTGTTCAAGAGCCCTGAAGAGGGTTCCCGGTATATTGGTGGCTACGTGACAGGTCTACTTCGGGCGCTGCGGTGTTTAGTGAGGTTTTTGTGGTTAGGTGGTAGTTTGGGTGCGTTTTGGTCAGGCGTATGTGTCATAGGGGTTCCTAGTAATCTATTGGCGTTATGTCTTTTGTCTTTAGATATATATATATTGGAAAATGTGTGAGATCCTTGGTACAGTTAGGTATATTTGTAAAAAAAGGAAAAAAATGACTTCACTTGTAGTTCTAAATAATTTGATTTAATTTTATAATATTATGAGTTGGTAGATCTAGTAAGTTCTTTGTTAACTTCGGTGGGAAGAATTTTAATGATTCCTGGTTAACTTAATGATTCTTGGGGAACTTTCTCGCATTCATCGGTGGCGATTGTCAAACTGAGATCAGTATGTATGTGTACATATATATATATATATATATATACACACATACATACACATATATACACACATATACACATACACTCACATATATAAAGAAAGGGATGTTGAAGACTAAGGAATAAGGAGACCAGAAAGTTGAAATACGATTAAGTTAGTAAGAGGGAGGGGAGGTAAGAATCTATGTGGCCAGTGAAAGAAGGGAGAGAGGGGGGAGGGGTGAAGCTGGTCAGAAGGTAATTATCTTATGTACTGTGTATAAGGAGAAAAGAAAATTTTGGCGATGGCGACCAGAAAAGATAAGAAATAATTGAAAAATAAATTATATTGGGCGGCTGGGTGGGGTGACTGAACATTAAAAAAGTCAAAAAGGGGAGTCTAGTAAGATGCTGTCAGGTGCCGATACAGTTCCGGGCGGTTGGGGATAGGGTAGGAACTATAAATCGAGTGGAAAGAGAGATATAGGATCGAAACTAATGCAAGTCAGAGGAAACTAATGCTTCATGTAAGCAGTTAAAGGGGCTTAGAGGAAAAGTTATTAGGGTTAGGTTATCTAGATACGGGAAAAGCGAAGGTACGTAAAGCTTAATGTTGGCAATTAAAAATTCTATCATGGCGAGAGTTCAGCAGACCCGAGCCAGTCATAATCTCCAGTACTTCCATTACACTCAGGTTACAGGAACGTCTTTCACTTTGGTATGGGCGAGCGAAACTTAGGAATGAACACGAGAATGTATACTCCGTATTATTTCGTTTCAAGTCCCAGATCCTTTTGGTGAGGGCAGTTGATTTACTCAGCCCGGAAGTCCTGAATGAATGTGAGTGCACATACCATCTCTTCTTATAAAAGCTAGAAGTTGCACCCACATATATATATGCCCCCAAGTTTGTTTTGACTACACACTGGTAAATTATGTTCTTATACATGCACTTTCCATTTAAGAGACAATTGTTGGGTTGTCTGCAGTTACAGTGTGTCCGTGCACAGTGTATGGGGTCATTATTTGTACCTGCATTTGGAGTGGTATACAAGGTGTGAGGAGGCTGTGTTAGGTTCGTATGCGCAATATATGATGGCGGTGGATTGGCAGAGGGTCGGACGCCATGCTTTGCAGCATAGAGTTACGTCCCTTTATGAACTGAGTTCAAATCCCGCCGAGGTTAACTTTGCCTTTCATCATTACGGGGTCGATAAAATAAAGTACCAGTAACGTACTGGGTATTTGCTGGCCTTGTGCCAAATGTAGAAACAATTATATGATCCATCAGAAAGGATGGGCGTATCCTTGTTCAATGTGGAGGGTTGGGAAACCATTTGCGTGGTTGTTCCGTTAGTAGGATTACAGATTGGGTTTTGGCTAGGTTGCATGATTCTATCAAAATCCCGGAGGCGTTTACTGTTCAAGCCTGTTATGAAACTGCTAAGGTTAGCCGTGGTAGAGTAGGACAGCCGAACTGTTTCCTATTCAAGATCTTATGATACATGTGTGCTGGAGGAAAGCTTTCGTCTAGTAGTCTAAAGAAGTGTGTGGCTAATTTAGTGGTAAATCATTATGTGGAGAATTAAATCACAGGTAGGATTTGGAGCGAGAGTGAGAGTGAGTTTTTTACGGTTGCTTCTGTTCCTAGCGTTTGTATGTCCACATTGCTGCCAATTTTTTGTGAGGTAAAACTTTAGTCGCCTGCCTGGTAGCTCTATGCTAAATTCGATTTTTTCGTCATAGCCAGCCCTGCCGAGGGCTGCATTATAGTAATCCGCAGGTGCATTGAATATGGATTCAGAGGTGGACAGCCTGGAGATTCTATGAGACACCTTCCCAACTATGGAGTTGGTGATAGATCTAGGGTGGTTCGAGTGCCTGTTAATATAGTCTAGGTTGTCATTGATATATACAGCCAAACGTACAGATATACATAGTTATGTCATCAAATATAATATATATATATATATATATATATATAGTTAAAAGAATAGAGGTGTAACACACAAGTTATTATATAATGGTAAACGGAATAGAAAATGCTGACAAATTGTTCACAGTTGAAAAATGGTTTAATTAGGAATAAAAGAGTATTAGTGATTGTATGGGTTAGTATTCAGTTGTGGTTTTAAGTTTTTAAGTTTTTACCGGTTGCGCATTTCTAAATGCTTTTCAAAAATAATTTTGAGATAGAGTGTCCGTGCTGTTTGCTCTGATCTGATTAGTTTTGGGAATTCTACCTGTTTTTATGTTAAAAAAGTGGCTCCAGCGTTATTTTTGTGTTGCAAAAATGCTTGTGGTCAAAACAATTTTGATTGGTCGGTAGAGGTCATGTGAATGTAAAAAGTTGATTTTGCGCCAAGACTGTTTTTATGTTAAAAAAGTGGCTCCAGCAAAAATTCTTGGTCAAAACAATTTTGATTGGTCGGTAGAGGTCATGTGGATAAAAAATTGGTTTTGCGCCAAGATTGAGAAATGACTCTTTCACAACAAATATGTGTGTGTGTGTGTGTGTGTGTGTGTATGTGTGTAGTAGTAGTAGTAGTAAGGTGTTCGATGCTGCGACAATGGCCAGCAGCGATGTGTGTCAAATGGCTATTAAGATACGCGCGTGTGTGTGTGTGTGTGTGTGTGTGTGTGTGTGTGTGTGTGTGTGTGTGTGTGTGTGTGTGTGTGTGTGTGTGTGTGTGTGTGTGTGTGTGTGGACCAGTATTTTTTTCCCCCTGGTAAAATGGTGTACATTATTCGATTTTTTTCAGTAAGATCGGTTCTCTTAATAGAACATAAAAAATTTTAACAATAAAAGGTGTGAAATGATATTCACTATATATATATATATATATATATATATACACACATACATATATTCACTACATATATATATATACATAAATCAACCAAAACTAAAAGCTCTTCCATACATCTCCACACACAACCCCCTCAACAATGAGGCCTTTGACACCATCCTCCAGAACATCCCTGTATTGAAAAAGGACCATAGAATGAACCAAATTCTACGAACACACAATATCATAAAGAGCAAAAGACAATCCAAGTCAATGAAAAACATCTTAACACATGCCAAAGTACTGCCAACCACAACAACGAAACCCACAGTAAAAAAATGCGATAGACCCAACTGTGGCATTTGCATCAACCTAATAGAGGGTTCGGAATTCTATTTCAAAGATGGACAACGTTTTATAGTAAAACACAATTTCACATGTGCATCGGAAAATCTAATATATGTATTAACTTGTTCAGGTTGTCGAGAACAATACATAGGCCAGACCAAAAACAGCCTCCGCCAACGCATGACTGTCCATAGATCCCAAATTAAAATACGGGAATACAGGAAAATACCACTGAGTGAACACATTGATACCTGTGCCGCCCAAAATCATCCCAACTTCAGAATCTTTCCCCTCTACAAATTTAAAGATAATGCCACCCACACCCAGCGCATCAGCAAGGAATCTTACTTCATTAACAAATACGGACCCCGTCTAAACACTTCTCCCTAAGACGAACCCACAACATACACACGTCAACATACATACCTACATCAGCACACATCTCTACCCACATATAAACACAATGACACACGTAAACACACATGCTCTATGGTGCAATACAAAAAATATATGTGCATATATATGTATGTATATATGTATATATATATATATATATATGTAGTGAATATATGTATGTGTGTATATATATATAGTGAATATCATTTCACACCTTTTATTGTTAAGATTTTTTATGTTCTATTAAGAGAACCGATTTTACTGAAAAAAATCGAATAATGTACACCATTTTACCAGGGGGAAAAAAATACTGGTCCACACACACACACACACGCACTTCTCCGTATCAGACAAAAGCTGAAAATATCTTTTGACCTTCGAATGACTCTGCTATATACACACACACACACACACACACACACACACACACACACACACACACACACACTTATCTTAATAGCCATTTGACACACATCGCTTCTGGCTATTGTCGCAGCATCGAACACCTTACTACTACTACTACACACACACACACACACACACACACACACACACACACACATTTGTTGTGAAAGAGTCATTTCTCAATCTTGGCGCAAAACCAATTTTTTATCCACATGACCTCTACCGACCAATCAAAATTGTTTTGACCAAGAATTTTTGCTGGAGCCACTTTTTTAACATAAAAACAGTCTTGGCGCAAAATCAACTTTTTACATTCACATGACCTCTACCGACCAATCAAAATTGTTTTGACCACAAGCATTTTTGCAACACAAAAATAACGCTGGAGCCACTTTTTTTAACATAAAAACAGGTAGAATTCCCAAAACTAATCAGATCAGAGCAAACAGCACGGACACTCTATCTCAAAATTATTTTTGAAAAGCATTTAGAAATGCGCAACCGGTAAAAACTTAAAAACTTAAAACCACAACTGAATACTAACCCATACAATCACTAATACTCTTTTATTCCTAATTAAACCATTTTTCAACTGTGAACAATTTGTCAGCATTTTCTATTCCGTTTACCAATATATATATATATATATATATATATATATATATATGGGTTAAATGAACCTGATACAAACAAATTATCTCACCTGCATAATGTGCATTTTGAACACTGTACGATACATTTTTATAATGTGAAGGTACCACAGCTATATACACATCAGCGTTTGGTACGTTAGCAACGCAGCTGTAATTCACCTCAGAATTGAAATATGCTATATTTTGGGAAATAATGGTGACTTGTGGAATGGACGAGAAAGAAAAGTTTCTGCTCCGTTCGGCAATCGATACATTTTGGTAAAGCAATTTGCAAGTTATTTTCACTGCAGAATACAAACATGAAAATATTATAGATTAGAGAAACAACATTCGGTTGATGCATCATAAGTTTACGTAATTATAGATTAATAATTTCAAATATATGGAATATACCTATATGACCCCAGGAAATGATATTAGTAAATTATGTTTAATCGAATTGTTTTAGAATAATATAAATGAGGACACTAATCAATTATCAACAATAATAAATATTTAAAGCTACTAACAACCCCACCAACTATAACCTAATGAGTACCAACAGAATTGTCACCCGTTTACTGGAACTTTATAACATTATTAAACACATTCCACCCTTCCTTTTACTCTAACCGAATATATTTCTCAATATTCTCAGTCATTGACTTTAAGAACAACTATAAATACAACGCAACTTCAGATAAAATCTAATTATCTCTGAAGATACATATGTTAACTTCTATTCGAAATAAATATACCTCTGGAAAATACGTAAAAATAAAATTAACCCCTCTATCTTCTTCGATTTCATGTTGTAATGTATCGCAAGTCGGTTGGGGTAAACCTCAAATAATTTCTTATCTATGTACCTCTCACTCTATCTACCTACCTATATATAATCGAGAAAAATGATATCTTACCTGGTGATGCCTGTGTTAAAGTAAGTTCTCCAATTGTTACGTTGGTTAGCTTCCTTATTTTTGGTATTCCGCCTTTTTCAATATCATTCAAATACCATTGGAAAGTGGTTTGTGGTGGTAATTTGTTCGTATTACAGCTAAATGTTATGTTCTTCATACTATTCATTGTTGTTAACACACCATATAATGAATCATTATAGTCTGTGTATGCGAGATATCATAAAAATATTTTAATGTTAATCATAATTTTCAACATTGTAACGTAATAATTGTTTCTACTTTTAGCACGGGGCCAGCAATTATCCCAGTGCATTACTGGTACTTTATTTTATCGACCCGGTAAGGATGAAAGGCAAAGTTAACCTCGACGGGATTTGAACTCAGATCATAAAGGGCCGTAACTCTATGCTGCAAAGCATGGCGTCCGACCCTGTACCATAACTGCCAATCCACAATGATGTATTAATTCTAATATTGTGCAAGTATTAAAAATTAATATTGTGACGAATCGCTTACAGAAAATATTATTCGTAAAATCACCATAAATTTTACATTGTTTGTTGTTGTTGCTCTCGCCTTAGTCCGTTTTGAGTTAGTTTACTTATAATCAAATATATTCTGTGTCCTTCCGTTTTTTTCCAGATGCAGTGTTTCCAGGACGGCATTCTCGAATATGTTCTATTTTTTAAATTACTTTAGTGAGGCAAGTTTGGTTGAATAGATTATATCACTCCATCATTACCTCTATTACTCTCCCATAGTTTATATTCTTGTATTGTTTTATTGATTTCAGTCATTACCCCGCGGCCATGCTGGGGTTTCCCAATCATACTGACCTTAGTAATCACTTTTTCAACTCTGTTACCTATTTTATTGATTTTTAATTTTTATTGAAATTCTCAGAGACGGCACATAAACAGAGGCACAAACGTAAACATACACACATACGATGAGCTTCTACAGATTCCATTTGTTTAATTTCACCCATAAGGTATTGGTCATCCCGAGGCTATATTACAAGACATTTGCCCAAGATGTCACGCCGTGGGAATGAACCTGAAATCACGTGGTTGCGAAGCAAACTGATTACCTCAATAGTTATTCATGTTTCATTGCAATTATTTGGATTAATTTCACTCATGGACTGCAGCCATGCAGGTTCAGCACCTTCAATAGTTCAAAGGCTTTATAGTCTACTGTAATGGAACCGTTACTCTCGTTTGGTATTTATTTTATTGATGTCAGAGAAATAAGAATTGCAAAGTCATCCGAGTGTAGGCAGAAGCAATCGTGAGGGATACAAATGCGATATATTTTTTGTGATTGATGCAGTCATTTTGTTTACTACCTGACGCTAATGAGCACATACAAATGCAGAAAGACAGACACTGTTTAATTTGCCTTGCTTGCTTTGAGGGTTTAAGTCGGAGGGGCGTCGTCGTGTCTTATGTCCTTGTCATTTAAATCCTGGTAGAGACCACTCCTTTTCATGAATAACCAAAGCCGATTTCTTCCAGAGAGAGAGAGAGAGATAGATAGATAGAGAGAGAGAGAGGGAAAGGTGGAAAGAAATCGACGCCCAATACTCAACTAGTACTTTTATTACCGACCCAAAATGATGGGAGGTAAACTTAACCTCTGCGGGATTTGATCCCAGAACACAGAGAACCCGAACAAACATTGCAATGTACTATATTCGATACTGTAACGATTCTTTCAATTCATGGTTTATACTCTGAATAACAACAGATGTTCATTCAGATAAATTTCAACAGATAATTGAAAGTAAGTAACTATCAATGGCAACAAAGACTATGATTTGTTCACTTTAGTGCTTTTAACAGGTTTCAGTCTCTTGCAAGATACGAACCAGACCAACGGTTTGCTCCACGTCCATGTTATTCATGATGATACTAACCTGGCGATATTGAAACTAGATATTAGCAACATCAATGTAATCACTACAAAAATGCCTGCAAAAATCGTAGACATGTCTCTTCTATCCTGATTAATTTATAAAAGAAAAAAAAAATGAATTCATGTAAAAGATACATACCTCCCAGGGAAACTATTTCTTTTATGAGTCCCATTTGGTTTCCATTTACGGCAAAGCATGTAATGTTTGTGACTCCTGATGTTATAGTATTTCCTAATAAATATAGTTATAGATTGGTTTAACCATTTCAATTCTATTAGATTCGAATAGAGTCAAATAAACTTACACTTCAAAAAATGAGAAGCAAATGTCATAAAGATATTAGTACAGATTAAAAGAAAAGGTTCTACTTTTTAGTCTTTTGCTTTTTTTAATATCCAACATCTTTATTTATTCAATATAAAAGAATCTCTTAATGTGATGAAAGGCCATTGACATTATATAAAAATAATAGAGCAGTATCTAATGAAAACAAAATATACTGTTAAATGGAACAGAAAATGAAAAGGAGAAAAAGAAAGAAAGATCAAGCAACCAAAGAAAGGGAGAGGAGCAGGGACTGTCACTACACACCAGTTTGAGCGGTGCCTCAGCTGTGCTCCGCAAGCGGCCCATCATCTTTCCGACTTTACGGAGGAAATCAGCAGTGCGGGGAACAAGGATGCCAGAGGTCTCGATGGAAGCTGGTGCGAAGAAGAAGCGGTTGGTCAACCCCGGTATTTGACTAACCTCGTATCTTTCGTATTGCGGACTGCAGAGTCCAGGTTTGTGGTCGAAGCGAAGAGGCTGCAGGCGAAGAATTAGTCACAGCTTTTTCTCTCATTACGCAGAGTGGGCAGGTTGATGTAATTGGCTAACACACTTATCACGAAAATAAGAGATTTGGATTCGATTCCCGCGTATGCTGATTTTACCACTTTTTTATTCTAATCTGGGGTCTTATAAGCCCTGTTATTATCAGATAATTTTGTTTTTATTTATCTAATTTATTTTCACATCTCGTTTAACTGTTCACCCCCCCCCCTTTGTTTTACATGCGTTATTTCCATACCACACCACTCTCACGCATATACATATATTTCTTATAATATACATATATTTCTCATACCACTGAGTCTTACCACCAATGCACGCACACACAACATATACGCTCTAGCGCACATTCAAGACGATTTCATTGATTAATTAAAATTCATAAAACATCTAGAAAACCAACAGTCTGGCAGATTAACTTACCTTTATAAAATCCCCTTGCACTGAATGTAGTCACACCCAAAGTATTTTCCAGAGTTACGTGGACTGTAGCGTTTGATATATTTGCGACGCAGTCGTAATTTAACATAGGAATCACATTAGATACTGATGCATTTAGCTCAACATCTGGAAATTGTTGTAATTCAAAAGTTGTATGCAAACTATCCTGCATATTACCAGAATTTATGGTGCAGTTTACGGGTACTTAATCGAAAATAAAAGAAAAACAGATTAGAAACATCAGGAGAAAAAGAATGAAAACTTTTAATAGAGAACCGTGACAGAGCTTATCGGCTATCAAAAATATACATTCACTTTTGTATGTTTTTTTATCTATTACTAGTTTCAGACTATGTTATATTCATCACTTGATTATGGCAGATATCTTATCGAGCATGACAAAATATTTTGTGATATTTAATTTTCTGAGCGCATATTCTGCATTGTATTAACATAAAAGGTAAATATAACGGTTTGTGCTTTTGAATGATGGCTACTTAAACGTATATCGAGTAACCAGTGAAACTATTTATATTTAATAAAAGATATACATAAAATCCTTTGTTATGGCTTAGTCGTTAGGGCACTTGATTAAAAATGCCTCAATATTTGTTCAGGCTTCTGTCAAGGTCAACTTTGCTTTTCATCCCTTCTAGTTCAATATATATAGTACCATCCATTACTGGAGTCGGTTGTTCTCTTTATTTCTCTGGAAGAAATTCGCTGTGTTCCGACCTGGTGAGGGATGGACTCTGCCAGATTTAAAATGTCCAAAACACGCCATAATTTTATTGCCGAGTCGTATTCATAAAATATAGAACTCAGATAGCCTCGATCCTCGGCGAATTTAATAAAATGTTTCGAAAAAAGCATCTAGACATTGCTTTTATATAAATTAACCAGATCTATATTCACATGTCACATCATTCAATATATATACAAAGATATTATATAGAAAAAAACATACGTACTTCTATCTCCGGACGTAAATTGATATATATCTTTGACTATAATACTCTCCTGCGAGCGATTGCTTTGCAATATCTGATTGGTTACCATACCAGTAACGGGTTTTCCAGAAATAAACCACGAATAGTTCAGGTTAGCAATGTTATAATATGTGTAGCATGTAAAATTTGCACCGCCATTGCCTTCTAACTTCGCTGTTAGTCGTATCATTTGGGAAATAACTGGAAAAAATGGATAAAATACAAATATTCCACATAAATAGATGTTTCGGCATCCCACATTTTAACTTTTGACTTTGAATTCACAACTTCCAATAAAAAAACATCAACAGGAACATTAAAAAGCAACACAAAATACAAACTAATCCAATTATTATGATATATTACAAATAATGATGTCTTGCACCATGGCATGTACATTTGTGTGTGTGTATATAGAAAAGAGTTTCATTTCTACTCAGAAAATAAATTTTACACTCTATCTGAAGTTATTTACGGCTTTTAACATGCTGGCCTCAATTTCCCCCTCTCCAGAATCTATGTCATATTTAAGTTCATTAATTGGTCTCGTGACTGCAACCCCCAAAAGGTTGGTCTTAGCCCATAGATGCATCTCATGTACATTAAAAGATGTGACCGGGTTTAGGAGATCAGCCAAGTATTCTCTCCCCGTCTCGAGGACGCACCTCACTTCAGAGAGAAGAACCCCAGACAAGTTGTTGACAGCAGGCCTGGAGATGGACTTTTTATTGCAAAGTTGGTGGATGGTCTGCGACCATACTTTATTTCCAGCTTAACCCCAATGTCCTTCAATGTCTTAACCTTGGACGCCTTTACTGTCTCTGCTACGACACATCACGACTGCTTGTACCACGAGTACAAGAAGGAAGACTTATTTCTAATCCAAGCTTTGTAAGCTCCCTTCTTTGATCGGATAGCATTGTTAACTTCCTGATTGGACACGGCGGTGCTGCTGCTAACCACTGCCACATCGAGCCGCTTTCATCCGCAGTATTTAATAGCTGAAGCAGAAATTGCCGAGCTGAACAGTCTCCTCTCTGTTTCAACGTACTCAATTCTTTCAGGGTGTTCTCTGAATTTGGATGCAATAGTATCCACATATCCAATCATGAAATCTTCATCAGACAACGCTTTCCTCTTTATTCTGTATGGTGATATGAATTTGTCACAGTTTTAGGTTTTCTTAACTTTAGGTAATTTCGGATTACAGATAACTATATGGTGATCAGTTGACAGCTCAGCTCTCTCCTAACACGAACATCCAGCACAGAATCGAAGAGCTCAGAGACAATAGAAAAATCACTTACTGATCATTGTCCCCGATTTCTCGAAAACCATGAATATTTATAGATGTCTTTGTACTGTAAGAAGATGTTTATAATAGAGAGTTAATTACTAGAATGGAAACCTAATAAGGCCTCTCCATTTGCATTTAGATCGGGATCGCCGTTCCTTCACATCAATATTTTCGCTGTCAGTTGCTTAGTGTCAGTATGTGCATTGACGTCGCTCATTAGGATATATGACAGAGAACAAATACCGTTTACACAAGCCACTATAGTTCCATCTGAGAGCAAACTACCGATCCAAGAGATGACTGACGGATGAAGATCGTAAGCGGTTAGTTTTGAGAGGCGATTCACATGTCAGACACGACCAAAAGCTTAGGTTATGTTGTGGGACAACAACATTGTTTTCAGCAAATTTCTCTAAGTAGGGAGTTCACTGACGTGACATAGAAGAGTAGGTCTTAGGTTGATCAGGTTTTACGGAAAACATGTTGGTAGTCGTTAAGGAAAGAGTGAAACGGGGGAGACGGAAGGAGAGAAAGAAAAAAATTCAGCTGATAGAGAAATTCATTGATAATTTTATAGTGTATTGTGGATGAATAAACAAACCTACTAGACATTTTGCCAACCTATAGTGTTTTTATGTTCCAAAGTACATCCGTAGATTCACACTTTGTTTATACTTTTTACATTTGTTGCATTCAACAGTGAACAAGGCACGGTAAGCTGACCAGTTTTTGAGATAAACAATTCTTGAAATACACCTTTACAGTCCCTTCCTAGTAATTTGGGTGAGTAGTGCTCTAATTACATAATTGTTTCTACTGTTGGCACAAGGCCAGCAATTATCCCAGTGTATTACTGGTACTTTATTTATCGACCCCGTAAGGATGAAAGGCAAAGTTAACCTCGACGGGATTTGAACTCAGATCATAAAGGGCCGTAACTCTATGCTGCAAAGCATGGCGTCCGACCCTGTACCATAACTGCCAATCCACAATGATGTATTAATTCTAATATTGTGCAAGTATTAAAAATTAATATTGTGACGAATCGCTTACAGAAAATATTATTCGTAAAATCACCATAAATTTTACATTGTTTGTTGTTGTTGCTCTCGCCTTAGTCCGTTTTGAGTTAGTTTACTTATAATCAAATATATTCTGTGTCCTTCCGTTTTTTTCCAGATGCAGTGTTTCCAGGACGGCATTCTCGAATATGTTCTATTTTTTAAATTACTTTAGTGAGGCAAGTTTGGTTGAATAGATTATATCACTCCATCATTACCTCTATTACTCTCCCATAGTTTATATTCTTGTATTGTTTTATTGATTTCAGTCATTACCCCGCGGCCATGCTGGGGTTTCCCAATCATACTGACCTTAGTAATCACTTTTTCAACTCTGTTACCTATTTTATTGATTTTTTAATTTTTATTGAACTTCTCAGAGACGGCACATAAACAGAGGCACAAACGTAAACATACACACATACGATGAGCTTCTACAGATTCCTTTTGTTTAATTTCACCCATAAGGTATTGGTCATCCCGAGGCTATATTACAAGACATTTGCCCAAGATGTCACGCCGTGGGAATGAACCTGAAATCACGTGGTTGCGAAGCAAACTCCTTACCTCAATAGTTATTCATGTTTCATTGCAATTATTTGGATTAATTTCTCTCATGGACTGCAGCCATGCAGGTTCAGCACCTTCAATAGTTCAAAGGCTTTATAGTCTACTGTAATGGAACCGTTACTCTCGTTTGGTATTTATTTTATTGATGTCAGAGAAATAAGAATTGCAAAGTCATCCGAGTGTAGGCAGAAGCAATCGTGAGGGATACAAATGCGATATATTTTTTGTGATTGATGCAGTCATTTTGTTTACTACCTGACGCTAATGAGCACATACAAATGCGGAAAGACAGACACTGTTTAATTTGCCTTGCTTGCTTTGAGAGTTTAAGTCGGAGGGGCGTCGTCGTGTCTTATGTCCTTGTCATTTAAAACCTGGTAGAGACCACTCCTTTTCATGAATAACCAAAGCCGATTTCTTCCAGAGAGAGAGAGAGAGAGAGAGAGAGAGGGGGGGCGGAAAGGTGGAAAGAAATCGACGCCCAATACTCAACTAGTACTTTTATTACCGACCCAAAATGATGGGAGGTAAACTTAACCTCTGCGGCATTTGATCCCAGAACACAGAGAACCCGAACAAACATTGCAATGTACTATATTCGATACTGTAACGATTCTTTCAATTCATGGTTTATACTCTGAATAACAACAGATGTTCATTCAGATAAATTTCAACAGATAATTGAAAGTAGTAACTATCCATGGCAACAAAGACTATGATTTGTTCACTTTAGTGCTTTTAACAGGTTTCAGTCTCTTGCAAGATACGAACCAGACCAACGGTTTGCTCCACGTCCATGTTATTCATGATGATACTAACCTGGCGATATTGAAACTAGATATTAGCAACATCAATGTAATCACTACAAAAATGCCTGCAAAAATCGTAGACATGTCTCTTCTATCCTGATTAATTTATAAAAGAAAACAAAAATGAATTCATGTAAAAGATACATACCTCCCGGGGAAACTATTTCTTTTATGAGTCCCATTTGGTCTCCATTTACCGCAAAGCATGTAATCTTTGTGACTCCTGATGTGTTACTATTTCCTAATAAATATAGTTATAGATTGGTTTAACCATTTCAATTCTATTAGATTCGAATAGAGTTAAATAAACTTACACTTCATAAAATGAGAAGCAAATGTCATAAAGATATTAGTACAGATTAAAAGAAAAGGTTCTACTTTTTAGTCTTTTGCTTTTTTTAATATCCAACATCTTTATTTATTCAATATAAAAAAAATCTCTTCATGTGATAAAAGGCCATTGACATTATATAAAAATAATAGAGCAGTATCTAATGAAAACAAAATATACTGTTAAATGGAACAGAAAATGAAAAGGAGAAAAAGAAAGAAAGATCAAGCAACCAAAGAAAGGGAGAGGAGCAGGGACTGTCACTACACACCAGTTTGAGCGGTGCCTCAGCTGTGCTCCGCAAGCGGCCCATCATCTTTCCGACTTTACGGAGGAAATCAGCAGTGCGGGGAACAAGGATGCCAGAGGTCTCGATGGAAGCTGGTGCGAAGAAGAAGCGGTTGGTCAACCCCGGTATTTGACTAACCTCCACTCTTTCGTATTGCGGACTGCAGAGTCCAGGTTTGTGGTCGAAGCGAAGAGGCTGCAGGCGAAGAATTAGTCACAGCTTTTTCTCTCATTACGCAGAGTGGGCAGGTTGATGTAATTGGCTAACACACTTATCACGAAAATAAGAGATTTGGATTCGATTCCCGCGTATGCTGATTTTACCACTTTTTTATTCTAATCTGGGGTCTTATAAGCCCTGTTATTATCAGATAATTTTGTTTTTATTTATCTAATTTATTTTCACATCTCGTTTAACTGTTCACCCCCCCCCCTTTGTTTTACTTGCGTTATTTCCATACCACACCACTCTCACGCATATACATATATTTCTTATAATATACATATATTTCTCATACGACTGAGTCTTACCACCAATGCACGCACACACAACATATACGCTCTAGCGCACATTCAAGACGATTTCATTGATTAATTAAAATTCATAAAACATCTAGAAAACCAACAGTCTGGCAGATTAACTTACCTTTATAAAATCCCCTTGCACTGAATGTAGTCACACCCAAAGTATTTTCCAGAGTTACGTGGACTGTAGCGTTTGATATATTTGCGACGCAGTCGTAATTTAACATAGGAATCACATTAGATACTGATGCATTTAGCTCAACATCTGGAAATTGTTGTAATTCAAAAGTTGTATGCAAACTATCCTGCATATTACCAGAATTTATGGTGCAGTTTACGGGTACTTAATCGAAAATAAAAGAAAAACAGATTAGAAACATCAGGAGAAAAAGAATGAAAACTTTTAATAGAGAACCGTGACAGAGCTTATCGGCTATCAAAAATATACATTCACTTTTGTATGTTTTTTTATCTATTACTAGTTTCAGACTATGTTATATTCATCACTTGATTATGGCAGATATCTTATCGAGCATGACAAAATATTTTGTGATATTTAATTTTCTGAGCGCATATTCTGCATTGTATTAACATAAAAGGTAAATATAACGGTTTGTGCTTTTGAATGATGGCTACTTAAACGTATATCGAGTAACCAGTGAAACTATTTATATTTAATAAAAGATATACATAAAATCCTTTGTTATGGCTTAGTCGTTAGGGCACTTGATTAAAAATGCCTCAATATTTGTTCAGGCTTCTGTCAAGGTCAACTTTGCTTTTCATCCCTTCTAATTCAATATATATAGTACCATCCATTACTGGAGTCGGTTGTTCTCTTTATTTCTCTGGAAGAAATTCGCTGTGTTCCGACCTGGTGAGGGATGGACTCTGCCAGATTTAAAATGTCCAAAACACGCCATAATTTTATTGCCGAGTCGTATTCATAAAATATAGAACTCAGATAGCCTCGATCCTCGGCGAATTTAATAAAATGTTTCGAAAAAAGCATCTAGACATTGCTTTTATATAAATTAACCAGATCTATATTCACATGTCACATCATTCAATATATATACAAAGATATTATATAGAAAAAAACATACGTACTTCTATCTCCGGACGTAAATTGATATATATCTTTGACTATAATACTCTCCTGCGAGCGATTGCTTTGCAATATCTGATTGGTTACCATACCAGTAACGGGTTTTCCAGAAATAAACCACGAATAGTTCAGGTTAGCAATGTTATAATATGTGTAGCATGTAAAATTTGCACCGCCATTGCCTTCTAACTCCGCTGTTAGTCGTATCATTTGGGAAATAACTGGAAAAAATGGATAAAATACAAATATTCCACATAAATAGATGTTTCGGCATCCCACATTTTAACTTTTGACTTTGAATTCACAACTTCCAATAAAAAAACATCAACAGGAACATTAAAAAGCAACACAAAATACAAACTAATCCAATTATTATGATATATTACAAATAATGATGTCTTGCACCATGGCATGTACATTTGTGTGTGTGTATATAGAAAAGAGTTTCATTTCTACTCAGAAAATAAATTTTACACTCTATCTGAAGTTATTTACGGCTTTTAACATGCTGGCCTCAATTTCCCCCTCTCCAGAATCTATGTCATATTTAAGTTCATTAATTGGTCTCGTGACTGCAACCCCCAAAAGGTTGGTCTTAGCCCATAGATGCATCTCATGTACATTAAAAGATGTGACCGGGTTTAGGAGATCAGCCAAGTATTCTCTCCCCGTCTCGAGGACGCACCTCACTTCAGAGAGAAGAACCCCAGACAAGTTGTTGACAGCAGGCCTGGAGATGGACTTTTTATTGCAAAGTTGGTAGATGGTCTGCGACCATACTTTATTTCCAGCTTAACCCCAATGTCCTTCAATGTCTTAACCTTGGACGCCTTTACTGTCTCTGCTACGACACATCACGACTGCTTGTACCACGAGTACAAGAAGGAAGACTTATTTCTAATCCAAGCTTTGTAAGCTCCCTTCTTTGATCGGATAGCATTGTTAACTTCCTGATTGGACACGGCGGTGCTGCTGCTAACCACTGCCACATCGAGCCGCTTTCATCCGCAGTATTTAATAGCTGAAGCAGAAATTGCCGAGCTGAACAGTCTCCTCTCTGTTTCAACGTACTCAATTCTTTCAGGGTGTTCTCTGAATTTGGATGCAATAGTATCCACATATCCAATCATGAAATCTTCATCAGACAACGCTTTCCTCTTTATTCTGTATGGTGATATGAACTTGTCACAGTTTTAGGTTTTCTTAACTTTAGGTAATTTCGGATTACAGATAACTATATGGTGATCAGTTGACAGCTCAGCTCTCTCCTAACACGAACATCCAGCACAGAATCGAAGAGCTCAGAGACAATAGAAAAATCACTTACTGATCATTGTCCCCGATTTCTCGAAAACCATGAATATTTATAGATGTCTTTGTACTGCAAGAAGATGTTTATAATAGAGAGTTAATTACTAGAATGGAAACCTAATAAGGCCTCTCCATTTGCATTTAGATCGGGATCGCCGTTCCTTCACATCAATATTTTCGCTGTCAGTTGCTTAGTGTCAGTATGTGCATTGACGTCGCTCATTAGGATATATGACAGAGAACAAATACCGTTTACACAAGCCACTATAGTTCCATCTGAGAGCAAACTACCGATCCAAGAGATGACTGACGGATGAAGATCGTAAGCGGTTAGTTTTGAGAGGCGATTCACATGTCAGACACGACCAAAAGCTTAGGTTATGTTGTGGGACAACAACATTGTTTTCAGCAAATTTCTCTAAGTAGGGAGTTCACTGACGTGACATAGAAGAGTAGGTCTTAGGTTGATCAGGTTTTACGGAAAACATGTTGGTAGTCGTTAAGGAAAGAGTGAAACGGGGGAGACGGAAGGAGAGAAAGAAAAAAATTCAGCTGATAGAGAAATTCATTGATAATTTTATAGTGTATTGTGGATGAATAAACAAACCTACTAGACATTTTGCCAACCTATAGTGTTTTTATGTTCCAAAGTACATCCGTAGATTCACACTTTGTTTATACTTTTTACATTTGTTGCATTCAACAGTGAACAAGGCACGGTAAGCTGACCAGTTTTTGAGATAAACAATTCTTGAAATACACCTTTACAGTCCCTTCCTAGTAATTTGGGTGAGTAGTGCTCTAATTACATAATTGTTTCTACTGTTGGCACAAGGCCAGCAATTATCCCAGTGTATTACTGGTACTTTATTTATCGACCCCGTAAGGATGAAAGGCAAAGTTAACCTCGACGGGATTTGAACTCAGATCATAAAGGGCCGTAACTCTATGCTGCAAAGCATGGCGTCCGACCCTGTACCATAACTGCCAATCCACAATGATGTATTAATTCTAATATTGTGCAAGTATTAAAAATTAATATTGTGACGAATCGCTTACAGAAAATATTATTCGTAAAATCACCATAAATTTTACATTGTTTGTTGTTGCTCTCGCCTTAGTCCGTTTTGAGTTAGTTTACTTATAATCAAATATATTCTGTGTCCTTCCGTTTTTTTCCAGATGCAGTGTTTCCAGGACGGCATTCTCGAATATGTTCTATTTTTTAAATTACTTTAGTGAGGCCAGTTTGGTTGAATAGATTATATCACTCCATCATTACCTCTATTACTCTCCCATAGTTTATATTCTTGTATTGTTTTATTGATTTCAGTCATTACCCCGCGGCCATGCTGGGGTTTCCCAATCATACTGACCTTAGTAATCACTTTTTCAACTCTGTTACCTATTTTATTGATTTTTTAATTTTTATTGAACTTCTCAGAGACGGCACATAAACAGAGGCACAAACGTAAACATACACACATACGATGAGCTTCTACAGATTCCTTTTGTTTAATTTCACCCATAAGGTATTGGTCATCCCGAGGCTATATTACAAGACATTTGCCCAAGATGTCACGCCGTGGGAATGAACCTGAAATCACGTGGTTGCGAAGCAAACTCCTTACCTCAATAGTTATTCATGTTTCATTGCAATTATTTGGATTAATTTCTCTCATGGACTGCAGCCATGCAGGTTCAGCACCTTCAATAGTTCAAAGGCTTTATAGTCTACTGTAATGGAACCGTTACTCTCGTTTGGTATTTATTTTATTGATGTCAGAGAAATAAGAATTGCAAAGTCATCCGAGTGTAGGCAGAAGCAATCGTGAGGGATACAAATGCGATATATTTTTTGTGATTGATGCAGTCATTTTGTTTACTACCTGACGCTAATGAGCACATACAAATGCGGAAAGACAGACACTGTTTAATTTGCCTTGCTTGCTTTGAGAGTTTAAGTCGGAGGGGCGT
The DNA here is from genome assembly GCA_964016885.1 of Eledone cirrhosa. NCBI lineage: Eukaryota > Metazoa > Mollusca > Cephalopoda > Octopoda > Eledonidae > Eledone > Eledone cirrhosa. The sequence goes on from OZ024740.1 coordinate 156,147,843, forward strand.
CGTCGTGTCTTATGTCCTTGTCATTTAAAACCTGGTAGAGACCACTCCTTTTCATGAATAACCAAAGCCGATTTCTTCCAGAGAGAGAGAGAGAGAGAGAGAGAGAGGGGGCGGAAAGGTGGAAAGAAATCGACGCCCAATACTCAACTAGTACTTTTATTACCGACCCAAAATGATGGGAGGTAAACTTAACCTCTGCGGGATTTGATCCCAGAACACAGAGAACCCGAACAAACATTGCAATGTACTATATTCGATACTGTAACGATTCTTTCAATTCATGGTTTATACTCTGAATAACAACAGATGTTCATTCAGATAAATTTCAACAGATAATTGAAAGTAAGTAACTATCCATGGCAACAAAGACTATGATTTGTTCACTTTAGTGCTTTTAACAGGTTTCAGTCTCTTGCAAGATACGAACCAGACCAACGGTTTGCTCCACGTCCATGTTATTCATGATGATACTAACCTGGCGATATTGAAACTAGATATTAGCAACATCAATGTAATCACTACAAAAATGCCTGCAAAAATCGTAGACATGTCTCTTCTATCCTGATTAATTTATAAAAGAAAACAAAAATGAATTCATGTAAAAGATACATACCTCCCACGGAAACTATTTTTTCTTTTATGAGTCCCATTTGGTTTCCATTTACCGCAAAGCATGTAATCTTTGTGACTCCTGATGTGTTACTATTTCCTAATAAATATAGTTATAGATTGGTTTAACCATTTCAATTCTATTAGATTCGAATAGAGTCAAATAAACTTACACTTCATAAAATGAGAAGCAAATGTCATAAAGATATTAGTACAGATTAAAAGAAAAGGTTCTACTTTTTAGTCTTTTGCTTTTTTTAATATCCAACATCTTTATTTATTCAATATAAAAAAAATCTCTTCATGTGATAAAAGGCCATTGACATTATATAAAAATAATAGAGCAGTATCTAATGAAAACAAAATATACTATTAAATGGAACAGAAAATGAAAAGGAGAAAAAGAAAGAAAGATCAAGCAACCAAAGAAAGGGAGAGGAGCAGGGACTGTCACTACACACCAGTTTGAGCGGTGCCTCAGCTGTGCTCCGCAAGCGGCCCATCATCTTTCCGACTTTACGGAGGTAATCAGCAGTGCGGGGAACAAGGATGCCAGAGGTCTCGATGGAAGCTGGTGCGAAGAAGAAGCGGTTGGTCAACCCCGGTATTTTACTAACCTCCACTCTTTCGTATTGCGGACTGCAGAGTCCAGGTTTGTGGTCGAAGCGAAGAGGCTGCAGGCGAAGAATTAGTCACAGCTTTTTCTCTCATTACGCAGAGTGGGCAGGTTGATGTAATTGGCTAACACACTTATCACGAAAATAAGAGATTTGGATTCGATTCCCTCGTATGCTGATTTTACCACTTTTTTTATTCTAATCTGGGGTCTTATAAGCCCTGTTATTATCAGATAATTTTGTTTTTATTTATCTAATTTATTTTCACATCTCGTTTAACTGTTCACCCCCCCCCTTTGTTTTACTTGCGTTATTTCCATACCACACCACTCTCACGCATATACATATATTTCTTATAATATACATATATTTCTCATACGACTGAGTCTTACCACCAATGCACGCACACACAACATATACGCTCTAGCGCACATTCAAGACGATTTCATTGATTAATTAAAATTCATAAAACATCTAGAAAACCAACAGTCTGGCAGATTAACTTACCTTTATAAAATCCCCTTGCACTGAATGTAGTCACACCCAAAGTATTTTCCAGAGTTACGTGGACTGTAGCGTTTGATATATTTGCGACGCAGTCGTAATTTAACATAGGAATCACATTAGATACTGATGCATTTAGCTTAACATCTGGAAATTGTTGTAATTCAAAAGTTGTATGCAAACTATCCTGCATAGCACCAGAATTTATGGTGCAGTTTACGGGTACTTAATCGAAAATAAAAGAAAAAAAGAATAGAAACATCAGGAGAAAAAGAATGAAAACTTTTAATAGAGAACCGTGACAGAGCTTATCGGCTATCAAAAATATACATTCACTTTTGTATGTTTTTTATCTATTACTAGTTTCAGACTATGTTATATTCATCACTTGATTATGGCAGATATCTTATCGAGCATGACAAAATATTTTGTGATATTTAATTTTCTGAGCGCATATTCTGCATTGTATTAACATAAAAGGTAAATATAACGGTTTATGCTTTTGAATGATGGCTACTTAAACGTATATCGAGTAACCAGTGAAACTATTTATATTTAATAAAAGATATACATAAAATCCTTTGTTATGGCTTAGTCGTTAGGGCACTTGATTAAAAATGCCTCAATATTTGTTCAGGCTTATGTCAAGGTCAACTTTGCTTTTCATCCCTTCTAGTTCAAAATATATAGTACCATCCATTACTGGAGTCGGTTGTTCTCTTTATTTCTCTGGAAGAAATTCGCTGTGTTCCGACCTGGTGAGGGATGGACTCTGCAAGATTTAAAATGTCCAAGACACGCCATAATCTTATTGCCGAGTCGTATTCATAAAATATAGAACTCAGATAGCCTCGATCCTCGGCGAATTTAATAAAATGTTTCGAAAAAAGAATCGAGACATTGCTTTTATATAAATTAACCAGATCTATATTCATATGTCACATCATTCAATATATATACAAAGATATTATATAGAAAACATACGTACTTCTATCTCCGGACGTAAATTGATATATATCTTTGACTATAATACTCTCCTGCGAGCGATTGCTTTGCAATATCTGATTGGTTACCATACCAGTAACGGGTTTTCCAGAAATAAACCACAAATAGTTCAGGTTAACCATGTTAAAATATGTGTAGCATGTAAAATTTGCACCGCCATTGCCTTCTAACTTCGCTGTTAGTCGTATCATTTGGGAAATAACTGGAAAAAATGGATAAAATACAAATATTCCACATAAATAGATGTTTCGGCATCCCACATTTTAACTTTGAATTCACAACTTCCAATAAAAAAACATCAACAGGAACATTAAAAAGCAACACAAAATACAAACTAATACAATTATTATGATATATTACAAATAATGATGTCTTGCACCATGGCATGTACATTTGTGTGTGTGTGTGTGTATATAGAAAAGAGTTTCATTTCTACTCAGAAAATAAATTTTACACTCTATCTGAAGTTATTTACGGCTTTTAACATGCTGGCCTCAATTTCCCCCTCTCCAGAATCCATGTCATATTTAAGTTCATTAATTGGTCTCGTGACTGCAACCCCCAAAAGGTTGGTCTTAGCCCATAGATGCATCTCATGTACATTAAAAGATGTGACCGGGTTTAGGAGATCAGCAAAGTATTCTCTCCCCCTCTCGAGGACGCACCTCACTTCAGAGAGAAGAACCCCAGACAAGTTGTTGACAGCAGGCCTGGAGATGGACTTTTTATTGCAAAGTTGGTGGATGGTCTGCGACCATACTTTATTTCCAGCTTAACCCCAATGTCCTTCAATGTCTTAACCTTGGACGCCTTTACTGTCTCTGCTACGACACATCACGACTGCTTGTACCACGAGTACAAGAAGGAAGACTTATTTCTAATCCAAGCTTTGTAAGCTCCCTTCTTTGATCGGATAGCATTGTTAACTTCCTGATTGGACACGGCGGTGCTGCTGCTAACCACTGCCACATCGAGCCGCTTTCATCCGCTGTATTTAATAGCTGAAGCAGAAATTGCCGAGCTGAACAGTCTCCACTCTGTTTCAACGTACTCAATTCTTTCAGGGTGTTCTCTGAATTTGGATGCAATAGTATCCACATATCCAATCATGAAATCTTCATCAGACAACGCTTTCCTCTTTATTCTGTATGGTGATATGAACTTGTCACAGTTTTAGGTTTTCTTAACTTTAGGTAATTTCGGATTACAGATAACTATATGGTGATCAGTTGACAGCTCAGCTCTCTCCTAACACGAACATCCAGCACAGAATCGAAGAGCTCAGAGACAATAGAAAAATCACTTACTGATCATTGTCCCCGATTTCTCGAAAACCATGAATATTTATAGATGTCTTTGTACTGCAAGAAGATGTTTATAATAGAGAGTTAATTACTAGAATGGAAACCTAATAAGGCCTCTCCATTTGCATTTAGATCGGGATCGCCGTTCCTTCACATCAATATTTTCGCTGTCAGTTGCTTAGTGTCAGTATGTGCATTGACGTCGCTCATTAGGATATATGACAGAGAACAAATACCGTTTACACAAGCCACTATAGTTCCATCTGAGAGCAAACTACCGATCCAAGAGATGACTGACGGATGAAGATCGTAAGCGGTTAGTTTTGAGAGGCGATTCACATGTCAGACACGACCAAAAGCTTAGGTTATGTTGTGGGACAACAACATTGTTTTCAGCAAATTTCTCTAAGTAGGGAGTTCACTGACGTGACATAGAAGAGTAGGTCTTAGGTTGATCAGGTTTTACGGAAAACATGTTGGTAGTCGTTAAGGAAAGAGTGAAACGGGGGAGACGGAAGGAGAGAAAGAAAAAAATTCAGCTGATAGAGAAATTCATTGATAATTTTATAGTGTATTGTGGATGAATAAACAAACCTACTAGACATTTTGCCAACCTATAGTGTTTTTATGTTCCAAAGTACATCCGTAGATTCACACTTTGTTTATACTTTTTACATTTGTTGCATTCAACAGTGAACAAGGCACGGTAAGCTGACCAGTTTTTGAGATAAACAATTCTTGAAATACACCTTTACAGTCCCTTCCTAGTAATTTGGGTGAGTAGTGCTCTAATTACATAATTGTTTCTACTGTTGGCACAAGGCCAGCAATTATCCCAGTGTATTACTGGTACTTTATTTATCGACCCCGTAAGGATGAAAGGCAAAGTTAACCTCGACGGGATTTGAACTCAGATCATAAAGGGCCGTAACTCTATGCTGCAAAGCATGGCGTCCGACCCTGTACCATAACTGCCAATCCACAATGATGTATTAATTCTAATATTGTGCAAGTATTAAAAATTAATATTGTGACGAATCGCTTACAGAAAATATTATTCGTAAAATCACCATAAATTTTACATTGTTTGTTGTTGTTGCTCTCGCCTTAGTCCGTTTTGAGTTAGTTTACTTATAATCAAATATATTCTGTGTCCTTCCGTTTTTTTCCAGATGCAGTGTTTCCAGGACGGCATTCTCGAATATGTTCTATTTTTTAAATTACTTTAGTGAGGCAAGTTTGGTTGAATAGATTATATCACTCCATCATTACCTCTATTACTCTCCCATAGTTTATATTCTTGTATTGTTTTATTGATTTCAGTCATTACCCCGCGGCCATGCTGGGGTTTCCCAATCATACTGACCTTAGTAATCACTTTTTCAACTCTGTTACCTATTTTATTGATTTTTTAATTTTTATTGAACTTCTCAGAGACGGCACATAAACAGAGGCACAAACGTAAACATACACACATACGATGAGCTTCTACAGATTCCTTTTGTTTAATTTCACCCATAAGGTATTGGTCATCCCGAGGCTATATTACAAGACATTTGCCCAAGATGTCACGCCGTGGGAATGAACCTGAAATCACGTGGTTGCGAAGCAAACTCCTTACCTCAATAGTTATTCATGTTTCATTGCAATTATTTGGATTAATTTCTCTCATGGACTGCAGCCATGCAGGTTCAGCACCTTCAATAGTTCAAAGGCTTTATAGTCTACTGTAATGGAACCGTTACTCTCGTTTGGTATTTATTTTATTGATGTCAGAGAAAAAAGAATTGCAAAGTCATCCGAGTGTAGGCAGAAGCAATCGTGAGGGATACAAATGCGATATATTTTTTGTGATTGATGCAGTCATTTTGTTTACTACCTGACGCTAATGAGCACATACAAATGCGGAAAGACAGACACTGTTTAATTTGCCTTGCTTGCTTTGAGAGTTTAAGTCGGAGGGGCGTCGTCGTGTCTTATGTCCTTGTCATTTAAAACCTGGTAGAGACCACTCCTTTTCATGAATAACCAAAGCCGATTTCTTCCAGAGAGAGAGAGAGAGAGAGAGAGAGAGGGGGCGGAAAGGTGGAAAGAAATCGACGCCCAATACTCAACTAGTACTTTTATTACCGACCCAAAATGATGGGAGGTAAACTTAACCTCTGCGGGATTTGATCCCAGAACACAGAGAACCCGAACAAACATTGCAATGTACTATATTCGATACTGTAACGATTCTTTCAATTCATGGTTTATACTCTGAATAACAACAGATGTTCATTCAGATAAATTTCAACAGATAATTGAAAGTAAGTAACTATCCATGGCAACAAAGACTATGATTTGTTCACTTTAGTGCTTTTAACAGGTTTCAGTCTCTTGCAAGATACGAACCAGACCAACGGTTTGCTCCACGTCCATGTTATTCATGATGATACTAACCTGGCGATATTGAAACTAGATATTAGCAACATCAATGTAATCACTACAAAAATGCCTGCAAAAATCGTAGACATGTCTCTTCTATCCTGATTAATTTATAAAAGAAAACAAAAATGAATTCATGTAAAAGATACATACCTCCCACGGAAACTATTTTTTCTTTTATGAGTCCCATTTGGTTTCCATTTACCGCAAAGCATGTAATCTTTGTGACTCCTGATGTGTTACTATTTCCTAATAAATATAGTTATAGATTGGTTTAACCATTTCAATTCTATTAGATTCGAATAGAGTCAAATAAACTTACACTTCATAAAATGAGAAGCAAATGTCATAAAGATATTAGTACAGATTAAAAGAAAAGGTTCTACTTTTTAGTCTTTTGCTTTTTTTAATATCCAACATCTTTATTTATTCAATATAAAAAAAATCTCTTCATGTGATAAAAGGCCATTGACATTATATAAAAATAATAGAGCAGTATCTAATGAAAACAAAATATACTATTAAATGGAACAGAAAATGAAAAGGAGAAAAAGAAAGAAAGATCAAGCAACCAAAGAAAGGGAGAGGAGCAGGGACTGTCACTACACACCAGTTTGAGCGGTGCCTCAGCTGTGCTCCGCAAGCGGCCCATCATCTTTCCGACTTTACGGAGGTAATCAGCAGTGCGGGGAACAAGGATGCCAGAGGTCTCGATGGAAGCTGGTGCGAAGAAGAAGCGGTTGGTCAACCCCGGTATTTGACTAACCTCCACTCTTTCGTATTGCGGACTGCAGAGTCCAGGTTTGTGGTCGAAGCGAAGAGGCTGCAGGCGAAGAATTAGTCACAGCTTTTTCTCTCATTACGCAGAGTGGGCAGGTTGATGTAATTGGCTAACACACTTATCACGAAAATAAGAGATTTGGATTCGATTCCCTCGTATGCTGATTTTACCACTTTTTTTATTCTAATCTGGGGTCTTATAAGCCCTGTTATTATCAGATAATTTTGTTTTTATTTATCTAATTTATTTTCACATCTCGTTTAACTGTTCACCCCCCCCCTTTGTTTTACTTGCGTTATTTCCATACCACACCACTCTCACGCATATACATATATTTCTTATAATATACATATATTTCTCATACGACTGAGTCTTACCACCAATGCACGCACACACAACATATACGCTCTAGCGCACATTCAAGACGATTTCATTGATTAATTAAAATTCATAAAACATCTAGAAAACCAACAGTCTGGCAGATTAACTTACCTTTATAAAATCCCCTTGCACTGAATGTAGTCACACCCAAAGTATTTTCCAGAGTTACGTGGACTGTAGCGTTTGATATATTTGCGACGCAGTCGTAATTTAACATAGGAATCACATTAGATACTGATGCATTTAGCTTAACATCTGGAAATTGTTGTAATTCAAAAGTTGTATGCAAACTATCCTGCATAGCACCAGAATTTATGGTGCAGTTTACGGGTACTTAATCGAAAATAAAAGAAAAAAAGAATAGAAACATCAGGAGAAAAAGAATGAAAACTTTTAATAGAGAACCGTGACAGAGCTTATCGGCTATCAAAAATATACATTCACTTTTGTATGTTTTTTATCTATTACTAGTTTCAGACTATGTTATATTCATCACTTGATTATGGCAGATATCTTATCGAGCATGACAAAATATTTTGTGATATTTAATTTTCTGAGCGCATATTCTGCATTGTATTAACATAAAAGGTAAATATAACGGTTTATGCTTTTGAATGATGGCTACTTAAACGTATATCGAGTAACCAGTGAAACTATTTATATTTAATAAAAGATATACATAAAATCCTTTGTTATGGCTTAGTCGTTAGGGCACTTGATTAAAAATGCCTCAATATTTGTTCAGGCTTATGTCAAGGTCAACTTTGCTTTTCATCCCTTCTAGTTCAAAATATATAGTACCATCCATTACTGGAGTCGGTTGTTCTCTTTATTTCTCTGGAAGAAATTCGCTGTGTTCCGACCTGGTGAGGGATGGACTCTGCAAGATTTAAAATGTCCAAGACACGCCATAATCTTATTGCCGAGTCGTATTCATAAAATATAGAACTCAGATAGCCTCGATCCTCGGCGAATTTAATAAAATGTTTCGAAAAAAGAATCGAGACATTGCTTTTATATAAATTAACCAGATCTATATTCATATGTCACATCATTCAATATATATACAAAGATATTATATAGAAAACATACGTACTTCTATCTCCGGACGTAAATTGATATATATCTTTGACTATAATACTCTCCTGCGAGCGATTGCTTTGCAATATCTGATTGGTTACCATACCAGTAACGGGTTTTCCAGAAATAAACCACAAATAGTTCAGGTTAACCATGTTAAAATATGTGTAGCATGTAAAATTTGCACCGCCATTGCCTTCTAACTTCGCTGTTAGTCGTATCATTTGGGAAATAACTGGAAAAAATGGATAAAATACAAATATTCCACATAAATAGATGTTTCGGCATCCCACATTTTAACTTTGAATTCACAACTTCCAATAAAAAAACATCAACAGGAACATTAAAAAGCAACACAAAATACAAACTAATACAATTATTATGATATATTACAAATAATGATGTCTTGCACCATGGCATGTACATTTGTGTGTGTGTGTGTGTATATAGAAAAGAGTTTCATTTCTACTCAGAAAATAAATTTTACACTCTATCTGAAGTTATTTACGGCTTTTAACATGCTGGCCTCAATTTCCCCCTCTCCAGAATCCATGTCATATTTAAGTTCATTAATTGGTCTCGTGACTGCAACCCCCAAAAGGTTGGTCTTAGCCCATAGATGCATCTCATGTACATTAAAAGATGTGACCGGGTTTAGGAGATCAGCAAAGTATTCTCTCCCCCTCTCGAGGACGCACCTCACTTCAGAGAGAAGAACCCCAGACAAGTTGTTGACAGCAGGCCTGGAGATGGACTTTTTATTGCAAAGTTGGTGGATGGTCTGCGACCATACTTTATTTCCAGCTTAACCCCAATGTCCTTCAATGTCTTAACCTTGGACGCCTTTACTGTCTCTGCTACGACACATCACGACTGCTTGTACCACGAGTACAAGAAGGAAGACTTATTTCTAATCCAAGCTTTGTAAGCTCCCTTCTTTGATCGGATAGCATTGTTAACTTCCTGATTGGACACGGCGGTGCTGCTGCTAACCACTGCCACATCGAGCCGCTTTCATCCGCAGTATTTAATAGCTGAAGCAGAAATTGCCGAGCTGAACAGTCTCCTCTCTGTTTCAACGTACTCAATTCTTTCAGGGTGTTCTCTGAATTTGGATGCAATAGTATCCACATATCCAATCATGAAATCTTCATCAGACAACGCTTTCCTCTTTATTCTGTATGGTGATATGAACTTGTCACAGTTTTAGGTTTTCTTAACTTTAGGTAATTTCGGATTACAGATAACTATATGGTGATCAGTTGACAGCTCAGCTCTCTCCTAACACGAACATCCAGCACAGAATCGAAGAGCTCAGAGACAATAGAAAAATCACTTACTGATCATTGTCCCCGATTTCTCGAAAACCATGAATATTTATAGATGTCTTTGTACTGCAAGAAGATGTTTATAATAGAGAGTTAATTACTAGAATGGAAACCTAATAAGGCCTCTCCATTTGCATTTAGATCGGGATCGCCGTTCCTTCACATCAATATTTTCGCTGTCAGTTGCTTAGTGTCAGTATGTGCATTGACGTCGCTCATTAGGATATATGACAGAGAACAAATACCGTTTACACAAGCCACTATAGTTCCATCTGAGAGCAAACTACCGATCCAAGAGATGACTGACGGATGAAGATCGTAAGCGGTTAGTTTTGAGAGGCGATTCACATGTCAGACACGACCAAAAGCTTAGGTTATGTTGTGGGACAACAACATTGTTTTCAGCAAATTTCTCTAAGTAGGGAGTTCACTGACGTGACATAGAAGAGTAGGTCTTAGGTTGATCAGGTTTTACGGAAAACATGTTGGTAGTCGTTAAGGAAAGAGTGAAACGGGGGAGACGGAAGGAGAGAAAGAAAAAAATTCAGCTGATAGAGAAATTCATTGATAATTTTATAGTGTATTGTGGATGAATAAACAAACCTACTAGACATTTTGCCAACCTATAGTGTTTTTATGTTCCAAAGTACATCCGTAGATTCACACTTTGTTTATACTTTTTACATTTGTTGCATTCAACAGTGAACAAGGCACGGTAAGCTGACCAGTTTTTGAGATAAACAATTCTTGAAATACACCTTTACAGTCCCTTCCTAGTAATTTGGGTGAGTAGTGCTCTAATTACATAATTGTTTCTACTGTTGGCACAAGGCCAGCAATTATCCCAGTGTATTACTGGTACTTTATTTATCGACCCCGTAAGGATGAAAGGCAAAGTTAACCTCGACGGGATTTGAACTCAGATCATAAAGGGCCGTAACTCTATGCTGCAAAGCATGGCGTCCGACCCTGTACCATAACTGCCAATCCACAATGATGTATTAATTCTAATATTGTGCAAGTATTAAAAATTAATATTGTGACGAATCGCTTACAGAAAATATTATTCGTAAAATCACCATAAATTTTACATTGTTTGTTGTTGTTGCTCTCGCCTTAGTCCGTTTTGAGTTAGTTTACTTATAATCAAATATATTCTGTGTCCTTCCGTTTTTTTCCAGATGCAGTGTTTCCAGGACGGCATTCTCGAATATGTTCTATTTTTTAAATTACTTTAGTGAGGCAAGTTTGGTTGAATAGATTATATCACTCCATCATTACCTCTATTACTCTCCCATAGTTTATATTCTTGTATTGTTTTATTGATTTCAGTCATTACCCCGCGGCCATGCTGGGGTTTCCCAATCATACTGACCTTAGTAATCACTTTTTCAACTCTGTTACCTATTTTATTGATTTTTTAATTTTTATTGAACTTCTCAGAGACGGCACATAAACAGAGGCACAAACGTAAACATACACACATACGATGAGCTTCTACAGATTCCTTTTGTTTAATTTCACCCATAAGGTATTGGTCATCCCGAGGCTATATTACAAGACATTTGCCCAAGATGTCACGCCGTGGGAATGAACCTGAAATCACGTGGTTGCGAAGCAAACTCCTTACCTCAATAGTTATTCATGTTTCATTGCAATTATTTGGATTAATTTCTCTCATGGACTGCAGCCATGCAGGTTCAGCACCTTCAATAGTTCAAAGGCTTTATAGTCTACTGTAATGGAACCGTTACTCTCGTTTGGTATTTATTTTATTGATGTCAGAGAAATAAGAATTGCAAAGTCATCCGAGTGTAGGCAGAAGCAATCGTGAGGGATACAAATGCGATATATTTTTTGTGATTGATGCAGTCATTTTGTTTACTACCTGACGCTAATGAGCACATACAAATGCGGAAAGACAGACACTGTTTAATTTGCCTTGCTTGCTTTGAGAGTTTAAGTCGGAGGGGCGTCGTCGTGTCTTATGTCCTTGTCATTTAAAACCTGGTAGAGACCACTCCTTTTCATGAATAACCAAAGCCGATTTCTTCCAGAGAGAGAGAGAGAGAGAGAGAGGGGGCGGAAAGGTGGAAAGAAATCGACGCCCAATACTCAACTAGTACTTTTATTACCGACCCAAAATGATGGGAGGTAAACTTAACCTCTGCGGGATTTGATCCCAGAACACAGAGAACCCGAACAAACATTGCAATGTACTATATTCGATACTGTAACGATTCTTTCAATTCATGGTTTATACTCTGAATAACAACAGATGTTCATTCAGATAAATTTCAACAGATAATTGAAAGTAAGTAACTATCCATGGCAACAAAGACTATGATTTGTTCACTTTAGTGCTTTTAACAGGTTTCAGTCTCTTGCAAGATACGAACCAGACCAACGGTTTGCTCCACGTCCATGTTATTCATGATGATACTAACCTGGCGATATTGAAACTAGATATTAGCAACATCAATGTAATCACTACAAAAATGCCTGCAAAAATCGTAGACATGTCTCTTCTATCCTGATTAATTTATAAAAGAAAACAAAAATGAATTCATGTAAAAGATACATACCTCCCACGGAAACTATTTTTTCTTTTATGAGTCCCATTTGGTTTCCATTTACCGCAAAGCATGTAATCTTTGTGACTCCTGATGTGTTACTATTTCCTAATAAATATAGTTATAGATTGGTTTAACCATTTCAATTCTATTAGATTCGAATAGAGTCAAATAAACTTACACTTCATAAAATGAGAAGCAAATGTCATAAAGATATTAGTACAGATTAAAAGAAAAGGTTCTACTTTTTAGTCTTTTGCTTTTTTTAATATCCAACATCTTTATTTATTCAATATAAAAAAAATCTCTTCATGTGATAAAAGGCCATTGACATTATATAAAAATAATAGAGCAGTATCTAATGAAAACAAAATATACTATTAAATGGAACAGAAAATGAAAAGGAGAAAAAGAAAGAAAGATCAAGCAACCAAAGAAAGGGAGAGGAGCAGGGACTGTCACTACACACCAGTTTGAGCGGTGCCTCAGCTGTGCTCCGCAAGCGGCCCATCATCTTTCCGACTTTACGGAGGTAATCAGCAGTGCGGGGAACAAGGATGCCAGAGGTCTCGATGGAAGCTGGTGCGAAGAAGAAGCGGTTGGTCAACCCCGGTATTTTACTAACCTCCACTCTTTCGTATTGCGGACTGCAGAGTCCAGGTTTGTGGTCGAAGCGAAGAGGCTGCAGGCGAAGAATTAGTCACAGCTTTTTCTCTCATTACGCAGAGTGGGCAGGTTGATGTAATTGGCTAACACACTTATCACGAAAATAAGAGATTTGGATTCGATTCCCTCGTATGCTGATTTTACCACTTTTTTTATTCTAATCTGGGGTCTTATAAGCCCTGTTATTATCAGATAATTTTGTTTTTATTTATCTAATTTATTTTCACATCTCGTTTAACTGTTCACCCCCCCCCCCCTTTGTTTTACTTGCGTTATTTCCATACCACACCACTCTCACGCATATACATATATTTCTTATAATATACATATATTTCTCATACGACTGAGTCTTACCACCAATGCACGCACACACAACATATACGCTCTAGCGCACATTCAAGACGATTTCATTGATTAATTAAAATTCATAAAACATCTAGAAAACCAACAGTCTGGCAGATTAACTTACCTTTATAAAATCCCCTTGCACTGAATGTAGTCACACCCAAAGTATTTTCCAGAGTTACGTGGACTGTAGCGTTTGATATATTTGCGACGCAGTCGTAATTTAACATAGGAATCACATTAGATACTGATGCATTTAGCTTAACATCTGGAAATTGTTGTAATTCAAAAGTTGTATGCAAACTATCCTGCATAGCACCAGAATTTATGGTGCAGTTTACGGGTACTTAATCGAAAATAAAAGAAAAAAAGAATAGAAACATCAGGAGAAAAAGAATGAAAACTTTTAATAGAGAACCGTGACAGAGCTTATCGGCTATCAAAAATATACATTCACTTTTGTATGTTTTTTATCTATTACTAGTTTCAGACTATGTTATATTCATCACTTGATTATGGCAGATATCTTATCGAGCATGACAAAATATTTTGTGATATTTAATTTTCTGAGCGCATATTCTGCATTGTATTAACATAAAAGGTAAATATAACGGTTTATGCTTTTGAATGATGGCTACTTAAACGTATATCGAGTAACCAGTGAAACTATTTATATTTAATAAAAGATATACATAAAATCCTTTGTTATGGCTTAGTCGTTAGGGCACTTGATTAAAAATGCCTCAATATTTGTTCAGGCTTATGTCAAGGTCAACTTTGCTTTTCATCCCTTCTAGTTCAAAATATATAGTACCATCCATTACTGGAGTCGGTTGTTCTCTTTATTTCTCTGGAAGAAATTCGCTGTGTTCCGACCTGGTGAGGGATGGACTCTGCAAGATTTAAAATGTCCAAGACACGCCATAATCTTATTGCCGAGTCGTATTCATAAAATATAGAACTCAGATAGCCTCGATCCTCGGCGAATTTAATAAAATGTTTCGAAAAAAGAATCGAGACATTGCTTTTATATAAATTAACCAGATCTATATTCATATGTCACATCATTCAATATATATACAAAGATATTATATAGAAAACATACGTACTTCTATCTCCGGACGTAAATTGATATATATCTTTGACTATAATACTCTCCTGCGAGCGATTGCTTTGCAATATCTGATTGGTTACCATACCAGTAACGGGTTTTCCAGAAATAAACCACAAATAGTTCAGGTTAACCATGTTAAAATATGTGTAGCATGTAAAATTTGCACCGCCATTGCCTTCTAACTTCGCTGTTAGTCGTATCATTTGGGAAATAACTGGAAAAAATGGATAAAATACAAATATTCCACATAAATAGATGTTTCGGCATCCCACATTTTAACTTTGAATTCACAACTTCCAATAAAAAAACATCAACAGGAACATTAAAAAGCAACACAAAATACAAACTAATACAATTATTATGATATATTACAAATAATGATGTCTTGCACCATGGCATGTACATTTGTGTGTGTGTGTGTGTATATAGAAAAGAGTTTCATTTCTACTCAGAAAATAAATTTTACACTCTATCTGAAGTTATTTACGGCTTTTAACATGCTGGCCTCAATTTCCCCCTCTCCAGAATCCATGTCATATTTAAGTTCATTAATTGGTCTCGTGACTGCAACCCCCAAAAGGTTGGTCTTAGCCCATAGATGCATCTCATGTACATTAAAAGATGTGACCGGGTTTAGGAGATCAGCAAAGTATTCTCTCCCCCTCTCGAGGACGCACCTCACTTCAGAGAGAAGAACCCCAGACAAGTTGTTGACAGCAGGCCTGGAGATGGACTTTTTATTGCAAAGTTGGTGGATGGTCTGCGACCATACTTTATTTCCAGCTTAACCCCAATGTCCTTCAATGTCTTAACCTTGGACGCCTTTACTGTCTCTGCTACGACACATCACGACTGCTTGTACCACGAGTACAAGAAGGAAGACTTATTTCTAATCCAAGCTTTGTAAGCTCCCTTCTTTGATCGGATAGCATTGTTAACTTCCTGATTGGACACGGCGGTGCTGCTGCTAACCACTGCCACATCGAGCCGCTTTCATCCGCTGTATTTAATAGCTGAAGCAGAAATTGCCGAGCTGAACAGTCTCCACTCTGTTTCAACGTACTCAATTCTTTCAGGGTGTTCTCTGAATTTGGATGCAATAGTATCCACATATCCAATCATGAAATCTTCATCAGACAACGCTTTCCTCTTTATTCTGTATGGTGATATGAACTTGTCACAGTTTTAGGTTTTCTTAACTTTAGGTAATTTCGGATTACAGATAACTATATGGTGATCAGTTGACAGCTCAGCTCTCTCCTAACACGAACATCCAGCACAGAATCGAAGAGCTCAGAGACAATAGAAAAATCACTTACTGATCATTGTCCCCGATTTCTCGAAAACCATGAATATTTATAGATGTCTTTGTACTGCAAGAAGATGTTTATAATAGAGAGTTAATTACTAGAATGGAAACCTAATAAGGCCTCTCCATTTGCATTTAGATCGGGATCGCCGTTCCTTCACATCAATATTTTCGCTGTCAGTTGCTTAGTGTCAGTATGTGCATTGACGTCGCTCATTAGGATATATGACAGAGAACAAATACCGTTTACACAAGCCACTATAGTTCCATCTGAGAGCAAACTACCGATCCAAGAGATGACTGACGGATGAAGATCGTAAGCGGTTAGTTTTGAGAGGCGATTCACATGTCAGACACGACCAAAAGCTTAGGTTATGTTGTGGGACAACAACATTGTTTTCAGCAAATTTCTCTAAGTAGGGAGTTCACTGACGTGACATAGAAGAGTAGGTCTTAGGTTGATCAGGTTTTACGGAAAACATGTTGGTAGTCGTTAAGGAAAGAGTGAAACGGGGGAGACGGAAGGAGAGAAAGAAAAAAATTCAGCTGATAGAGAAATTCATTGATAATTTTATAGTGTATTGTGGATGAATAAACAAACCTACTAGACATTTTGCCAACCTATAGTGTTTTTATGTTCCAAAGTACATCCGTAGATTCACACTTTGTTTATACTTTTTACATTTGTTGCATTCAACAGTGAACAAGGCACGGTAAGCTGACCAGTTTTTGAGATAAACAATTCTTGAAATACACCTTTACAGTCCCTTCCTAGTAATTTGGGTGAGTAGTGCTCTAATTACATAATTGTTTCTACTGTTGGCACAAGGCCAGCAATTATCCCAGTGTATTACTGGTACTTTATTTATCGACCCCGTAAGGATGAAAGGCAAAGTTAACCTCGACGGGATTTGAACTCAGATCATAAAGGGCCGTAACTCTATGCTGCAAAGCATGGCGTCCGACCCTGTACCATAACTGCCAATCCACAATGATGTATTAATTCTAATATTGTGCAAGTATTAAAAATTAATATTGTGACGAATCGCTTACAGAAAATATTATTCGTAAAATCACCATAAATTTTACATTGTTTGTTGTTGTTGCTCTCGCCTTAGTCCGTTTTGAGTTAGTTTACTTATAATCAAATATATTCTGTGTCCTTCCGTTTTTTTCCAGATGCAGTGTTTCCAGGACGGCATTCTCGAATATGTTCTATTTTTTAAATTACTTTAGTGAGGCAAGTTTGGTTGAATAGATTATATCACTCCATCATTACCTCTATTACTCTCCCATAGTTTATATTCTTGTATTGTTTTATTGATTTCAGTCATTACCCCGCGGCCATGCTGGGGTTTCCCAATCATACTGACCTTAGTAATCACTTTTTCAACTCTGTTACCTATTTTATTGATTTTTTAATTTTTATTGAACTTCTCAGAGACGGCACATAAACAGAGGCACAAACGTAAACATACACACATACGATGAGCTTCTACAGATTCCTTTTGTTTAATTTCACCCATAAGGTATTGGTCATCCCGAGGCTATATTACAAGACATTTGCCCAAGATGTCACGCCGTGGGAATGAACCTGAAATCACGTGGTTGCGAAGCAAACTCCTTACCTCAATAGTTATTCATGTTTCATTGCAATTATTTGGATTAATTTCTCTCATGGACTGCAGCCATGCAGGTTCAGCACCTTCAATAGTTCAAAGGCTTTATAGTCTACTGTAATGGAACCGTTACTCTCGTTTGGTATTTATTTTATTGATGTCAGAGAAATAAGAATTGCAAAGTCATCCGAGTGTAGGCAGAAGCAATCGTGAGGGATACAAATGCGATATATTTTTTGTGATTGATGCAGTCATTTTGTTTACTACCTGACGCTAATGAGCACATACAAATGCGGAAAGACAGACACTGTTTAATTTGCCTTGCTTGCTTTGAGAGTTTAAGTCGGAGGGGCGTCGTCGTGTCTTATGTCCTTGTCATTTAAAACCTGGTAGAGACCACTCCTTTTCATGAATAACCAAAGCCGATTTCTTCCAGAGAGAGAGAGAGAGAGAGAGAGGGGGCGGAAAGGTGGAAAGAAATCGACGCCCAATACTCAACTAGTACTTTTATTACCGACCCAAAATGATGGGAGGTAAACTTAACCTCTGCGGGATTTGATCCCAGAACACAGAGAACCCGAACAAACATTGCAATGTACTATATTCGATACTGTAACGATTCTTTCAATTCATGGTTTATACTCTGAATAACAACAGATGTTCATTCAGATAAATTTCAACAGATAATTGAAAGTAAGTAACTATCCATGGCAACAAAGACTATGATTTGTTCACTTTAGTGCTTTTAACAGGTTTCAGTCTCTTGCAAGATACGAACCAGACCAACGGTTTGCTCCACGTCCATGTTATTCATGATGATACTAACCTGGCGATATTGAAACTAGATATTAGCAACATCAATGTAATCACTACAAAAATGCCTGCAAAAATCGTAGACATGTCTCTTCTATCCTGATTAATTTATAAAAGAAAACAAAAATGAATTCATGTAAAAGATACATACCTCCCACGGAAACTATTTTTTCTTTTATGAGTCCCATTTGGTTTCCATTTACCGCAAAGCATGTAATCTTTGTGACTCCTGATGTGTTACTATTTCCTAATAAATATAGTTATAGATTGGTTTAACCATTTCAATTCTATTAGATTCGAATAGAGTCAAATAAACTTACACTTCATAAAATGAGAAGCAAATGTCATAAAGATATTAGTACAGATTAAAAGAAAAGGTTCTACTTTTTAGTCTTTTGCTTTTTTTAATATCCAACATCTTTATTTATTCAATATAAAAAAAATCTCTTCATGTGATAAAAGGCCATTGACATTATATAAAAATAATAGAGCAGTATCTAATGAAAACAAAATATACTATTAAATGGAACAGAAAATGAAAAGGAGAAAAAGAAAGAAAGATCAAGCAACCAAAGAAAGGGAGAGGAGCAGGGACTGTCACTACACACCAGTTTGAGCGGTGCCTCAGCTGTGCTCCGCAAGCGGCCCATCATCTTTCCGACTTTACGGAGGTAATCAGCAGTGCGGGGAACAAGGATGCCAGAGGTCTCGATGGAAGCTGGTGCGAAGAAGAAGCGGTTGGTCAACCCCGGTATTTTACTAACCTCCACTCTTTCGTATTGCGGACTGCAGAGTCCAGGTTTGTGGTCGAAGCGAAGAGGCTGCAGGCGAAGAATTAGTCACAGCTTTTTCTCTCATTACGCAGAGTGGGCAGGTTGATGTAATTGGCTAACACACTTATCACGAAAATAAGAGATTTGGATTCGATTCCCTCGTATGCTGATTTTACCACTTTTTTTATTCTAATCTGGGGTCTTATAAGCCCTGTTATTATCAGATAATTTTGTTTTTATTTATCTAATTTATTTTCACATCTCGTTTAACTGTTCACCCCCCCCCCCTTTGTTTTACTTGCGTTATTTCCATACCACACCACTCTCACGCATATACATATATTTCTTATAATATACATATATTTCTCATACGACTGAGTCTTACCACCAATGCACGCACACACAACATATACGCTCTAGCGCACATTCAAGACGATTTCATTGATTAATTAAAATTCATAAAACATCTAGAAAACCAACAGTCTGGCAGATTAACTTACCTTTATAAAATCCCCTTGCACTGAATGTAGTCACACCCAAAGTATTTTCCAGAGTTACGTGGACTGTAGCGTTTGATATATTTGCGACGCAGTCGTAATTTAACATAGGAATCACATTAGATACTGATGCATTTAGCTTAACATCTGGAAATTGTTGTAATTCAAAAGTTGTATGCAAACTATCCTGCATAGCACCAGAATTTATGGTGCAGTTTACGGGTACTTAATCGAAAATAAAAGAAAAAAAGAATAGAAACATCAGGAGAAAAAGAATGAAAACTTTTAATAGAGAACCGTGACAGAGCTTATCGGCTATCAAAAATATACATTCACTTTTGTATGTTTTTTATCTATTACTAGTTTCAGACTATGTTATATTCATCACTTGATTATGGCAGATATCTTATCGAGCATGACAAAATATTTTGTGATATTTAATTTTCTGAGCGCATATTCTGCATTGTATTAACATAAAAGGTAAATATAACGGTTTATGCTTTTGAATGATGGCTACTTAAACGTATATCGAGTAACCAGTGAAACTATTTATATTTAATAAAAGATATACATAAAATCCTTTGTTATGGCTTAGTCGTTAGGGCACTTGATTAAAAATGCCTCAATATTTGTTCAGGCTTATGTCAAGGTCAACTTTGCTTTTCATCCCTTCTAGTTCAAAATATATAGTACCATCCATTACTGGAGTCGGTTGTTCTCTTTATTTCTCTGGAAGAAATTCGCTGTGTTCCGACCTGGTGAGGGATGGACTCTGCAAGATTTAAAATGTCCAAGACACGCCATAATCTTATTGCCGAGTCGTATTCATAAAATATAGAACTCAGATAGCCTCGATCCTCGGCGAATTTAATAAAATGTTTCGAAAAAAGAATCGAGACATTGCTTTTATATAAATTAACCAGATCTATATTCATATGTCACATCATTCAATATATATACAAAGATATTATATAGAAAACATACGTACTTCTATCTCCGGACGTAAATTGATATATATCTTTGACTATAATACTCTCCTGCGAGCGATTGCTTTGCAATATCTGATTGGTTACCATACCAGTAACGGGTTTTCCAGAAATAAACCACAAATAGTTCAGGTTAACCATGTTAAAATATGTGTAGCATGTAAAATTTGCACCGCCATTGCCTTCTAACTTCGCTGTTAGTCGTATCATTTGGGAAATAACTGGAAAAAATGGATAAAATACAAATATTCCACATAAATAGATGTTTCGGCATCCCACATTTTAACTTTGAATTCACAACTTCCAATAAAAAAACATCAACAGGAACATTAAAAAGCAACACAAAATACAAACTAATACAATTATTATGATATATTACAAATAATGATGTCTTGCACCATGGCATGTACATTTGTGTGTGTGTGTGTGTATATAGAAAAGAGTTTCATTTCTACTCAGAAAATAAATTTTACACTCTATCTGAAGTTATTTACGGCTTTTAACATGCTGGCCTCAATTTCCCCCTCTCCAGAATCCATGTCATATTTAAGTTCATTAATTGGTCTCGTGACTGCAACCCCCAAAAGGTTGGTCTTAGCCCATAGATGCATCTCATGTACATTAAAAGATGTGACCGGGTTTAGGAGATCAGCAAAGTATTCTCTCCCCCTCTCGAGGACGCACCTCACTTCAGAGAGAAGAACCCCAGACAAGTTGTTGACAGCAGGCCTGGAGATGGACTTTTTATTGCAAAGTTGGTGGATGGTCTGCGACCATACTTTATTTCCAGCTTAACCCCAATGTCCTTCAATGTCTTAACCTTGGACGCCTTTACTGTCTCTGCTACGACACATCACGACTGCTTGTACCACGAGTACAAGAAGGAAGACTTATTTCTAATCCAAGCTTTGTAAGCTCCCTTCTTTGATCGGATAGCATTGTTAACTTCCTGATTGGACACGGCGGTGCTGCTGCTAACCACTGCCACATCGAGCCGCTTTCATCCGCAGTATTTAATAGCTGAAGCAGAAATTGCCGAGCTGAACAGTCTCCACTCTGTTTCAACGTACTCAATTCTTTCAGGGTGTTCTCTGAATTTGGATGCAATAGTATCCACATATCCAATCATGAAATCTTCATCAGACAACGCTTTCCTCTTTATTCTGTATGGTGATATGAACTTGTCACAGTTTTAGGTTTTCTTAACTTTAGGTAATTTCGGATTACAGATAACTATATGGTGATCAGTTGACAGCTCAGCTCTCTCCTAACACGAACATCCAGCACAGAATCGAAGAGCTCAGAGACAATAGAAAAATCACTTACTGATCATTGTCCCCGATTTCTCGAAAACCATGAATATTTATAGATGTCTTTGTACTGCAAGAAGATGTTTATAATAGAGAGTTAATTACTAGAATGGAAACCTAATAAGGCCTCTCCATTTGCATTTAGATCGGGATCGCCGTTCCTTCACATCAATATTTTCGCTGTCAGTTGCTTAGTGTCAGTATGTGCATTGACGTCGCTCATTAGGATATATGACAGAGAACAAATACCGTTTACACAAGCCACTATAGTTCCTTCTGAGAGCAAACTACCGACCCAAGAGATGACTGACGGATGAAGATCGTAAGCGGTTAGTTTTGAGAGGCGATTCACATGTCAGACACGACCAAAAGCTTAGGTTATGTTGTGGGACAACAACATTGTTTTCAGCAAATTTCTCTAAGTAGGGAGTTCACTGACGTGACATAGAAGAGTAGGTCTTAGGTTGATCAGGTTTTACGGAAAACATGTTGGTAGTCGTTAAGGATAGAGTGAAACGGGGGAGACGGAAGGAGAGAAAGAAAAAAATTCAGCTGATAGAGAAATTCATTGATAATTTTATAGTGTATTGTGGATGAATAAACAAACCTACTAGACTTTTTGCCAACCTATAGTGTTTTTATGTTCCAAAGTACATCCGTAGATTCACACTTTGTTTATACTTTTTACATTTGTTGCATTCAACAGTGAACAAGGCACGGTAAGCTGACCAGTTTTTGAGATAAACAATTCTTGAAATACACCTTTACAGTCGCTTCCTAGTAATTTGGGTGAGTAGTGCTCTAATTAAATAATTGTTTATACTTTTGGCACAAGGCCAGCAATTACCCAGTACATTACTGGTACTTTATTTTATCGACCCCGTATGGATGAAAGGCAAAGTTAACCTCGGCGGGATTTGAACTCAGATCATAAAGGGACGTAACTATGCTGGAAAGCATGTCCGAGCCTCTACCCATACTGCCAATTCACCGCCCTCATAATTAAATAATTGTTTCTACGTTAGGCACAAGGCCAGCAATCACCCAGTGCATTACTGGTACTTTATTAATTAAATAATGATATTCAGACACAGGTAGTGTTGCCCATTTCTTTTAACTGTCTAGACAAAAAAAAAAGACAAACGTTCAGGTATCTCCCCCACTGCCGCCTGATGTGCAAGTTTGTGGTTGTACATTTCCAACTTTTCAAATCTGAATATATCGCAACACATTTATCGCCATGGACTTTGTAAAACTAGCATAGATAATACAAGATATTTTGGTTTGACGGTTATTAGCATTGATACTGTGATGTTAAATTACTGATGGCAATAAGATACAATGTACTACGGTGTTTCAAAGTAACTGAACGTTGCAGCAATTATAGGGATAAGCACTTGGATAACACGAGTAGCATTCTCTGTGTATTAGCTACCATAGTCGTGTGTCTAACCATTCTTCAAATATCAGTGACCCTCTAAAGTATCAGCTATCATGAACCAGTGACAAGAAAACATCAATTTTGTTTTCATAATTTTTTAGTCAATTAAAGTACCCCACAAAACAGTATGGCTTTAAATTAGGAGTTTTCTATCTCCAATATGGATGTTACCACTTTGTTACCTCTGTGCCTTACGCTTATAATGCTTGACATCCGTTGATCTACTGTTTATTTTAATATTATAAACTGTGGTTTAATGTTGAACTAATTTACTCCTTTACTGTGAAATTGTGCCGCATAGTGCTTATAGCATTAATCACACGACAGTGAGACCATACAATGGTGAGTTCGATCCCACGTTGTGCTCTTGAGCAAACTACCTCATTTTATTTTGCTCCAGTTCATTCAGCTGAAAAGAACTACTAGAAACTGTTAGGACAATCTTGCGACATATTAGCGTCCCAAACCAACGAAGAATCCTTAACAAATGAAAACGACGGGGCACGCTCCAGTTTCCAAACAGCCAGTGTCGGCATGTAAAAATGAATGTAAAACTCGTGATGATGGTGGTGACGATAATGATGATGACGATGGAAATGTTGATGATGGTGATGATGTTGGTGACGATGACGATGTTAACGACAATGATGATAAGGATTTACTTCTCAGCTTTGCTAAGTGTTTACGTTGCTGACATCTATATTGAACTGCCAACACTGAACAAGTCAAGGTGAAGAAGCATCTATATTGACACCCGATATGCTCGAAATGTAAGTTCACACCTTATTATTTCAAAACAGGAAATATAGAAAAGGGAATGAAAATTTAGTGACATTAAAAAAATAAATAAATAGCCACAGGTAGAATATCTTTGATCTCTGGATCTTTCCGATTGGAACTGCACCTCCTTATAGTTTCTACCTATAGCTGAAAATAACGTTTCATTCGGGATTTCTAAATTTTAGCCACTGTATCATGCTGAGTCACCTCTATGAATGGTGCATTTTCCATTATAGCGACCCACAACAGTATATATTTTATTGACACATATTTTATTTTATCGACTTTGGAAGTCACCCAGAGCAGAATTTAAACGTATAGGGACGTAACTAAATACTGCAACAATAAATATTTCCAATAATCTACTCTGATTGTCAATTCGCTGCTTTAACTGGTTTTTATTAGGAGTACTTTAAAGGGATGAGAATGAGAAATAATTCCACTCTCAATGACAAAGTCGCAATTAATACGACGCAAAGTTTGATATCACGTAAAATACGATAAATGAAAAATGAGTTGAATAGTTTTTATGTGTTTTATGAATAGCTAAAATATGATTGCTTCATTTTCATTATACAATCTAAAATCAAGTCATTCGTCAAAGAATTACAACTTCAAAATTACAAAGGTGACAAAATCGCCGCGGTATGCTGTTATACGTTGGCCAAAGAAGATAATGACGGTGCAACAACTTCACTTTATGAGAGGATGGGACATGTTCAGCTAGTAACTTTTCATTTGTCTGTCTATCTCTGTTCTTTTCTTTTTCTCTCTTCCCTCTCTCGCATTGTGTAGTCATTAAAAACTTGAGAGAGTTTCTATACTGTCGATCAAAATGATTGAAAGAGTATCCAAGTCCCCGTCAAATAACACATTCTCCAGGCTTAAAAGTAAAAAAGAACCCATTAGATGTACCACTCTTGGAAAAAACCCACTTTTAGAACATCTTTGATTTTGATCTTGGAATGAATACGTTTGCTCCACTAAATTGAATGTGTGTTGAATATTAACGATGACAACTTACTTGTAGTATTCAACTGGAAATTCCAGCGGGAAATACTTTCATCTACTCCTGAATATTCAGCGCTGAATTGGATTACACGATTAACATTAAACTTTTTGATAATATACATTTTTCCATTGGTCACACTAACATGTGCTGTAATATATATATATATAGAGAGAAAAAAAATATAACAGTAAATTTTGGAATAGAGATGGGTATATGCAAATACATTCATAGACACGATTCAAAGAGGTAGATTTCTATATGGTTACTATAAGCAAGAGATAGAAGCCAGATTCCCCTAAATCTACATCCAACTGTTTTAAACAAAGAAAAACAACGTACTTATGTATTCACACACCATATAGAAAGATCGTGACCGGAACGATTTTGATCGTATGTCTACTGGATCAGAGATGACCTAAGGTTAAGCAACAACAACAAACATATAAACATTCACACATACACGCACACACACACCTTAAATAAATAAAACTGCCTGAGCATATATATAGGCTGATATGGTGTTCAATAATAACAATATTAACATATTTCATGGTTTGTGTGTTTTACACTAGCAATTTTATCTTTATGAGTGCATCTGAATTTATTGAAAATACCTTGGAAATTTATTTATTGAAAATAAAGGAAAAATAGCGTTGTAAAAACTTACAGTCATTGGTTTTGTAAATTAGCGCTCTATTGCTTATATTCTTGCAGTCAATGTAGATGATCGGTGTCGTATTGAGCGTTATATTTGTAAATTTGCTGGGAACAACGGCGCATTGAGTTTTGGGATAGAAATTGAAATCAACTCTTTTGATCACATTATTAGCGGGAAACTAGTAAGTTTAAAACAGATGAATATAAATAATAATAATAAAAATAATAATAATAATAATAATAACAACAACAATAATGGTTTCTTTATTGGCCACAAGGGCTAACATGAAGAAAAACATTACAGACGGCACAGAACGGTACAGGACGATACAAAATGGGTTTTGTAAAAAAGGTTATAACAAGATGATAGAGATATCAAACAAATTCAAACAACAAAAATTCCCCAATAGGGGGGAAACTTCCAAGCGTCACTCGTGGCGAAAACCACACAAAAGACCACGGCCACCCTGACCACCAGGGAAAGCGCCCTCTCTCAGTTTTACAATCCTCAGTCTACAGGCGCATACTCAGAGCGGGCAATTCACTCGGACCAGACTCGCCACTTTCACCCACCTTTCAACAAACTTACTAGAAGACAGCACTTGTCTCTCCACCCTGATTTTCCTCTTCAAATAAAATGTGAAAAATTTTAATCAGGGATTCGCCGAAGAGGAAAGTGTCCGTCTTCAATCCTTTCAGCCTTGCCCTACATACAATCTCTTTCGCCATGGCCACCAGGCAGATGAAAACTGCCCGCCTTCCTCCTCCTTAAAGAAGGAAGATGGGGCTATCTGCACAATGGACTCAGTCGATAACCGGGTCCGTCCTACACGTAGCATCAAAGTTCGACATAGCTCCACAAGTCAGCAATGCTCGGACACTGAACGGGTGCGTGCACAACGGTTTCGTCGCTCTGTGCGTATCTCGGACAGGTTCAGCTGACGGCACTTCCGTGCTTGTAGAGCTTATGTCGAACAAGCGTACTCCCCGGTAGCACTGCCAGGCCAGGGATTTCTGGAAGTTGTCCATAGACCCCGGGCTGAAAGTTCTCTTGAAGAGAGCGAACAGCTGATCGTCTTCAACGCCCAGGGTCTCTCCGAGAACGTCATCACTCTTCCCCATCCACTATTCCTCTATAGAACATCGAAGTGGATGTTCCACCGATACTAGTTCCCAGCTGGTAGAAGGCTGTGAGCGCTTGGAGACATTCCAGTTTCCAAGCGTTATCCATCGGTCTTCTCCTGATCCAGGACTACAGCTCCGTTAAATAGACGAGCTGGGGAAAAGCGCGTCTGGCAAACGGTGACCACACCTGTTTACCGTCAAGGAAACACCAGAGATGTCGCAGCCTCAGCGCGTGTTTGCGCATCATCAGCCACGGCATGCCCAGCCCTCCACGTAACGGGTGTTGACAGCAGATGGATTGTCTGAACATGGGAGCATGTCCCTTCCATAAAAAGGCGCTCCATTTTTGTCAGAGTTGGGCCGGGACAAGGCACAAGGGTTAGGCGGTAGCAGATGACGGATGCGATGAACGCATTCTCCACCTCTTTCAGGGACAGCTTACTCTCGGCCCATTTCTGGTTGAGAGTGGCCACCATGTTCGTCACCTCGCTCCAGTTTTTCTCCATCTGGAGATCCGGACCGAACCAGTCCCCGAGCAATTTAACCGGTCCTTCCGTCCAGCTCCCCACGACGCTGTCGGGCGGCATGGACTTGCCTCTCCAGGTGTCGAGCTGCAAGCCC
The DNA here is from genome assembly GCA_964016885.1 of Eledone cirrhosa. NCBI lineage: Eukaryota > Metazoa > Mollusca > Cephalopoda > Octopoda > Eledonidae > Eledone > Eledone cirrhosa. The sequence continues at coordinate 156,175,520 of OZ024740.1, forward strand.
ACCGACTTTTACTGGTTTAACTTTGCTCCTGTCACTGCTTCATATTCCTTGAGAGCATATGGACATGTCCGGTGCTTGACACCACAACGGTGACGTCGTCGGCGGAAGCCGATACGGATCTCGCACATTCTAGTTCGCGTGGGACGTCTCTCATCGCCTCCAATTTCTGCAGTAACGACTCTAGGGCCATTACGTACAAGAGTGACGAGAGGGGACAACCCTGACGGATCCAGTGCATGATGCTGAACCGCTGAACCGCTGTGCATCGCAGCAATCCAGCCCCTGAAAATGGGCCTGAAACCAGCAGCCTCGAGGACCGCCGCCAGGTACCGATGGTCGGCCCTATCAAATGCCTTAGATTGATCTAAGTTGATCAGGGCACCACCCATGCCAGGTTCCTTAACCACCCTCTCTATGATGTATCGCATGAGGTGGAGGTTGTCGTGGATGGATCTGTCTGGAATGGCGCATGTCTGCGTCTCTCCTACCAGATTACCAACGACAAGCGCCAATCTCATTGCTAACACCTCGGCCAAAATCTTGAAATCTGTGTTTAACAGAGTTATAGACCTGAAGTTGTCTATAACGTCCCCTTTGTTCGGGTCTTTTCTCAACAGCGCCACCGCTCCCCGGCTCACAAAACAGGGAATGTTCCCGTTCTGCTGTCGGTTACAGTTGACGTCTGCCAATAGGTCACCGAACAAGTCTGGCATGTACGCATAAAGCTCGTAGGGTAGACCATCCAAACCTGGCGATTTACCCCTCGGGCAGTCAGACATTGCTTCCCGTATTTCACCTGCTGTTATCGGCTTTTCCCAATACTGCACTGCGGTCGTCGAGAGCTGCGACAGCCCCTCGAGGTATGCACTGAAGTTCATACTCCGATCTGGCCCGCCGCCGCTCCCAAAGAGTCGAGCAAAGTGCTGCTGAAAAGCCTCACACATCTGCTCGGGTTCGAGTAACATGTGCCCGTTTTGGTCAGGAAAGGATTGAATTGTGGCTTTCTTGCCACGTCGCGCCTCCACCACCCGGGCCCATTGGACAGATATTGTCCCCTCTTGTCTCAGAGCACACGCTCTAGCTCTGACAACGCAGCCTTCGTGCTTTGAATTGAAGAATTGGTCGAGTGCCAATCTTGCCGCAAGCACGTCGGTTGCGATGCCTGTCCTAAACGCCTCTTCTAGCTTTCTAACTAGCTCTCCCTCTACTCTATTTTCCTCTATTTTTACTCCTTTGCTAAACCTTATTGATTCTACTCTAATTGCCCTTTTCAGGGTAAATCACAAATTTGTGGTCCGTATAGTCGACTACTTTAAATTGTGGACAATCTACGCTAGCCTTATCTGTTTCCCTACAAAATACCCTATCTAAATACGATCTGGATGATCCGATGCGGTTTGCCCATGTCCACATTGACACATTCGGATAATCCAGTCGATATCTGTCAGACAGTTGAAAATGTCTGAGTAGGTTGGTGAGCTTTTTACATCCCCCTCCCTTATTTACTAGTTCCACATAATCCCAGCGTGCATCTAAGATACCGTTACAGTCACCCACTAACACTAAAAAGCGAGACGTTCCCAGAAAGGTCTCTAGACGTCTGAAGAAATCTGGCCGTCCTGCCCCTGTTGGGGTGTAGAGAGCTACTAGCCTGAAAGCATTGCCTTCACTGCCTGTCACGTCCAGTACCACCGACTTACCTTCTGGGTCCAGGAAGATGGCCCGTATGTCCCGGACGGTTGGGAGATGCGTATACATCGTAGTCGCCGAAGATCGGTGCGAAGTCTCGTGCTTCGGAAATTCTGGCCACCACATCTGTTTAATGACCTGAGATCGTTAAGCAAGTGGCCCTGCTTCCAAGATGATCCCAGGCCACGTAGATTTTTACTGCCTATTCTAAGTAAGGCCATGTTGGGTGAGGAATAGAGTAAGTGAGAAAGGATCACCTATCCTGATCGTGTGGGAAAGGGACAGTTTGGCTGGTCATGGGTCTCCAAGATGATGTCGGTGTATATCCTCTTGGTAACCGACCCTCTGAAGTCTCCAATCGCTTTGGGGAATTTTTCTTTTAAATATATATAATGTTCTTTTTTAAATAATTGTTTCTACTTTTGGCACAAGGCCACAATTACCCAGTGCATTACTGGTACTTTATTTTATCGACCCCGTAAGGATGAAAGGCAAAGTTAACCTCGGCGGGATTTGAACTCAGAATGGCAAGGGCCGTAACTCTATGCGTCAAAGCATGTCGTCTGACCCTCTACCAATACTGCCAATCCAAATAATGATAATAATGGTTTCATTTATTGGCCACAAGGGCCGATATGTAGGGGACATTACAATAGACGGGGACAGTGGGGTTTACATATATATAACGTGTAAAAATATAAATAACAATAACAAAATAATAACAAAAATACAACAATGAAAAATTCCCCAATAGGGGGGGTGGAGGAGATAACCACCCAAGGTTGACTCAGGTACCCCATCAATCCTGAACCACCCGACGCTTCGAGAGCATCCGTGAAGGGTACCCCCTCTGCTCGAATTCACCCACCTACAGGCGCATGATCAGAGTAGGCCCATTCACACGGGCCATTCTCTCCACATTCACCCACCTTTCAGCAACTGTACTGGGAGGCAGCACTTCTCTCTCCACCCTTACCTTCCTTTCCAAGTGAAACTTGAAAAAGTTGATGAGGGATTGACCGAAGAGAAAGGTGTCTGTCTTCAGTCCTTTCAACCTGGTCTACCATAAACCTCTTTCGTTACTGCCACCAGACAGAGGAATTTTGCCTAGCCTTCCTGGAAAAAAGAAGGCTGCGCGTCGATCTTCATTATGAACTCGGTCGTTAGCCGGATCCGTTCTACAGGCGACAACAGCTGTTCGACATAACTCTACAAGTCAGTGATGACGGACACTGGACGAGTGTGTGCAGAACGGTTTCGTCGCTTTGCGCGCATCTCGGGCAGGTCCGTCTGACAGCACTTCCGCGCCTGTAGAGTTTATCTTGAACCAGCAGTGTCCTTTCCAGGAGCCTTTCCGAGTTGGCGAGGCGCGAACGGGGGCAAGGGATGACGGTAAGGCCGTAGTAGATAACGGACGCGATGTACGCGTTCGCCACCTCCGCCCGACCTTTCAGTGATAGCTTCCACGCAACCCATTTATGGGTGAGACTGGCTACCCTGCCCGTCACCTCGTCCAAATTCTTATCCAACTGGAGGTCTGGCTCGAACAAACCCCAAGCAACTTTGCCGGTCCGTCTGTCCAGTGCCCAACGACGCTGTTGGACGGCATGGACTTGCCTCTCTAGATGCCGAGCTGCAAGCCCACCGACTTTTCCGGGGTAAGTTTTGCTCCCGTCAACCTCTCATATTCCTCCAATAAGTTGCCGACCATCACGGTGATGTCGTCCGCAAAAGCCGACACAGCCTATCCGCGTCCCGGTTCGAGAGGGATGCCCTGCAACAGCTCCAGCTTCCGCAGTAAAGGCTCGGGAGTCAGTACATACAGAAGGGAGGAGAGAGGGCACCTATGACGGACCGATCGGGAGATCTGAAACGGTTCCGAGAGGTGGCCATTAACTTTGACTACTGAGCAGATGTCGCTGTGCATTGCAGCGATCCAGCTTCTGAAGACGGGGCCGAAGCCAGCTGCCTTGAGGACAGCCTCGAGGTACTAATGGTCGACCCTAACGAATGCTTTCGATTGATCTAAATTGATCAGAGCCCCACCGAAGCCAGGTTTACCCCAACCCTCTCTATGATGAATCACATGAGGTGGAGGTTGTCGTGTATGGACCTGGTCGGGATTGCGCAAGTTTGCGCCTCCCCAACCAAATCCTCGACGACAAGCGCCAACATCTTCGCTAACACCTTGTCCAAAATCTTAAACTTTGTGTTGAGCAGAGGTATGAGCCTGAAATTATCAAATGTGTCCCCTCTTGTTCTCGTCTTTCCTTATCACCGTCACTACGCCTCGGCTCACAGAACTGGGATTACTCCCGTTCTGCTGCCAGTTGCAGTAGAGCGCTTCGAGGAAATCGGAGAACAAGTCTGGCATATTTACGTAAAGCTCGTATGGCAGACCATCCAAACCGGGTGACTTGCGCCTCGTGCAGCCGACAAGGGCATCCTGAATCTCGGCTGAAGTTATCGGCCTTTCGCAGCGCTCAGCGTCGGCCGTCGAGAGTTGCGGCAAGCCATCGAGGTAGGCACTGAATTCCACCACCGTCGCTGACCCGCCACTTCCTCCGACCAACCGAGGAAAATGTTGGCGAAAGGCCTCATACATCCGCCTGGAATTGCTCAGCTCGTGTCCGTCTCGGTCCGTCAAAGACCGAATTGTGATTTTATTACAACGCTGCGCCTTCGCTACGTGGGCCCATCGAACAGCTTTGGTTCCCCCGTTTCTCAGAGCACGTACCTTAGCACTACAAATAGCCTCATCTAATTTATCTACCAGCTCCCCATCCTTTCTATTTTTCTCTAACGCTACTTCTTTGCTAAACCCCATCGACATTACTCTAGTCTCTCTTTTGTTAGTTCCCCACCATCTGTTGTTGACGACCCTACCCCCGTCAACTTTTGCTTAACTAAATTGTTGACTCGGTTCCAGTAAGCCTTACATGCCGGAAACGACACGTTCAGCTTCCAGTAACCAGGTCCTAACCTACGTGTCTTATCTAGATCGACCATACAGATCACAAACTTGTGGTCCTAATAGGCGACCGTGTGTAATTGTGGACACCCTATACTATCTTTATCCACTAATCTAATTAGAAACCTATCTAATTACGATCTAGATGTCCCTAAACGGTTTGTCCAGGTCCACACTGGTGCATTAGGGAAATCTAGTCGGTACCTGTTGGAAACGGCTGATAAGGTACTTGAAGCTTTTGCAGCCCCCGTTCGAGTCCCAGAAGATCGACTTTACCTCGCGATCCAGGCCTTTCCTAAACAGCACTGCTACCCCACCTCCCATTGTCGGTCGACTAACAGATGCGAAGAGCTGATACTCGTCGAAAATGGGGGCTAGTGCACGCGTGTCGAAAATCCTGGTCTCGCTGACGGCAATTACATCCATTTCTCGAGACCTGAGGTCGTTGAGCAGGTGACCCTGCTTCCACGACGACCCCAGGCCACGTGCATTTATGCTGCCTATCCTGAGAGAATCCATGTTGGCTAAGATAGGAGGAAAACAAGTCAGAGGGTAAAAGTAAAAAAACAAAAACTAAAAAACTGTACTTGTGGCTTTTTTTAGGAAGGGGATGTGAGATCCTTTCCTCCGACCAGTTGTAGATTTTTCCAAGAAAATATCAGAATATATTCTTTTAGTGAGGTTCTCTCGATAGCCTTCGATTGACGCAGGACACTTTTTCTTTAATGTGTAATTCTTTTGAGAGATTTCAATTATTTTTATGTGTATGGGAGATGCAATTTTGGTGGTCTGTATGTAGTTTCTTTCTGTGATGTTGGTGTGGTGTTGAATGTAATTTAAAAGCACTAGCAGAAGAACCGCTCTCGGACGGTTTTCTGCTTGCATGTATAGTGTGCATATTGATATACTCAAATATATATGCACATAGATATGATACGTAAATTGACAATATGCACACAAACTGAACAAAGACTGTGTTACAATTACTTCTGTAATCAGTAAAGTAATCCACGATACATTAAAAAGAAGGCGATAATGGAGATGGAAAAGCGATGAAACTGTTGACGGAAAATGTTCATGAATCTTCACTTGAGAATGTCGATGGGAAGCTTCAATCAGTGAATTTGAAAATAGATGCTGCTGGTATGAATGAATTACATTTACCAATATGAAGAGTTGACCTTCGCTATATTCACATATAGACTTAAGTTTTTGTAGTGTCCCTTTTCTAGCAGTTAAAAAGAAACTGAAATGCATTTCAACTAAAAGAGAGTGATAGCTGTTTCACATCACTGTATAATTTCTTTATAGACACAGTGGTCAGCAAACAGACCCCTTTCATTTAATATTTTAATATTTTCTTTTCTTTTTTTGTAACTCGTGATAATGCAACATACATCTGACCATGTGAGAAGAATTGTGTTGGTAGATATACACCTATCTTTTCAAATGTCTGCCCTTGTGCCTTGTTGCATGTAAGAGCAAAGGCTGGTTTGACAAGACATTGCTTGCGAGTAACGGTGAAAGGGAACTCAAGTTCTTGAGATACATGTGGTATTCTTGGGATTAGCAACCTTGTTCCAGCATTGGGACTCAAGGCGACTTCAGCTTCAATTACATGATTATGTAAACTGATGAAGATGTAGCGTGTACCATTGCAATGCCCGTTTAGAAGATCCAGATTTCTCAGAAGCATGATGCAACTGCCTTTCTTCAGTTGAAGTATGTGTGTTTGGAAGCCTGATGGGGTAAGTTTGTTAATGAACTCAATTGGATATTGCAGTTCATTATCTACTGTATCAGAGCTTCTGTAGATTATTTCATGACCAGGGAACTTATTGTCCATGAACTCATTCACCAATCTTGCTGCATCATTTGTTGGAGTGATAATGGCTCTATTTGCAAGCCATAGTGGGTTTGTGTAGTTTCCTGGAAGATTTGTATACACAAAATCACACAGTCCAGACATATTACCATATTCAAGACAAAGTTCATTTGCCAGAAGAATTGTGAATGCACCTACAGTTGGTACAGTTGGGATGTTACCATTTCCCACATCAAGAACGTAGTTTGTAAACTGTCTTTCATCAGAATCCTCTGCATTAATTAACCGTTGATTGGTTGTCATCTCCATGGTTCCCTTATAGTACCAGAGATAAGATCTCTTATTGGTTGTCTCAACTATTTGTGGTCTAGCACCCTGACGTACAACTGGAATAATTTGCTTCCAGTCACCAGATAGTAATACTGTTAGACCACCAAACGACTTTTTCCAATCTCGAACATCTTTGAAGCTCCTGTCAAGGCATTCAAAGATATGCTTATGTCCCATACCTATCTCATCAATGATTAGCAGGTCAGCTTGCTGCATAAGTTTACTTGTGGCATGCCTATTTGTGAAGAAGTAAGTTGATTCAGCCGTCACATTGAGAGGAATCTTGCACTTGGAATGAAGAGTTCTACCTTTGTGAAGCAAAGTGGCTGCTATTCCAAGTGCAATTGTTTTTTAGATCGAGGTAATCCAATATGATGTTGATGACATAGCTCTTTCCTGTGCCTGCACTTCAATTCAAGCAGAAAATTCTACTTTCATTTTCATTTACAGAGGTGATTACTTTGTGAAAAATAACCAGTTGCTCAGGATTCAATGTTGGCAGAAGTTCATTTATGTTTGCTTGCAGTTGGTGTGTATTGAACTAAGTTTCTGCCATAAGAACCCTGTTGATTTCTGGTATGGCAATAATAGCTGGGTCTGGCCGAGGAAGTCCATAGTTGGCATGAATGTCCAAGCCATCATGTTGAAGTCTTTGTTGGATCTTCTGTAGAACAATCTGCACGGTTTGCATGGACATGACTTGCACATGACGTTCATGCATGATATCCTCTGCAAGACAATTGTTCCATTTCTCACAGAACTGCAGAGGGTCATTTGGCATGCTGTACAATAAAATGGTGCAGAAGATCTCTCGCAGCTGAGGACCAAGCGTAATGGATGAGGTCTCTTCCATAGCTTTGTATTTTTATCCATCTTCATCCAACAGACCAAGTTTCCTGCATGCTTCTTGGAATGTTGGAAATTCAACTTCTTCAATTGTCCTCTAATCTTTGTATAAAGTTGACCCAGCCTTGTGATGTAGGATCATCCTGAGGTAATATAATTCAGATTGATGTCTACTGAGAGATACTGTTGGAATACGCCCAAGAGACTCACTCATAAATTGTTGATCACCATCCAAATGTCCCTTTTTTCTTCTTTGCCCCTTTTTGTTTGTCCAAGGGAAATATTTAGGAATAGCAATATACAATGTTTTGTGCCAGTGGGTCTCTAATATTCAGTTGAAAATATTCCGTCAACTTAGTCATTGGCTGTCCCCTAGAAACAATACTTTCTTCCTGCCCTCGCTCATACACGACCATTTGTTCCCAAGGTAAATGGTAAGGCAACTTTTCAACTGCCGGTTTCCGATGATGTAATGGAAATTTATAGATTCTCCAGAATGCTTCACTGGCTGAGATGTTCCATGCGTTGATATAGGTCTCAATCTCATTTTGGGTATGGACACAATTTCCTTGATCATCCTTAATAGTGAAAGTGATCTTGTCTGATCCTTTTGTGATGTACTTATATAAGTACTTAACAACCTTGACACTGTGGACAACCTCACAATTGATGTGGCACTGATATCTCAATGAGAGGAAAGGGTTGTATGGAACAATCCAATGATCATCAACAGTTGACCTTTAAGTTGGATTGTATGGGTGTGACCACCATGCTGCCTATCCCTTCTTCTATATCCCGGAAAGGAATTTTCGGCAACAAATGTGGTTTGTCTGAATGCATTAGGATAACTTTTTGAGCAATAGCGTTGTTGACCCAGCTCTTCCATACATGAGCACATCATATTAGCTTGTCCACGTGGGCCATGAATGTTGCAGGATATGATGATCTTATGCAGAATTGGATTGGTCTCTTTATCAGGAATCTCACAGTACACTACCTGATCAATGTCATCAGCAGTTTTGGGCTTGCTATCTTCAGCCATTATCAGCAGAATATGAGCATGAGTGAGGTCTCGTTTCTGCCACTCTATTGGAGCAGAATGAGCCACAACTTTTCCGAGCACATATTTTTCCAGTATGTCATCCACGAGGCTGTCATACTTGATCTTGAAGACTCTTGCACAAATATCAGGACGGTCTCTAGGTTCTTCACCAGGGTGCAAAACTATTTTTATTTCATTCCAGTTAGAGTTAGTTGTTACCGCGATGAAATAAGATGGCTTTCCCATGTGTCGAACCACAGTCATCGAATTCTGAAAGCACTCACTGTAGAAGCGTGGGGAACCATAGATTGAAGGAGGAAGAACAATTCTACGGTCTGCATTTACTGAATCTCCTTCAGCCACAGCATCATACAAACTCTCATACTTTTCGGCTCGTATCATGGTTTGAT